>JAODUP010000625.1:0-282145 GCA_025642065.1 Paralvinella palmiformis
AAAAAACGATCAAACAAAAATTTTTAATTGTTTATCTAGTATTGCTTTGAAGAAAGATATAGCAATTTAAAAATAGCTATAAATAGGGCTGCTTAGATATTTAAGCTAAACATTCTCATTACTGCCGTTATCTGACTTGAGTGTTCTACTCCCAAACGCCAAGTTTAGGGTTAGGGTTAGGGTTAGTTGCATATAAAATTCACGTTGGATGTATGTGGGAATCGAATTATCTTTCCTAGTTCCAGTTATCTCAAGTTTTTACTATAATATTCAAGATTAGCATTTTGATTTTGCTGGGCGGCTTAGGGACTGGTGAGATATTACACATATCTCAGCAAGAAAAGTCGCCACTCTGGATTCAGTCCCCTGAAGAAACGTCCAGAGTTTGAATTCACGGTTCGAGATTCTCTGTACCTGTTCCTTATTATACCTAGCTAAAATACACGTTGCTCGTGACAGAGAGTGAGGTTCGTGTTTTCTTTTTACCAATTTTGTAATATTTGATATAAATGGTTAGTGACGAGTAGGTCATAGAATTTATTGCTTATGAGATATTTCACCCTCCAGCAAGTATCACAAGGCATATTATGCTGCGGTTGAGATATTCCTTTTCTGTGTGTGGATCCTGTATGTTTCCAGGTGCACCCGTTCTTAGAAAAGTTGATCTATAGCTGTATTTTCCCTGCACTATTTGCGTCTTTTTGGAGGCACGATGTTTATATGTCTGGCCTGGTTATCCAGCATTAAAATAACTGTAGCACACACAGTACGCTCTTAAAGCATTATATGTACTCCTGACTCAGGAATAGAAACACTGCATCGCATCTCGAGCGGTGGCATTGGATACAGCTCGTGTGGTTGGTGTGTTTTATATAACAAGTTTTGTTGTATATATTATTCACCTTAGTTGTTTGTGGGAATCGAATTATCTTTCCTATGTTCAGTTATGTCCAGTTTGTACAATGATATTCATGATTAGCTCTAATCTGCTTGTCACAAATAACATTTAAGAACTACAATAGTTAGAATAGCAGACAGTAGGTCAAATTATGAAAATGATAACATAGTTCAAACAGTACCGAAGTAATGACGCGCTAATACAGTCTGCTTTAGCGAAGATTTCTGTCTTCTTATAGCAAGTAAGCAAAACTGTTTTAATATTAGTCGCTTCGTGACGCCTGCCCTTTGTAAAAAACTGATCTTTGAATACATTGACAATTGGGTTATATAGTTTATCTAGTATTGCTTTGAAGAAAAGAAAGATATAGCAATTTAAAAATAGCTATAAATAGGGCTGCTTAGATATTTAAGCTAAACATTCTCATTACTGCCGTTATCTGACTTGAGTGTTCTACTCCCAAACGCCAAGTTTAGGGTTAGGGTTAGGGTTAGTTGCATCTAAAATTCACGTTGGATGTATGTGGGAATCGAATTATCTTTCCTAGTTCCAGTTATCTCAAGTTTTTACTATAATATTCAAGATTAGCATTTTGATTTTGCTGGGCGGCTTAGGGACTGGTGAGATATTACACATATCTCAGCAAGAAAAGTCGCCACTCTGGATTCAGTCCCCTGAAGAAACGTCCAGAGTTTGAATTCACGGTTCGAGATTCTCTGTACCTGTGCTATATTATTTACAGCTAAAACACACATTGCTCGTGCCAGAGATTGAGGTTAGTGTTTTCTTTTTGCCAATTTTGTAATGTTTGATATAAATGGTTAGTGAAGAGTAGGTCATAGAATGTTTTGGATTTGTATGCTTATGAGGTATTTCACCCTCCAGAAAAAATCACAAGGCATATTATGCTGCGATTGAGATATTCCTTTTTCTGTTTGTGGAGACTGTATGTTTCCAGGTCCACGTGTTCTTAGAAAAGTTGACCTAAAGCTGTATACTATCGCTGTCAGCAAGTGGGCCATTTGGCCAGGTTATGCATGACGGAAGTTAAGGACCTCCCGATTTCGGGAAACTAAATGGCCCCAACCTGCCATACCCCAGAGCGAGTGCCACAAAATATGTTAGTGGTGTTGATGTTAAAACTGTAAATAATGATCCATGTGTAGAGTCTGGAAAAGTAGTTGAAATTTGTCAGTATTTAGCTCTAACTGATGAAAATAGAGTAGAATGTAGAGTACCTTTGTCGTGTGACAATTTTGTAGAAATTAGAATAGGGAAAGCTATTGAATAGGCCTTGGTGAATACGGGCGTACAAGTATCATGTCTATTGAATGGGCCTTGGTGGATACGGGCGCATAAGTATCATGTCTACTGAATGGGATTTGGTGGATACGGGCGTACAAGTATCATGTCTATTGAATGGGCCTTGGTGAATACGGGCGTACAAGTATCATGTCTATTGAATGGGCCTTGGTGAATACGGGCGTACAAGTATCATGTCTATTGAATGGGATTTGGTGGATACGGGCGTACAAGTATCATGTCTATTGAATGGGCCTTGGTGAATACGGGCGTACAAGTATCATGTGTCCGTCGTGATATTTGGCAGAAACAAGGGGCCAGACTCTTGTCAAACGATATAATATTTAAAACTGTCAGCGGATCCCCCATGCCGATTCTTGGTCGAGGTTGTGTGGAAATTAACATTCAGGGCCGGACTCTGACGCTCCAGTGTTATGTCGCAGAGCAGCTCAACCATCATACCATGGCTTGATATTGGGTGCGGATTTCCTTTTGGAAAATAAAGCGAAAATTTATTTTTCTACTCCAAAATGCAATTCTACTCGCAGTAATTACAAGCTCCGGTTGCCGCGAAAACAGACTATTCAGGCTGCATCGCAGGCAAAGTTGACCGCCCCCTAACAGCGTTTAGTCCCTATTATGGGGGAGGACATTGTGAATTCACTAGGATGGCGATGGGTTTGAGTTCCAGTCCCGCCACTTTCCAGAGACTGATGGAAACTGTGCTTCGCGGTCTGACGTGGAAACAATGCTTAATTTACCTTGATGACCTTGATCATCTTTAGCCCAGATTTTAACACTCATTTGGAGCACATAGAGGCCGTTCTCATTCGCCTCAAAGAAGCCAACCTTAAGTTAAAGGTTTCTAAATGTACATTTGCCAAAACGAAAATAAGGTTTCTTGGCCATGTGGTATCAGGCGAGGGAATTCAGATTGGCCCCAACTAAAATGCGCGTTGTCAAGGAATACCCTATTCCTACCGATCTGAAGCGACTTAGAATGTTCTTGGGGTAATGTTCTTACTACAGGTATTTTGTAAAAGATTTCTCCAAAATAGTCAGACCCTTAAATAAGCTTCAACAAAAAGACGCGCCCTTTATTTGGAGTGCCGAGTGTCAAGTCGCCTTTGACATTTTGAAACAAGCCTTAATATCCCCGTCGTTGTTAGCGTTCCCCAATTTCGATCAACCGTTCTATGTCTTTACGGACGCCTGTATTGATGGCTTGGGCGCCATTCTGACACAGATCCGGAATCGTCGAGAACACGTTATCGACTATGCTGCCCGTACACCAACAAACAGGAGCGGAATTACCCCATCACTGAATTAGAGCTTCTGGGAGTAGTATTTGCGGTCAAACAATTCGACCATCTCTTACGTCATCATCAGTTTGTTGTCATCACCGATCACTCTTCCTTGAGGTGGCTGGTAAATTTAAAAGCCCCACATGGAAGGCTGGCTCGATGGCTTGAATATCTCCAACAATTTGATTTTGATGTTCAGTATCAGAAAGGTCGTTTGCACGCGAATGCGGACTCACTGAGTCGTATGCCGTTCCAAGACATAATATCGCCAAACACCGAAATAAATACAGGGGAGAGGGCCGAAATAGAAGCGATAACTCGTGCGAAGACGACGGCACGTGAGGCCGAGAATGGTTCAGATGTTGATTCTGATTGTGATGAAGCACACACCACTAGTTTAGAGCCGGTATTGGACAAAGACAAAATAAAGGTTTACCAACAAGAGGACCCACGTCTGAGGTATGTGTATAGTTATTTGTCCCGTGGTACCCTCCCAGGTGATCCAAAACTGGCCCGAAACACATTAACTATGGCTCCAGACTTTTCCATAGTTGATGGTTTCTTATAGTTATATAGACACTTTATTCAAAAGCAGCCACAGGGGCGTGAGCGTCATCTCATTCAATTAGCCGTCCCTAGGTTATATGTCACTCGAGTCTTAGAGTTAAATCATGACGAAATAACAGGGGGTCACATAGGTATAAATCATGTATATGCCAAAATGCGATTGAAATACTATTGGCCTGGTATATATGGTGACATACGAAACTATGTGCGTTCCTGCGATGTGTGTAGCCAAAAAAAGCACCGCCAGAGGCGCACCAAGGCTCCCTTACTCCCGATTCCCGTGGGAGAAGCCTTTGAACGAGTTGGTGTTGATGTAATAGGTCCTCTGAAACGATCACGTTCCGGAAACAAGTACATCATATGTTTCACGGATTACTTAACCAAGTGGGCCGAAGCCTTTCCGATCCGTCATCAAAAGGCCGACCTAATTGCCGACATACTAGTCAATCAAATTACAGTCAGTTCTCCTAAGCGATCGAGGAAAGAATTTTCTCAGCAAAATTGTAAGCTAAACATGTCGGTTGTTCCGTGTTAAGAAGGCAAACACCACTGCTTATAGACCTGAGACAGACGGACTCACGGAGAATTGAATGGCTCGTTAGTTCAAATACTTAGAAGGTATTGTCACGATGATCAACATGATTGGGACAAATACATAAACAGTGCCTTATTTGCGTATCGCACTAGTCCCCTGACTAATAGCACCCACATGACACCGTTTTATATGTTGTATGGACGCGAAGCCCGATCCCAGTGTGATATTGGCCTACACCCCACTGAGTTTGGATCTCAATGTTTGGAGGACCACGTGGCCCAGACTGTTTCCAAACTGCATGTTGCCCACGAGATAGCTCATGAACGATTTCAACAACACCAGGCACACATGAAAAAAACATTACGACCGATCGCAAAATGATATTAATTTCCGTGTAGGAGATCAAGTGTATCTGTGCGTACCTGTAGTCAATGAGAGACTTTCTAAAAAGCTCTCTAAGTTCTAGCGAGGTCCGTTCGTTATGATAATCAATATGGGCCACCCGATACTTCTGATAAACCTAATCACGAGAGTCAATCTGGTGGAGGGTAACCTATTGTATACCCCAGAACATGATAGTTTCGAACCCTACGACAATCTCGACAGTAATAGCCAGATATTTGTAAGGAAAAATGATAAAGAAATCCCCAACGTGTAAACAAATACATATACATGTATATTCTTTCTCTTGTGACTGGGAAGCCATAATTCTGCCAACTTAAATGTCGTAATAAGTATAGCTAATCATGTAATAGTCAACCCTTATTCTTGTTTAACTAGTCGTTATTGGATGGTAGACAAGGGAGGTGGATGGGGAAAAACTAAACCACGTGTAACTCTGGCTAGCGCGCGGAACAGAGCGACAGGCCTCTGCATTTGAGATATGTTACGAACACATTACCCCAAACTTATTTACCAGTTAACACTAGTTAATAGTCCATAGCAAATTGATCATCCAAGTTTGCTTAGATCTCTATCCCCTAGGGTAGGGCTTGCTCCAAACTTATTTACCAGTTAACACAGGTTAATACTCCATAGCAAATTGATCATCCAGGCCCCCTAAGATCTCTATCCCCTAAGGTTGAGTTTACCCGGTGCAAACTCATCCGGGATCGCGGTCGTTTGCGACAATCTTTAAACTTAATTAATGACGGGTTTCCATTAATTACACAAAAACGTGCATCAAAAGCCGCACGCCTGCGTTGAATAGACACATTCCGATTTTGAGTGCCAGATTGACTTTACAAGTGAAGACTTTATTACCTCGGAGAATCTTTCAATTACGAAGATGTGGAGTGTAATGAGTAGCCCATCACACGTTGTTTGATCGTTATGAGACCCCCTGTGTATTATTCTCGCACATCGAAAATTATCTGTATGTTATGGAAACTGATATATCCTACATATTTATTGCGTTATCTTCACTATTAATTGTTTTACAAACACAATATATTCTGTATTGTTTATTTAGCCGAACTGATTGTGGACAGCAGATTCTGGCATGTTTGCGTCGCAAAATTACCATAAAGTCTCCCATCACCATAGCAGTCGAATTGACTTCACTTCAAGAGTGTATTGTTATACCTGTTGCCGACACGTGACCCAGAGGAAGCCGTTATTCCCTGAAACACATGGTTGGGCTGTGGCCAAATAGTTTGACATTGCACACCCCCACCACCCTGGATTAACATGATTTATATATTAGCGTAGTTTGTCGATGGGGAATACTTGTTAGAAAGCATAGTCTAGTAGTGGGATGATTTCTACTGAATTACTAGCTGTGATTGTATACATGGATTTCCCTATTGCAAAAAATGTGTCACTGGTCCAACGAACCAGAAATTAACCCTGATTATAGACTTCAGTCATGCATGAGGTCATGTGACTTTGTTGTTGTTGATAGTGGTTGATGTTTGCTAGATGATTTGAGCTACCTCGAGAACATCATATTCCTCCTGGTAACGAAATGCTGGAATTCGTCACTACAAGAGTATACTGTTCAAGAAATGTATATTAGGATCTGAACTGACTCTTTCAGCGTCTGTGAGAAGAGTCGAGGATTACATTTGATTGTACACACTATTATCCATATGTATTATATTATATGTATTTTATTTTCACTTTTCTTATTAGAACGCTAAACACGTCTTATAGTGTATATTTTGTTACAAGTCCTCGGTATTGGACTAATTGAAATAATACGTTAAATGGTTTACCCTGCTTTAAGGAAGACACACTTGACCCATCCTCTATTATTTTTGTCCACGCCACTCTAAAATGTTAAAATGTTTTTCAATATTCCGGGGGCACTTGTTGTGGTGTTGTCAAGAGGTACTGACTTCATATTAATTATGGTAATAATGAATCAATTATGATATGTAATTGCTTATGATATAAGTATATATATATATATATATATATATATATGTGTGTGTGTGTGTTGTGTGTGTGTCTGTGTGTGTGTGTGTGTGTGTGTGTGTGTGTGTGTGTGTGTGTGTGTGTGTGTGTGTGTGTGTGTGTATGTGTGTGTGCGTGTGTATGTACATGTTACTATATAGATAGTAGATATCACATAGAGCGCGGACAGTGTGTGTAATCCCATCCCTTTATATATATATGTATGATCCTCACGGCAGCCTATGGTGGCTGGTCACCGGCCAGACACACAGACTTAGCCAATCAGCCGCCAGAGGTCTATCTTTATTACTTAATTAAATGCCTGACACTTAACAAAACTGGACCGCAGCATGTGCTCGGGGCTTTTGTTAGTGATTCTGTCCAATACCACACACCATCCTCAGGACATTGTCTGAATTCGGATATATTGTAATATCTGTAATAAACACGATCCCATATTATTGAACTCGTGTAGTTATTGGTTTAATCCCCCAAATAAGATACACGACACATCTAATAAAATATCAAATATAGCCATCTATAGTTAGCGGACATAGTTAAAAATAACTCTTTATTAATCAGAATATAATCGATATTGTTTGTGTGTAATCCTGTCTCTTGATTCCCAGATCGAACAATCAGGATGTGATCAGATAGAGATCTATATTGTTATTTTCAGATATAATCAGCTTTAATTATATATAGTTTATTTTCATTAATTAATAAACAAAATAAAAGGACAAAGAACGGATTTTAGATTAATGATTATTTATATAACTTATTGATCGTTCGTTTTCCCAATCCATTTTTGGGGGATATTTTCGACATGAGTAAGGGTCATCTTATTAGGTTGTGACTACTTATGCTCTGATTGTTAAATGTTTATTTTTAATTTTTTATGATACAATTACTTCTATATATCACTTATTTCATACATAGCGAGGGATTTCAATACATTCTCGTTCTATTCTTATTAAGCCATTAAGTACATACAGTCTTATAACATTCAGTTGGGATGTTCTATTTAGATAGTATTGTATCATTATTGTTATATTTTTTACTTTTTGAATTGCTGTCTGTATTCAACAAACTACTATTGTCTTTATGAGGAATATACCTTTATCGCCAGTATTATTAATAACAGTGACAATAACGATTAATATGAGAGACAATTTAAAAAGTATTACTGGCCTCAAATGTGTTATGGGTTTAATAAAATATATTTGAAGTGGCGACAGACACAAAATATTGACAAAAGAAGCAATTGAAAAAGGACAATATTTAAATGGTACTTTAGTAATACTTTCAGTTCGTTGATGGTTGGTATCTTTGTGACTCCGTCAGAGTTCTGTTAGAAGAAGTACGTGCAATAGATTACTAGACAATAAATCACTACTAGGATAATTTCATGGAGACGATTGTCAACCTGCCACGATACTTCTATTGTTTCCATTCACACTTGACCGTAATGATATACAGCATTTTTACAATTATACAACAATTGTCACATTATAACGTCAACTTTGAGGGTATCAATAATTATACGATAACTGCCGATCAATTGTAAATTCTTTGTATTTGATATTTAACATAGAAAGACCTACATAAACATGTACAAAATGTCTATATTAGGCTTTGTTAATAGTGTAATTTGTAGTTCACGGGATTTGAGTAAAGAATAATTGAATAATTATTCAGCATGTCATCCTAATAATGACGCAAACACACCAATATTGGAGTGCTGTATATATATATATATATATATATATATATATATATATATATATATATATATATATATATATATATATATATATATGCACACATATACAGATACACACACACCACACCTCTCTGTCTTCTCTCTCTCTTCTCTCTCTCTCTCTCTCTCTCTCTCTCTTAGTATCTAGAAGGTTGTATACACACACACACAGATAAAATATATATATATATATATATATATATATTATAATTGATATTAATATTAATATTATTATTATTATTATTATTATTATCGTTGTTGTTGTTGTTGTTGGTGGTGGTGGTGGTGGTGGTCGGCCAATTCCTGACGAACCAGTGTATGTTGTAAAGAAGGAAGATGTCGCTGAAGTAAAGCGAACACTTCACAGGAATTTACTTCTGCTTATCGTGTTTCTGTCAGGAGACCATATCTCAGCTGTACCAGAAAATGTGACTCATACCCCCCCCCCCTGAGTTAGATAAACACAAAACAGCTAGTGCATCACATCGTTCTGTCTATGACGATTCTGATTATGGTACTAGCCCAGATGAAGACAATCAAATCCATATAGTCCAGGCTAATGATACTGATAACCAATCTGAACATGATGAGTCTGATTGTAACTCCACATAAGAATATGATGAGTTTGATCCAGACACCGTTAATGTAACAGATGCACCAACGCCTGTTGTGTCGATATCTCCTGAGCTAGCACCAACAGTGACAATCAGCCATCCAAATCCAACACCTCGTCGCAGTATTAGAACCTGAATGGATTAGCTCTGGACAGTATTCCATGTCACAAGTTCCTTTCAATAACACAAAAGTTGATGTTAAATTCATCAGTGCTATTGGTCACTTGATGAGTCAAGCCAATATTCATTAACCATACTAACACACTGGGTGTCATGAAGGATTTATATGATTAGGTACGAACGTATTTCATAATTTAGTTTAGTTTTTCTAATTGTTACCTTCTTTTCACCGAAATGTCGGGGCGACATTTAAGAAAAGGGGGAAGTGTGTAACAGGACAAGTAAATAGTATGTGTTTAAATGTTATTTTTAATTTTGTGTTTTTTTCACCAATTCCGTATGTAATCCCGCTACCCATGTTGTTGGTCCCATTGCTAAGACTTGATAAACAAACTGTAATTATATAGCTCTTATCAGTCAAATAAACTCAGATTCTCATCACAGTAACCCCTGGTTCAGTAGATTGTAGATATCTCACAGGTGTACAGGCATCCAGTTTCACACCTTTCTTATTTACAGGTTCAGTGGTGGGTATGCGTTATTTCATGTAGGCTACCAAAGTCACATTTGGCACTAAAATACCAGATACAAAATTCCAAGAACATTAATCCATCAAAACCTCATCAAATCAATTTATTTATTTTAACATACAATAATCTAGTTATTATCTGATGATATGATTTATTTATCTATGTGGTAGCCATTTGGTTATACATTTCTGATGACACCAACCCCACAAGTAACATAAAGTTTTCTTATATCCGTGAAATTGACAATTTACACTAAGCTTAGCTTGATGGCGTGCCAATTTACGTGAAGTGTTTATCTCACCTGATATGCTGGTGATGAGTGTGTTATTATGGTTTTCTCTCTCTCTCTCATGCTCTCTCTCTCTCTCATTCTCTCTCATTCTCTCTCTCCCTCTCTCTCTCTCTCTCTCATTCTCTCTCTCCCTCTCTCTCTCTCTCTCTCTCATTCTCTGACAAATGGAAATGACAGATTATAATATTCATTATTTAACAGGATAGGTAAGGAGATAGATGTAAATAGATATAGAAACAGTATTGATCAGATAGAGAGATACTCGGCCTAATAGTCATATACAGTCGCGTAGGTCAACTTCCCGGATAATGGAAGTCCTTGACTGAATAAAGGAATGGAAAATCATTTGTCTGTGTTTCTTTAGTTTATCTTTTATGGTGTCAGGATTATTGACAACTAGACTCTGGTAAACAACAATACAATATTTGATGTAGTACTTTATCTGGATAACTTTGTTTGACTCACTAATTCCATCAATATTTATTAACCGATATTCTACTTTTACAGGTGTATGGTATACGCTATATGTGAAAACAAAACCGCGTACAGCGTCATTTAATTATATAATATAAAGATACATACATGTTTTAAACTTACTTCTCCAATTTATTGGTATTAGATAGAAAAATAAATACATGTATTCTTCAGATAACAGTCTAACTTTCAATTGTAATAACATAAGATACGTTTATTTAATAAATACAAATCTGTGTACTCAAAGAAAACGATTGCACAATGCTACAAAATTATATAAAAATAATATTTCAGTTAACTTTTGTGAAAAAATCTTATACCTCTAATGAGTTATTTTTATATGATTACAATCATTAGTGCGATAATTCTAAATATAACCATTCTATCACATCAGTCCCGTGATATAAATCTCCTGGTCTTCCTATTACGGCGTAATGTTCGTCAATTGTAGCGGAATTCAGTACACATATTTGGGGTGAAGGCTTATCAACTCGTAGAAAGTTAGCAGACAAACACTGACGTTTCTGAAGACATTTCTGTAAACACTCTATCTTACTACGTATATATAGCTCTTCTATTACAAGTCTATCCAGATATAATGCAGGTATAATCATTCCAACTGCTGCAGAAGCATTTACTGAAATGAGCCAATTATTTAATTTAAACCCTTTGTACTATTATTATCATAATTCACCAAATATTTGTTCTTCAGTTCTTGATCCCTTCGTTCTATCACTAGATAGCTAGATATTTAGACAGATAGATAGATTGATATAGATATAGATAGTAATTCATAGTGACATCATGACATCATTAATTTAAATATTGTTTAACTTCAGTAGGAAAGTACAAGTGATGATTTGATGAGTCTTTTGAATTGTCTCCGAAGATATATAGGTTTGACCATTTGTTCCATATTTTGTGTAATCTATATGATAGAATATTACTAGAGAAACATGATGGACATCCTTAATATATATATATTGGATTTGATTGACGTGACTCATAGTTAATTTAAACATCTTTATTTAATGTATATCCTATGTATGTGTAAGTATATAAGTGTAAGTACATTAATCCTATAGGATCATATATATATATGTGTGTGTGTGTGTGTGTGTGTGTGTGTGTGTGTGTGTGTGTGTGTGTGTGTGTGTGTGTGTGTGTGTGTGTGTGTGTGTGTGTGTGTGTGTGTGTGTGTGTGTGTGTGAAATACTCCTTGTTATGTCATTATATTAATTACCTTCTATAGTGCGTTGTTGTTGTTCACATAAAAAGTTAACACCTGTATTCTCTGGAAGGTCATCCCAGTATCCGAAATACACTTTATCAGGTCCATATATCCACGTATGATCGGCATCTTTCCCATTATTAGGTTCTCCAGGTGCCCAATTACTATAGATCATTGGACTATCATCTATCCACACAAAAGTACCTTCTTTCACAACATCAGTTAGTCCTATCCATACTCCTTCAAGATTAATTCCATTCAAATCTTCCAGCTGTGTTTAGGAATAAACTATATCTCATCAGACATTATAGATATTTGTTAATATTATTTACTGTCATGTATTTTAGTAAGTGATATTACAAATCTTTAGAAAAAATCACTAGATATGCTTGACATTTACCACGTGTAATAGTTCCTTGATGAATTGGTTTTCGTCTGCATCAGTAATGATCGCTAAGCCAGCATTTTCACTCTGACAAGTTAACTTGGCATTTGAAAATGTTTGTTTTCTGAAATAAATTAACTATATATATTCATATTATTTTCAGCTTAATTCAATTATCAGGATGAAATTATAAATACTATATTACTTAAAATCACTTCTTTTAAGTTGTTTTTATGACACGCAAAAAACATTTCTAAACTCCGAATGAATAAGACTTGGAGACCAAATATAATATATTGAGACAATCTACTTAATACTTACAGATCAAATATCCTGTAGCATGATCCATGGTATTCGTACCATAGATGATGACAGCCAGTCGTTAACGAAATCAAGAAACTCAAAAGTAAAAACAATGTCATTTGTCATCAAGTAACCGTGGGAGTCAACAATATATGAAGTATTCGATTCTCAGACCAAACGTATTGGAGATGAGGCGAGGAAGCAGTAGATTGCATCTGCTTGGCTTTTATATAAAGGGCTTTGGGTTATTGATTCTTTCGGGTTCGTTATATTAGAAGCAGAGATCAATGCGGGGTAAGGGATTGTTAATAAATACAAGTGAATGTATGGTCACACTCATATATCTTTAGGAGAATGGACGACAGAAGTATTAACAGTAAAATGTAATATCAAATAATAACATAGATACGGTAAAATATCAATTAATTATCAAACGTTTTCTTTATATTTGTATTATGCCATAGTACCCATAGCTTGTTTGATGTTTATGGTATTATTATACATATAAACATATAAAACATATTGTTTAATTTTAAAGGTGTTAATGTATTGTTTATGTGACTAAACGTTTACCATATATTATTATAATCATTTCCAACATTTTGGAAATGCACATTAAGCGAAGAGCAACAACCAGAATTGTGATACAATTAGCCTTCTTTTTATAATAAAAACAATACTACTAATAATAATTTATATATCCTCTTTTTTAACTTGAAAGGCTCTAGGGATTTTAACACTTAAGATACTATTAAAACACGTTCCAAGTTCATATAGCACAAACAATTGTTTTTATATAAATACCTTGATTTATATATTCTAAATGAGATAAATTAAAAACTAAGTGGGTTTTAAAAACCTTACCAAATTTGGCTTTACTTGTTCCAAGTTTAATATGATTTGGCAACTTATTCCATAGTTCCTGGATGCCGATGCTCGGAAACGTTTCTCTTCGTATATTGCTGTATGGCTGTATGGCTGTGGTATTGTCAAAAGTGACAGGATTCAGATCGTAGCAGTCTCAAATGTATATACGTTTGGATCAGATCACTTATATAAAGTGTTCTGAAACCCACAGAAGGTAAATCTCCTGGAATAACACTGACGTTATATATTCCCTTTCAGAGTGTATTATATAACAGTGCATTACCATAGTCCAGTTAAGAAATCATAAGGGCTTGAAATAAAGCCTTGCATGTCTCATCATTTATGTATTTACGAAAAAGTCTCATATTTCTTATTTGATAATAACAGGACTTACATATAGGATTCACCTGCTTCTCCATTCCTAGAGTATTATCCAATATAAGCCGTAGATTACTCACGGACATGGAAGATTTTATATAACCGGATCCTACCTTAATGCAAAGATTATCGGTTTTATTCACATATTGCTTGGATGAGAAAACAATGGATTCGGTCTCATTCTTATTTTCATTCTTATTCAACTTGAGTATCATCGACTTAACAATTATTTTTAATGTTATGCTGTTTAATAATTCACAAACTGGCTGAATATTCATACTGTACTTGTTTGCTTCTAATACGGACCCCTGTATACACCAAATGAAGACCTACATCTGGTGTTATTTTATCTGTAACTGGACCACACTGAGTTATGTCGATCATGTACGATTATTCCTAATTTAATGTCTTTTCTTTGAGGTCAAAGGAAACTTCTAAACGATTCAATAGGATGGGATAATCAGCTCTATAAAAAACTGCAGAGTAATCAAGCATAATTAATGCAGTCATAGATCTTTCCTCGACAGCCTCAGCAATGCCACTGTACACTTTCAAGAGAACAGTTTTTATTGAATAACCTCTATGATAAGCAGATTAATAACGGTCATGGGGTGTCATTGTGTTCTAGGTGGTCTTCTACACGCCTTGATGAAAGGAAGGTTAGAAAGGAAGGTTAGAAATTGGGCGATAATTCTACATGTGTTCTAATCCAACCCAGATATCTAAAGCAGCGGGTATATGGTGGCTTGTATCTAACACAACGGCATTACTGAATCACCAATTAACCTATTGATAGTGGCTGTTATCTGTGGCAAAGGTTGATAGACCATTTCTTACAAAACCAAGTAGGTAGTGGATCTAAGTCACTTGACTTATTAGATGTATGGATGAATGTTGTTTAACGACACATTCATGACTTATTAGAATACTTGTTGATTATCTCCTTCACTTCAACTTCAGAAGCCGCTCCAAACATTTCGAGCATGTTCCCGTTACACATAATATCCGCATCCGTGGAGATAATGAAGGTATTATTTGAGGAATCAGAAACTACCTTATTCCTGGTGATTTTTGTTTGCCTCATAAACCAATTGCTGAGGTAAACTGCTCAAAGATTTACTTTTTAATTACTTACCATCAAGTTCATTGTTAATTTAAATAGGTTTTTTATCTTAATCACACTATTCTATCTTTCAGAAATAGAAACACTTCTTCTCCCGAATAATAGCATTTTAATTTTTACGGAGTTCCCTTAATATTTCAAAGTGCTCGTTAAAGAATTTCTACCTCGGGTTCTCTCTGCTTTCCTCTGAACATTATTAGCAGATCTAAACTTATCTGAGTACCAAGAAGCTGCGCGTCTCAAATTAATTATTTTTAATAACAGGGAACATGATTATTCATGATATATTAGAGACCTTTGTTACAGGCTTCTACCAACTCATCAACTGATCCCTGACATTTACTCAAGTTTTGAGACGACT
Organism: Paralvinella palmiformis; assembly: GCA_025642065.1. Classification (NCBI taxonomy): domain Eukaryota; kingdom Metazoa; phylum Annelida; class Polychaeta; order Terebellida; family Alvinellidae; genus Paralvinella; species Paralvinella palmiformis. The sequence goes on from JAODUP010000625.1 coordinate 15,444, forward strand.
GTAAATCATCGGTAAATTCCACGATACTTTCTGTGTGTGATCATTCTTCATTTTCAAACGAACCTGTCTTTTATTAATAACGAAGTGTAGAGCCAAATGATCGCCGAAGGAATTATCTTTGTTGATACTGAGACAATGGTCACATGTAAACGAATATGACCAAATAAAAGATGCGACCTCCTTTGTAAGTTGCACTATTAACATACTGGCTCAATCCGTATGAATCCAATATACTGCAATTATTATTGACATAGAAATTTAAATCACTATTCATTATAATATCATATGGAATACTGGCTATGTTATCTAAGTATTTAGATAATTAATCAAAGAACAATGAGTTTCTAAAGCCATTTCCTTTAGGAGGGGGACGATATAATAAACAAATTAATCGTGGTCTTGACAATTCATGTTTTCAAACTAGGTACATTTTTGTGTAAGCTGAATACTTGTACCTTTGTATCTTTGTAAATATATGCTTACATGTGTTTTAAATGATAACAAATGTACCAACAGACATATAAAAATACATTTAAATTAGACAGTGACATTTTACAAGTAAGTTCTGAACTGAACTAAACTGAAATTAATACAATAGATATAAGATATAATGCAATAATACAACATAATATTGTCAATGGAGATTAAAGCTGTTATCTATCGTTGTAATTAATATTGGAGTTTATAATATGGATAGAGCAAATAACAATATCTATAAATAAAAGCTTAATATAAACAAATATCGGGTTAAAATATAGAATCTAACAACAAGCATTATGTCTACCATCACAACTCCTATAGCCGAGAGTTGTGGGTTCGATTCATCTGTATTTGTGGGTTATTTCCCTAGGGGTTACCACCCCCACTATATGTTTCAGATACGATGCGTCCTGACTAAACAAACTATAACAAATTTTATCCACAAATGTTTTAACCTTGAACAAGACAATCGGCAATAAACCAGTAAAATACATAGCCCTGGCAAAAAGGAAAGTAGTTAAAACGGATACTTACTTCATTATACCGTTTAATGTGACTTGAACTGTCACCTATGAGTTTATATTTTTACATTATAAGTCTATATTACTTTATTGAAGTTACTGCAAAGATACAGTCGGCCGCAATGGCCTTTTAATAGAAGATTCTGCGTTATGTTGTTTTAAATTTGTAACACAGTGGATGAATGTTACTAGAAACTTACTTTCATAAACATGAGTTCATACAAAATTCGTTTATGATATATGTTGTATCTATTAACACATTAACCTCTAAACTCGGAATAGAACTTGAGATAACATTATCATAATGCCTTAATAAAATCACCACTCAATTAATAAATAATATAAATCCTTATATCAATGTCTCATCTTGTATTGAACGATTTATGACTTTTTTCATCCCCTGAGCTGCAGACATCTAGTTGTGAATAATTCTGACACCACACAAAAATATAATTCATGAACCCTTCTTTTCACCTCTTTCCTGCCGAAATTGGATAAAATTTAAACTCCCTTGACTGAAGAGCTCTAGCCACTTACGTAACAGGACAAGTTTGAAATTTTAATAAACATTCGAATTTGCGTATACCATGTCAAATGTTAAGGTAATAGTCCAGTCAAGTTATCCAATTAAGGGGTCCAACCCACCACTTATTATACAACATTATGTTAATTAGGTAAGAACATCAAAGGAGCCATAAAATAAAAAAACTGCAAATTTTGTAATTATCATCAAAGGAAGCAATTAAATACTATCCAAATTCATCAGTTGTGTTATTAGAAATAATAGAAACTTAAAACAAGTACCCATTTGGGTGATTGGTTAATTATGTTATCATAATTATGTTAATTGAGTGTCGCCATTATTGAAAATAATACTTTTTATAACATTTGGGACTGTGAACCAAAACTTACAAGATCATGATTCAGGTAAGACAATTTCATCCAATTTTTCATCACATATCTACGGCAGAGCCCTCTTTTTTTAATCCAACTAATTAAAATATTAAAACAATGGACCCTCCTTTATAACTACTGTTTTGATTTGAGTTATTATGCTTGATTGATTCCTGCATGCCGTCTTTATTTGATACAGAAATTTATAATATGAATCCTGGTAATTTGTAGGGTATGCAGGGACGTTCTAAGGAACTAAATACCACTTAGGTTAAGTCTGATTAGGCCAAAGTTCATGCTGTACTGGCATGTGCTTTTATCGGGAGCCATTTGTGCATTAACCCATAAGTGCTCAAGGCCTTGCATAAATCAATCATTTCCAATGGAAGTATTGCATGTTTCACTCAATCAGACATCAGTTGACAAAGGCATCTCATTATGTCCAGTTATGGGAGATTGTTCAGGCTTTAATACCATGCTGGCAGTTAAGGGGTCCTAGCTTATTCATGAGGTCATTTGACGTCAACAATTGCAAGAATGCCAATATTAAAGATAACTGATGAGGTCTACCAAGAGTGGTCAGTAGTAATACGATCATGTGACTTTCATACACAAATGATATTGTAGGCAGCATTGACCACCTTATAGCAGTCTCTGGACTTTCGGAACTACTAGAGACGATGTATGCAACTAACAGTGTCAATCACATTCTTTGCTGTCTCTCGAGCTGTTAGGGGACATGTGTTAGTGTACGCGTCCTTGCATACTATGCTCTTTTCAAATGCATACCACTACACTCTGGCTACTGCTGATGAAGGAGATGAGAACAACTATGGTCAGGATAGTCTGTTGAGAATGGTTTGTTGGATTGTGATGATTATGTGATGATTATGGCTATAAGGTCCCTAAAGCAGTAAGATTCCTGAGGAAAAGACATTGTTATGTGACCACAGAACAGCCCAACTCTGGTTGCATTACATGGATATGGTGCAGATACTCTGTCAGCTCATAAAAGCTGAAAGGACTTGAGATTGGTTCCTTCATGGAAATCAGTTTAGAAACTTTTTTGGTTTAATCAGAGCATTTAGACACAGCGGATACTTGTCATATGAAATTTTATATACAGCTTCCATAAACTTTCTAATCCGTACAACATATAGTGGGTGTTTATTACAATTTTCTAGTAATAATTTATAGGAACTGTTGAAGTCCAACTTAATAAATCGTAGTGCTTTTTCTTGAAGCTTTTCAATTTTATATGTGTTACATTTAATAGAGAAGTGCCATACAACAGAACAATAATTAAAATAACATTCGATAAAAATAATAAAAAGTAAAAACTTACTTGGCTCATCAAGTACATTACATAATCTAGCCAGTACATTAATTTGATTTCCTGCTTTCTGACAAAGTTTGGATGTATGAGTATCAAAATTTAATTCACTATCTAAGTTTAACCCCAGAATCTTGACATTATTCTGTGGAACAATAGGATGTTTTCCTATCTTAAAACTATCTAAATTTTCATTTTTACCAAAAACAATACATTGAAACTTATCAGGATTAACCATCATATATTACTCTCAAACCATGTAATCACATTGTTTACATTACGTACTACTTTATCCTTGACGGACTCATAATCATAGCCAGAACAGACAAATGTGTTGTCATCAGCGTAATTGTATACATCGACGTCATCTTCTAATATAAATAACATATCATTAGTAAACACATTATAAGACTGAGGACCCATAAGGGATCACTGAGCAGCACCTTTGTAAACATTTTCCCATTCACTTTTAACATTACCCAATTTTACTCGTTGTTTACAGTCTCGATAGTAACTGAGAAATAATTCACATGCAGATTGTCCATTAGGACAACATACACTACCTGTTTCTATTGATTTCTTTATATTTTCAACCAGACGTAAGAGAACAGTTTCACAACTATGTCGTTGTCTAAACCCAGATATATAGGGGCTAAAAACTTTTTCAAAATATACCGACACCTGATTTACAATTTCTTTCTCAAAAACCTATCAAGTATAAATTAAGTGTGATTGTATAGCACAATTAAAATGGTCAGAATGTGTCACATACAGTCATATAGATATAACCTCGTAGTGTACATTGCAGTCAAAGGACCTATTGTGGTGACGTCATGATCCCTAAAATAGGCTTAAAATAGGCTAAAAAATGTCTGGTAAATTTCTGAGCGAACATTCGTGCAAACGCCCTCCCCCTAATACAGGCCTATCCCCAATATAATCATCTTGGGCCTTTCGACGATCGAACACGATATATATCGATCGGGATGATAAACCTTTAAGTGTGTGCCATAAATAAATGATCGTCAATGTCGTTGAAAGGGAATCGGAATGGACACTCTAATTAATTGTCAATTATACGACTATAGTACATAATGCCTTCATATGAAAATTAATAACATTATCATTGGTCACGTTATATTTCATGTCTCATATTGTAAATAGTTGAAATATAGAATAACTGATACATGAGAACCATTCACATGATAAAGGTTATTCTTCAATTCTTCAAAAACTACATTGGCTACCTGTTAGACAGCGTATCCATTTCAAGATTCTGTTAATAACTTATAAATCTATTAATGATATGGCGCCAGAATACCTGTGTGAACTGGTTTCCATTAGAGTTGCAGCCCCCACTTTGTGGAATAAGTTGCCGGCAAATATTAGAAAAGTTTTTTTACAGACATTATTTGGGGTATTATTATATTACATATTATTTGTACAGCGCCTTTGAATGGCTTCTGCTAGTAAGGGAGCTTTATTAAATATACATTATTATTATTATTATTATTATTATTATTATGAGTGTATAGTAATGGGCCAGTTGCCAGTTAGGTAGTTTTCCCAACTGTTCGCTAGGTGCAGCACAGTTTTCGCAAGATATGTGAGGTTAACCAACGAGAGAACAACATACAAATCCTACGATTTATATCTAGTACGAATATATAGGCAGATATCTGCTGTTTTCTCACCAGAATGGCCCTACATTAAATGGTACTTTTAAATGGTATTCCATCCAAAACCAATGTTCAATCGAAATACATTTTGATAATTGCGACTAACTGGGGGATTATTACAAGGCGTTTTCAGTGTTGTTGATCCATCAGCCTGTCAAATCACATGACACTAGCCTAGAGGGAGTGTCAGGCGTAGTTTAGCAAGGGGTTGTATAAAAATATATATTCAGACATAATTTGCATTTGTACTGATATATTTTCCCTGTTGGTCAACATTGCGCAGGGAAGAAGACAAACATGATCCCACACACGGGTGGATGTCTGCCAACGCCATTTATCACGACTCGTCGCAGCGAATGACGGGCTGTCATAGTCACTTATCTTATCTTGTTTACATACCTTTCTAACTTGCCTTTCCAATGTTTTAAGATTTTTACGACACAATTGCCAAGTTTCTGATATATTGTAATGTGTGTCGGGTTAATATCGGCTTCGAAAAGGGTGTGTTTTTTCTCTACATGTACGTATCGGTGTATGGATCGATCTGAGAGGCGGAGCGCCATTGATTGACCTCCCCGGAAGTCGGGACAGCGCCCCCTGCCCCTCCCCCAGCGAATGCTTGTCGGGATCTGGGAACTGAGCCATTATTTAGTATCGTATTAAAAGGCAATTATATAGAGGATATATCAGGTTCTGTGTATAGATGTTTAACTGAGCTAAGTTTCAGCAATAACGTGCCCAATATCGATCTGACATATCGATCTGGCATGTGATGTTATGTACTTACTCACTGTAGCATTATCGGATCACAAGAGTGCGTGTCTAATGGTCAAACTACACATGAATGAGCTGTACATCAATAGCTATCCTGCTATAAAGATGACAAACGCCATGGAATCTGTTTACAATGATGCCGTGACCAAGTCAAAATCCCAATAACTCCCCACCTCATTTCCACACACTCCTTCAGCGATCTCCCACTTAAGTCCATGTTATCTAACTATTTTATCACAGACCACTTGCCCTGTATCAATAATACATCAAAACAAATTCAAATATTAAAAACAGTGAAACTTTACTTACGAAGTAACGATCATGAAAATATTAGGAAAAGCATGTTTTGTTATTTTGGGATATTCTCGATCAGGATAATGTTTGCTCTGTTAATTATTAGTTGACTATTGAATATTATATAACAAAGTCTTACTGATCATTATGAACTTTCTAAAACAGTTATTTATCTCACATTCCTATCAGTGAACTGACAACTAATATGTTCTGAATACCTATTGTCAAACCAGACGATCCAATTAATAGATTGTGCATTGATATGAATAAGTTTAATCGCCTATATGCATTCTGAGATGGCTTAAGTTAACATACATACGGAGAAGGTGAGACACACCTACAAAGTTTTATCAGTAGTGAAGCTAAATCTCAAAATCTTGTCAAAGAAATGTAACATTAATATTGTGTATATCTTTATAACCCATTTACTTTCTTATTTGTAATTCTAGATGATTTTAAAATGTCTCCAAAGTACGAGGTTATATTATTATGTAAAAAATAAACCACAAAGGTTAGCTTACTTGCTTTAGCTATTTTGGGGAAAATAGACAACCGCCTAGTTAGAAAATTTAGTTTTGATCCTGAAAATATAGGAAAATATCCTGATTACTTATAGCACTATATAATTATTTGATGATACAGATCAGTGATGTGATTCGAAGTGTAGTTGATTATTTTATGATTTCCTCGAGGGTTTAACATTGTATTTACCTTTGTTTTCATTGTGTCTGGATCTGATTTGTAACATCAAAAATAAATTGCATAAACATCCAGCCATCCAGATGACACACAGTTATACTTTCCATCTTATTAGTCAGCTAATTTGTATGAAACATTTGCTGTAGGTAGATTTTAAAACAAAGAAGATGATAAAATGTAAAATTGCTTAAGATAATCCAGATGTTTAAACTGATGAATCTAGATATAATCATTTTTTTATCTTTGATAACCATTTCATTATTTATTATCACAATAGATAACTGGTGGAATATCATTGATATATAAGAATCTTTATCGAAATAAAAACGTTCCTCAAACGGGCAACATTTGCCCAAAACAAAAACGATGTCACACGTAATAATACACAAAAGAATAAGTCTAGAACATCACATATATATATATATATATATATATATATATAATGCATTAGATACACCTATGACCTATGACCTGTGTTATGTGTTTTATCAGCATGAAGATGAGGTACTTATTCTAATCTCTACCAATAATATGTTACGTTATTATGCTAAACATACAATCATGACTTGTTAACTTATACTCATGCAGATGTTAGAAATCTGGGATGTTCGTTTTAGTTTCATGAAGCAACTTACATGTCAATTTTGAGATTGATAACTCGGGTTCAAAATACTGCAAAGCCTTTCTTCATCAAGATACTGCGTATACGATATTTGATATTTGATTGTATGCCAGTGTCTTCACTGACTTATCTCGACAATTATCTGTAAAGAAGTACATAACATTTCAGTTATAGACAGACAATCGATAGTTTATTAAATATTGTGCTCAAAAAAAGGTTGGACATCTTAATCGGAACTCTATCTTAGCAGATGTTAGTCAGTGATTCTGAATTCTACATTCGTCAGGAAGTCTCACTGATACCAGACCAGATATCGAGATAAGAAAATGGCTGATCCATCGGTTGACCGAACTATTGGCAATTTGATCCACTGACTGCATCACACTTTGTTGGTGTGTGGGAGAAATTAATGATTCAAATAGTCAGGAAGGTTCTATTTATTTTAAAATGTCAGCAAACCGTGAATCTAGATAAGTAATCATTGGCAACTTTATTTTGTGAGGTTGAGGCCATAGTTAATAGTAAACCTATCACCAAAGCCAGTGATGATCCTACTGATCTTGATGTTTTAACATCTAACTATTTGTTGTTACCGAGAGGAAGTTATTTGTCTTCTGGTGTTTCCTATCCAGCTGATATCCATTATAGATGACAATGGAGGTAAGTCATGTTCTTAGCTGATATGTTTTAGACTAGATTGTCTAAGGAGTATTTAGTGGCTCTCCAAGAGAGACAGAAATAGGTCAAGCAAAAATGTAAACATCTCAGTTGGTGAAGTGGTGTTATTAGCACATAGCAACCCAAGAGGTTGCTGAGCTGTGGGTAGAGTAATTATGGTTAAAATGGATAAGAAGGGATTGGTCAGAGTGGCCCATGTGAAAACTAAGATAAATGTGTTATGTCGCCCAATACACAAGCTTTGTCTCATTCTAGAATCAGACTTCACAGTTCTGGCAACAGATTCTACCAAACTTTAGTGAATGTTTGTATGACAATTGTTGTTTTGAATCCTTGAGATATATGAACTCTTGATTAAGTATATGTGACTGTTTGACTGATATTTATTGTATTGATAATGTTGTCATATTATGTCACCATTAAGTCTCTCATACATTCCGACGATGAACGTTATGTAAACCTACATTATTCTTTGTGTCCATTATGATTTCGATGTAGTTTCCTGTGGCTCAAGTTTCTGTACAGATGAGAGTATCCTTGGTTTTGTTGTGAAGCTAGATGATACCTTGTGTTTTGGGTTTAGAAGGATGAATTACATTTATGAATATAACTTATTTGGGAACTTAATCGTCAAATTGTCAAAACGGCCAATCAAAAATCTTCAACCAATAAAACAACAAATGATGACCGATAGAAGTTTATATATGTCTATCCCAGCATAGACATATATACCAATATGTATAAGAGATATATACCATTATTTATTATAAACATACCAATATATATTAATGATATATACCAATATGTATTATAGATATACCAATATGTATTAGAGATATATATCAATATGTATTACAGATATATACTAATATGTATTAGAGATATAACCAATAAGCACAAAATTGATCAATATATATATATATATATATATATATATATATAGCCTTTATTTTGTCAATTAGCAATAGACCGATTCAATTACTCCTGGCTCCACCATGCGGCGGAATTTCACACTATAGCCTCGAGTTAGAAGTCTAAGAATCATTGTGTGTAGTGGCCGATAAATGGCTTACTAAATGGCTGTATTTAGGCCTATATACCAGCTATATTAGGATGTTTATACTTCATTAAGAGTATGTGATCTCTAGATCATAATTTTGTATTAATAAGAATGGTATAAACTTCATCCAATAGATATATCCCACTAAACTAAGTAACGTTTAACGCGATTTGCATGGTCTAGTTCAAACCTCTTTTTTAGAACCTTTGCCACCTAACATGACGATATGAATGGATCAAATCAATGATTACATAGATTATAATTCAATGAGTGATTCCTATTACTGTAACATTGGTATTTATGCATGATATCATGATTTCATGATTTCTGAATCAGCCATTCATGCAATGTTTATTACATGTAACTGTAAAGGTTGTTAATACTCTAATGTAACCAAATAAAAATAATAATATACAGGTGATACTTATATTACTGGTTCCCAGGTACAAGCAAAAATAATATTTTCAAAACTCTAAATTAAATATTTATAAAATCTTGATTAAAATCAATTTACATTCAGTTATAAGTTTAATTTTAAAATCAATTATTTAATCCATTGAAACCCTTTCTAAACAGTCCCCTACAAGTCAACATGAATAACTATGGCTTAGCTGTGTCATTCATCTGGAGCGATCGGTCCGCTCAATCATTGGGTTATATCCTGATAAATAGTGTGTCAAATCCTTTGGAAAGACACAATCGTTCAGCTGAAATACTAGTCTCAGTCTCCGTGTAAAATGAAATAACTTTCTGAAAGATTTTTCTAGTATTTACCGTTCGTGAAAAGATGCCATCCTCTATCAACAGGGGGCGCCAAATGTATTTCTAACCCGAGAGCGCAGGTGGTAACCGATACAACGCATTTCGCATGGATCGGTCTATTAAGTATTACCGTCATTTACACTCATGACAATATTCTAATAAAAGTATTAATTCCTGGTAAGAATATAAATGATGGTGTTATAGTGTACTGTATAATGTAATGGTAATTTATGTTCACTTTTGTAAGAAAAGAGATAAACAACAAATCCAATCATCTTCCAACATCAAACAATAAATAATAAATTATAATATCCGATGAATTCATAAATACTGACCGGATATACTTAAATAATTTGAATGTAAATGAAGTGTATCATTCATTTTAATCAAAGTTATCACCAAATAGTAATACCCATGCTCCTGAAAGAACAATCAGAATACCCGCAAATAGTCGGGTTATAGATAAGGCCTGCATGATACCCGACCTAGTTGTTAAGAGACAGCCGACCTAGCTGTTAACAGACACCTGGCGTAGCTGTTAAGAGACACCTGGCCTAGCTATTTAGAGACACCCGGCCTAGCTGTTAAGAGACACCCGGCCTAACTGTTAAGAGACACCCGACCTAGCTGTTAAGACACCCGGCCTAGCTGTTAAGAGACACCCGGCCTAACTGTTAAGATACACCCGACCTAGCTGTTAAGAGACACCCGGCCTAGCTGTTGAGAGACACCCGGCCTAACTATTAAGAGACACCCGGCCTAGCTGTTAAGGGTGTCAAAAATCATTGACAGAAGATACAGGAAGTAGACAGGAAAAGAAGAAAAAACCATGTTGAACCCAAACAAAATTCACACAATACAGAAATGCTTTGAAGACAATTAAACATCTTGTAAAAATTAATACGAAATTTCCATATTTTGGATATGCCAATATGGCATTCGAAATACCTGGAAAATTAAACTACTTGATCGATCGAACAAATGATAAAAGCCTCATTTCAGGTATAGAGAGAGAGAGAGAGAGAGAGAGAGAGAGAGAGAGAATGTATTCATGATTTCCATAATAAGTATTGTACAGCAGATATAATGACACATATATTTACAAATTAATAAAAGTACATTTATATACTTAGGGAAATCACAGGACAACTATTCCTATTTGCCTCCACAACAAATAAATAATACCTAAGGAAAAACACATCAGCTAACATATTCGGGACGAGGAACAGATTGAGGATAATAGCACAACGTGGAAGAGATTAAATGCAAGGTTAGAACATTGACTACTAAATCAATGGGATAAAACAATTGTTTTATTATGGTGCCAGATCAGGATTAGAAATAACCTCATATTGGTTACCTTACAGTCTTTACAATATGAATAATTGGTCACTTCATCAGAGTAAACTGTGAATAAATTTGATTTCATGTGATTTTTAAAGCTCGTTCTCAAATTAGAATTTGGTATTCTGCGTATCCACTTATTCATATATGTGGGAATTGATATCGTGGTAAATTTATTGAAAAAGTTGACTCGCAACGCTCTATTTTGAGTAAGTCCGGTCAATCTAAGTTCGTGTAAATCACAGTTTACAAACCTCTATTTCCAATGTGCTCGAAGTTGGGAGCACATTTTCTCGTTCCTATTCATATTTTGTTGGCAATGTGCTGTTGGTTCATTGACCTTAGAAGCCCAAGACCTATTCCATGGTCACATCAGATAGAAAGTTAGCGACAGAACCTGCTAATGGATCATCGTCTGATATCTCGCATGTAACATACTGTCGATACCTAAACCTAAAAAGTACTTCCTTCGTCTTCAAGTTGTTATCAGTATCAGTTATGATGTCATCAGATATATCTTGAGGAAGATGTTGTCTTTACAGCTGTCTATTTATGTAGAGCTTATCATCTCTAAGTTGTACCTTTTGTGTACTAATCATCTTAGCTGACTTATAAATAGTATCAACAGCTTACGTTCTTTGCGCTCTAATGACAACTGCTTGTTTATATAATGCCCAGTTCCGGCTAAATTCTTGGTACGTCCCATTATCATGACAAACAGATCAGATACAGGTAGCTTCAATAGAAGCTTTTTGGGTAATTAGGGCATGGCGTGGTAACGGTAGTTTGATTAAGCTCCTTCTATCACCCCCCCCCCCACATGGATTATTACTTAACCAATATGGAGTCTCATCTAGGCATGATATATATGAATGTGCATACTACAATATGATATGATATATTTACATATATTCGGACTACATCTAGCATCAATATTGACTCAACTATATTGGGAAGCTTAAATTGGAAATCAAAGTTCAGATGAACTTGGTCTAGTCTCTGGTAACACTTACACGATTTACAAACACCTCAAACAGCGGGTAGTGAACACAGGCCAAGCAACAGTAAATAACAACAAACTTGTGGAATGTGGAAGAATTGTACTCATGAACGGCTGAGCGACGATACAAAACGAACGGAAGAAAGGTTAAGATAATTAACACATTAATTAGATGTATACCGAATGATTCTTATAATGACGTCACTTTTCTTTTTATAACAGAAACATTTAAAAATCCTATGTAAATCTTCTCTAAAAGATAACGATGATTGTCAATAAAAATTAGAAACTAAATTGAACTATCATTGTGTTGTATGGCGCATAATGATACCCGGGTATTATTATTATGACCCTACAGGGTTATCATTAATACAAACACACTGAACAAAGAACTTAACTGAGTACATAGTCTTTGAAATGATGCGGCATTTGACGAGAACACTTCGGACGTTGATCAGCTAGTATGGTCTCTGTATCGGTGGATGCAGATTCATTTGCAACTACAGGTTTTGTATTTGTATTGATATCGGGGCTGAAATTTCAGAGGTATATCCGGTGGATCAGATCAGGGAGGGGGTGGAGCACATGTAACAGCCGGGAGAGCCACACGAGGTGGTTCGGATTCGAGCACATAAGGATATTCTTCATCAACAGGGTCTGTGTATGTCGGCTGGTAATCCAGTGCTTGATATTGGTTAACCTTGTAGCATTCTACTTGTTTCACCCGATAAGATGTAGAGCGTAACTGCTTGCCAAAAACCTTACGATTGCTACACTATATCCCATCGAGAGATACGACCAGATAGTGGTCCCGGGCTCTAGATTTATTCCGATCACCACAGAGGTATACAAGGTCCCCTACTCGAATATTATATGGTGCGGTGGTAGTTTTCATTGGAGTCTTGGCACGTTCGCTGTGTGAATGATTCTTGGAACGTTGTTCATTCTGTTTAATAGCAAGCTCTCTGTCGACAGTGGTAATTTCATGTTAGTAAATTGATCGTTTTGGAACATCATCTCTCTGGCTGACAGTCCACGACTGCGTATGCGTAAATTCAAGCGAGACAAGATAATCGAAAGCTGAAACTGTTATTGATCCACTTGTAGCATCATGTCGTACAATCTCACCCTCGAATTCCTGAATAGCTTTTTCTGCCAGAAGGTTTTTGTTGATGTTCTTCACACGTCCTATCTCGATACAAATATGATGTTCTCTCATGAGACTGTCATCAACTAATGCTACAAATCCAGATGCAGCATCAGTGCACACAACAGCAAGAGGATGGAGGTTCATACATAATGATATCAGGGTTTCCTTTAGACAGTTCCGCTTCTCACTCTCTATAATTCGGGCCTTTGTATAAGATGTAATGGTTTCACGTACAACGAGGATGATTTGTCGCTCACGACGTAGCACATCGGCCGCAAAGAAAACACCAACAGCTGCTGGGGGATTCAGAGATGACTACTGTTGTAGAAATCGCGGTGAGGATCGTAAAGAAACATATTGATGACAGGCTCCTGCAATACGCGATATTGCCTGATCCATATCAAGAGCATAAAGGTATCAGCTGACAACGCACTTTAGTTGATGAGAGAATGGATGACTGAATTTGAGATGAAAAGCCATAAGTAGCCATCCAGGACTTGTCGTGGAACAATAATACATTCCCTGGATGAGACTAAACTTTGTTCACGTCATACAATTAACAGCCCTTCCTTTGCAATGGTAGCAACATTTATATATCGTTTTACATCACGAATTGTGGTAGCTTTTTTTGATGGTCTCGTCTCCTGTGACAAATGGACGTGTGTGTGTCGTAAGTCAGTATATTCCTGCTGAGTTACTATCCAGGCTGTTCGATTGGTAAAAGGAAGGCATTATTTCTCTCCAGAGATGATGTCATCAACCGCTACGTGGCGTACTACACTGTCTTCTGTCATGTTAACGAATGAACATATTTGACAATTTGGACTATCACATTCAGGGGCATTGTGACTTGAGAAATCGGAAGGGATATTAGCTGATCCAACAAGATGACGTAAAAGATACCAGAAATAGACTAGCCGTAACCAAGAATGTAGCAACACGAGTAATGCTTGAAATCTCTCCTCTGTATAGCTTATTGTACACATAGCTTATTATCATTTAAAACGGATACGGCATGATGAGATTGTATAATAAAACGACTAAAAAGTTTAATAGCTGCAGCAATGCCTAATGCTTCAACTTCACATGGAAGCCAAGAAAACCCATCCAATGATGGTTTGTCATCATGTACAACGTATAATGTTGCACCAACTCCTTTATTCTTTATAGCGCTATCTGTAACGATCCACAATTGGTCTTCAGAACGAGGTAAGGTAATGACTTTATTATACTTAAAGCCATTTGTGCAATTTTAAACAGCTTGAGTAGCTCATCAGTCCATTAAATTGAAGTAGATGATGACTAACCAGCTACAACATCATTGTAGTGGAAGGTGCAGAACGTGCAGAACTTGCAAATAGGGTCGCAGTACGATCAGTACTTGCACGAAAGATTCCTTGTAACAAAATCTACCCAAGAATCATGGCTGAATGGGTGACAATAGTAGTTTTGGCAGCAGATAAACCTAATTCACATTTAGCAAATACCTAAAGAACTCTTTCCCAATTGTACTGCAACTCTTCAAGTGTATTACCCCCACAGTATAGGTCATCTGATAGATTGGTAACAACTCCTTCTTGTAGTAAGTCGCCCAAACTTCTAGTCATTAATTCCTCCGGTGCAGTCTCTGACCCAGGCATGCCCATGGCAGTGCGTGTATGTACACGAACACCACGGTATGGGGTGACAATTGCACAGTACGTCGTAGAACATTTTGATAACGCTATCTCATAAAAAGCACTGGTCAAGTCGGATATCACTATGTACCTCTATTGGACAATCTGGCGAAGTGTGGAGTCAATATCAGGCATGAGTGCTAGCTGTGGCTTACTGTATCTACCAACTTCGGCAAAGGTTATGACTAATCGAAACTTTCCAATGGATTTCTTGACCAAAAAGGACGGATTAAGATGAACTGCAACAATATCAATTTCTTCTGGTGTGCGAAGTACGCCAAGATCTTCTAAGTCTTCACTTTGACTTGTTATATTGGGGTAGCCGTCCTTTGGGTTGTGGGGGTTGAACTGGTCGTATATTTACACGAGCTTCATACTTGCCGCTGCACCATTGTATCCAGGAAATTGAGGGTCAAACACTTCAACATACTTCTCAAGTAGCTGTCTGAAATGATGTTTAGCATCTGGAGAGAGCTTTGAATCAGGACCAATTTCTACAGATGATTGGGTTTAGTGGACGGGATAGACAGTATGCCAATTGACTCACAAGTCGGTGTGGGTGTGTATACTGGAGATGCCTGACCAAAGTGCTGGTGTTTCTTGAGAAGAATCGGATTATCAGTAGTATTACATACACGAAGAGTTCCACCAACTATTGATTATACCGGGTCTCAGCCATGAACCATAACAGTTAGCATCAGTGCGAGGCTCTAGAGCTACTTCTGGTGTCGCGTCATCCGGTATCTTAAGCTCTACAAACTCACCCGGCTAAAGAGTAGTTGTAGGTGGAGCAGGTAAGAGGTGTGCTTGAGTGCGGCGAATGTCTGGATCACTGTTGAACACATTTGAACCATACTGTACATGTGACCCATTTGATGGGATAATCAAGTACTTGCCAGTGTGTATCGTAATGTCATTACAGTCAGTGAAGGGTACACCACCCAACACATCAACATCAAGACTACAATGGCATGGAATGTGAACGATAAGTTATCACGTGTGAATGTCATTGTTGTTTCTGAAATGACATTTAATGCAGACTTACTATCAGCCTAGTATACGATCTGAGTACTCTTTTTAATTGGAGCTTGTATAGTCTTTGCTAAAGGTAAACAAATTGTGTAGATAGATAGAAGATAGATATTTATTTCCAACTTCCACAGTAGAGACAATATATATATATAAAATATATATATATATATATATATATATATATATATATATATATATATATATATAGCTAAATGTAATTGTAAGACATATGTGGAATGCTGGTGGACCAGTGTAGCTATGAAGCTGTCTTCCCACTGCCCCATAATACATAATAGTGAGGTTCTGTGTGTACGTGTATCACCATCAGCCAGCAACGCGGACATCAAAAAGGAAAACAAATATTAGTATGTATATATATATATATATATATATATATATATATATATATATATATTAATAGCTTCAACAGGATCTAAAACACAATAAATTACAGAAAATAACAGAAAATAATAGGGCAGGCAAGAAATAGTGGTAAGTTGTACTTTTCTCAAGTCTGACTATCTTGAGGAAAACAATCTGGACAAAAAGAGTTGCCGCATGTTACTTGGCTTTGATAAGAACTAAAAATATTTACCTTCATAACATATTTGAATTTTGAACGAGACATGTTCTTAGACAGTGTATGAAACCATTTGTTCCATATTTTTGGCAAAATAGGTTTTGCACCTGGTTTCATACAAGAGATATGATTGCCTAGTTGCTCGCGAGTTGGGAATGTCATGGTTAAATCTGAACATTTGCTCAAATGAGTAGGGAAGATATTTTGTGATGAACTCAAATACAAATAATGTTGATTGAAATATATATTGATCAGTTATTTTCATAATACTTGAAGCTTTGAATAATGGGTCAGTATGACTATTGAATTTTTCATTATTGATTGTCCGAATTGCACTTTTCTGAAGTAACGCTGTACGGTGTAGTGTTTTGACATTACAATTTCCCCAATGCCAATATTCCATAACATATATGAGAATGTACTAGTGACAAAAACAGAGTTTTAAAGCATTCCTTTGATAATATGTTTTTTGCTTATTTGGTTGAGAACAAGGCGCTGGATATTCGTTTGTTAACATGAGCGATATGATATTTCCAACTAAGATTTTCATCTATGAAGATGCCCAAGAATTTTATTGATTTTTCTTAGCAATAGTTCCCTATTCTTTTTAATATATGATTATTAATTGCAACGTTTAGCCCTGTGAAATTGCATTGTTGTTGATGGGGTCTAATAATGATATATATATATATATATATATATGATATATATATATATATATATATATATATATATATATTAGTTTAGAAATCTGTTTGCGCAAAACCAATGGAACAATTTGTTAACTGTTTCATTTGCCTCCAGAAATAATGCTTGTAAGTTGGAGTTCAACTAACACAGTGTGATGTCATCACCAAATGACAATATATTACCATTACACGAATTTGGTATATAATTTACCTAAATGTGATACAATAAAGGACCGAGAATAGAGCCTTGAGGGACCCCACATTTTATATTGAGAAGGCTGCAACTAATTGACTTCTATTTGCTAAGTAACTCTTAAACCAATTATTAGCATTTCCACGTATTCCATAAATGTTTATTTTATATAAAGTATTTCATGGTTGATGATGCCAAAAGCTTTGGACAGATCACAAAAGATAGCCAGAGTAATTTCAGGTCTTATTATTAGATTCGGCACAATAATTTAGAAGCTGAATGATTAGGTGTATAGTTAAATACTTGGAGCGAAAGCCGTATTGGTGCTTGAATAAAATGGGTTCCAAACATGACAATTACGTTTTGTACATAACCTTTCTCTAATATTTTGGAAATGGCTGGTAGTAAGCTTACTGGTCTGTAGTTTTGCAGAAGACTTTGGTCAGAAGATTTGTAAATAGGAATAACCTTCGCGATGTTCAGGTCCTATTGAATAATACCAGTAACAAACGCTGTATTAATTATATGAGTAATAGGTTGCAAAATGTTGGAAATAGTTTCCTTTAACAATTTTGTGGATATGCCATCATAACCCTGGTTTAGTTTCGGTTTAAAATTATAGGTAGTTAAAAGAATGTCAGATGGCGCCACTGGATCAAGAAACATGCTGCCCATGTTACGTCTGGGCATATATTCTGTAAAATATTTATTTGATTGAGGCACGTTTTGATTGGTCTGAATGCCAATTTATAAAATTAATTATAAAAACCTTCCGCAATCTCACATTTGTCAGTAATTAAGGTTCCGTTTATTAAAAATGTTTGAGAAAAGCTTGTTTTGTTATTGAGTTTGCCCATAGCCTTTCTTAGGATAGTCCAAGTTTTTTGTATAGTTTGTTTATTTATTTTCCTACAATTGATTTTTGTTGTTCGTTTCAACCTATTAAAAAAGATGTTATACTCTTTATATGCTGCAATGTTGTCAGCAGTAGGTTTATTTAACTTCCTAACAAAAAGTTTAGCTCTTTGTTTGGACGAAATTAAAATACCTGTTGTAGCCGATGGCTCCCTTTTTAATGCTTTATTATTATTTTTACATGAGAGAAAATGTGCCAAAATTATCATCTAGATCTGTTATTATAATTCTTGATTTTTCAGCTGTCGTTATGTTGTTCATGTAAATATGATCATTAGTGTTGCAGATGTGCTAGTTATTCTCGTAGGTTTGGTAATTGTTTACCATTTTGAAATAAGTTATCTAAGTAATCGTTTGTCTTAATATGAGTCTCAAATTTTAATAAGTAAATATTCATATCGCCCATAATAACACAGTGTTTGTGTTCTTTAATGACAGTGTCCATGATATCAAAAAGAGTACTCGAAACAATGTCAGCTCTGTTTGCGGAATTTGGTCTATATATGACCCCAAGAATTGTGGGGGTTTTGAGATTGTGATATAACTAAATAAAGTTCAAAAACATGCGGTATAAAAACACTAATGTGGTCGCGTATCTTAAAATTTATATTGTCTTTGAGATAAAGACCTACACAGCCCTTGGCCCATCATCCCGACATCGAGTAATAATCATTACATATCCATTCATAGATAATCGCGTATCACCTAAAGTTTGATAGTTTTCTCTAATGCCAATACAATCAAATGAAAAACAATCATTATTTAATTGACACATAAGGTCGTAAAAAAAGTCCCAGTTGGAAAGAAGTCCTCTACAATTTATGTGAAAATATGATAAGCTGCTGTGTATATGCTGATGAAAATTCTTTTGGTTTAAAATAGTCGCATCTAATGTGGCTATATTGGAATGGGGAATCTGTATTTTGTGGTGTGCTTATATAAAGATATTAAATCATTTGTGTCTCCACAAAACATTTTAGTGAATGTTAATGTTATTACCAGAAGTAAACGTGTGTATAGAATAATCCAGCTGCCACCACGCCGGTAAATAACAACAAAACACCGAAATGTGCTGCTAAAGGTAATTACCAAGGCGTAAAATGAAACTGATAATTAACCTGGATACCATTAGAGTATTTAGTTTATTTCGATACAGTGTATTGTATACTAGTTTGTTTGTATGCATGTACATGTTTTAACATGTAGCACGTTTGAAAATTGAGAAAACATAAACTATTAAAACCTTTCTTCTACTTCTAATTATATCTGATCGATATTCTTGGTTTCCCTTGTATGTTGGCGGCGTACACAGTTTTATGTTTTACTGAAGCAGCTAAAATGGCTAATGTTTATGCTGCTAATATACCAAAACAAATTAAATTACTTTCTTTGTGATTAATTTATGAAACGACCAACTGTTGATTTGATATTTTGTCTTGTATAATTATACTATCTGACTATGCATGTTTTAATTATATTTGTTTTATATGTGTAATTAGTCTACTGCCGAGTTATACGTTTCACCTCTTTGTCTGCTGTCCAAGGTGTTCTATTGAATATTTAAATATAAAATGGAATTATAGGGAATGTAATGAGCATAAACCTATTTTTTTGTATTTCAATCAAAACTATAAATTGAATATTGAAGAAGATGATCACAACCTCAACTGTCTGTTAAATAACTATTATGATGACAATGATGGAGAAAATCCTCTGGATGCTTTCCACATTGACAGTAACTACTATGAAATCGAACAAATCAGTACAACAGTATTGGCAAATGCACAAAATTTCAAATATTATACAATGCATTTTAATATTCGCTGTTTGTCAAACAAATTTAGAGAGCTGAAAGAAATAATCTCTCGATTGCACGATATAAGAATTAATATACATTGCATAATGCTGTGTTAAACATTCTTAGCTGATAACAACTATGTATTTTATACAATCCCGGGTTATAAATTAGTCTGCAGAAATAGACAGGCTGGTTCAGGAGGTGGTGTTGCTATGTACATCAGGGATTATTTAAATTACATTATTCGTGATGATATTTCTGTTAATATCGACGGCAAATTTGAATCAATATTTGTGGAGGCTCACTCTAAAACTGTAAATTGTATCTTTGGTGAAATATACCGGGTTCCTAATACCAGTGAAATATTATCGATTAGTTACTATGAAACGATTTTAAATAAACTCCAACATATTAAAAAGACATTGTGTTGGGAACAGATAAATATTTCGATTACCTCAAATATAAAAATCAAGCACATGTTTCTCAGTTGATGGACCTTTTCCTAAATGCAGGCTTCTTACCTACAATTACAAAGCCAACCAGAATAACGCACAGTACGGCCAATCTTATTGACAACATATACATAAAAACAAGTAAAGAAATTAAATTGGCATCAGGAATAATATTAAATAATATATCAGATAATTTATCCGTTTTCTTGTTTTCCGAAAAATATAAATCCATGAAAACTGAGCCTTTAATCTTTGAGCATAGACAATTCAATAACAAAACGTATCAACAAATTTGTGAGGCCTTATCAAAAACAGATTGATCTAGTCTAAACTCAAGTGATGCTGAAACGTGTTACAACATAATTATAGATAAAATAAATGATGCTATAGAATATTTTGCATCTAAAAAGATAACCAAAATACTTGCCAAACATGTAATACGACAACCATGGATAACCCCCGGAATCCTACATTAATCAAAACACTTAGATAAACTTTATAAAAAGCAATTGGGTAAAGAAAACGTATCACGGGAACATATTAAATATATAACTTACAGAAATAACTTTATCAGAATCAAACGTAAACAAAGGGAGATATATTATGATAACTTATTTCAACAATACAAATTAAACATTAAGAAAACATGGAGCACATTAAATGAGATACTCAATAGAAAACAAAATGAAAAAAAACATCAATATCAAATTCATTCAAAATAGATAACACAATTGAAAACGACCCCACTTACATTGTAGACAAATTTAGATAATTTTATCTGAGATTGGACCTAAATATGCTTGTGGATATGACAACGTAAATACGCTATTACTAAAACAGATAAAATTTGTCATTTCGTTACCAGTTATCATAGCTATAAATAAATCGATGGAAACTGGTGTTTTACCGTTAAAACTTAAAATTACAAAAGTAACACCAATATATAAATCAAAAGATAAACAACGTTTTACAAATTATAAACCAATTTTGATTTTACCTAGCATATCCAAAATATATGAAAAAATTGTCCCTAATCGTTTACACAATTACATGACAATTAACTCGTTAATGAACAAGAACCAATATGGCTTCCGTAAAGGTCACTCCACAATAAATGCAATTTCCAAATTTACTTATGATACTCTACTAGCATTGGAATCGAGTAATTATAATCTTAGTGTGTTCCTGGACCTGTCCAAGGCCTTTGATACAATAAATAATTAAGCCATTACTGCATACACCGTGTTGCCTTGGAGTGATTCAGAGCTATCTAACAGAGAGAAAACAATATGTACTGATTCAAAATTATTTTCCATAACTTATGGTATACCTCAGGAATTCGTATTGGGACCACTCCTCTTCATTATATACTCAAATGATCTACCAGGATCCGCCTCCGGTGCATCACATGTATACTATTTGCAGATGATATAACTATTTAAGTATCTAGTAAAAATATTACGGAATTATACAAACTCGTTAATCAAGACATTGCATCATTAGCTGAGTGGTTTAAGGTAAATACATTATCTTTAAATATAAGCAAAACACATCATGTACTCTTCTCAAAAACTAATAATATTAAGTCAGACACACATGTATTAAAATTAAATAATACAATTATTAATCGAGTTAAATGTGTCAATTTCTGGGACTACTAATAGATAAAAACCTAAACTGTCATGAGCATATAGATAGTTGTAGATCAAAAATATCTGGTGGACTATATGAGCTCAATAAAATTAAGCATATCTTAAGTACACACAATATGAGAACAGTATATCACAGCTTGATATATCCCTATTTAACATATGGCACGCTATTGTGGGTTGTAGTCACTCAACATACTTACGGAGATTAAAATTTTACAGAAAAAGACAATCAGGACCGTATCGAAGTTAAATTATAATGCTCATACTGAACCCTTATTTAAGAAGCTACAGATTCTCAAGCTAAAGGACATATGTTATTTTCAACTTTCAAAAATAATGTATTCATTCATTAATATCTCTTTACCAGATCCCCTAATGACGATGTTCGCTGTAAATAGACATATTCATTCACACGAAACAAGATGCCTTCACCAGCCACACATACAATACAGAAAAACAGCATTTTTATCAAAGACATTTATTTACCTAGCACCTGAAATATGTACAAACTGCCAGAAACAATAAGACAGTTGAGGTCGCAACATAACCTTAATAGATCTGTAAAGATATTTCTTACGAACTGAAATTAACAAAGTCGTTTATAAATTACATCTATTGTATAATATATTGTACAATATTACCTTATATTATGTTATACTATCGCCATAATCAGCGGACTTGGACAGTGGACATAGATTGTTAAATATGTAACTTTTAGTCTCTCCGCCTCCTCCTATAATCAATTATGTTCTACATGTTTGGTGTTTATTTTGGAGGTTACAACTTTTTACTTGTCTGTTGTCATGATGATATATGATTGTAAATAATATTATGTGATAAACAATGTAATAATGCTACTGTATATATTATCGAATACAATTACTTATTTACTTACTAAACTTGTGGAATGTGAAAGAATTGTATTCATGCACGGCTGAGCGACGATACAACAAGAACGGAAGCAAGGTTAAGATAATTACTACAGTAATCAGGTGTATACCGAGTGATACCTATAATGGCGAAGCAATAGTTACCCAAGTGTACTTTCACAGTTTATCTATAAATAAACTGAGTGACGTGCGAGTGGCTAATTGATCAACTCATTGCAATAATTACTGGAGTACTTAGATATGTTGATCTAATTATAAATTCCAAAGGAGAAAATCCTCAAATTCCACTCAGCGATCAACAGCTAACTCTACAAAATCGGGTGATGAAGAAATGCCAAGATGGGCTATGAATATGAAAGATGACATCATTTTATATATATATATATATATATATATATATATATATATATATATATATATATATATATATATATATACAGTGCATGTTATATAGGCCAGAACCAGGTAACCCTGTTCTGAGGCACTGTACACTATTATTATCCCTCACTCAGACCTGTTTCTACCCTGCATACATCTCAATTCCCAAGGAAGCATACAACGTATTCGATTCACTTTCACCTTTCACCACATCACCGATAATGTATAATCTACTTAAAAGATATCTAAACAGACTTAGTATGCACAAATATTTAATAACATAGAACAAGACATTAGGAAAGATAATAAATTAGATAGGCAAATTAAATAATAAAACGGCTATACCCCAAACCTTTAAAATGAATAACACCAATATCTCTGATCATAGTTTAATAACAGATAACTTTTGTGATTTATTTACCAACATTGGTGTGCAATATGATAATAATATACCTCCATCTGTCAATAGTGCGCACAATATCTTTATCTTAAGAAAACAACAACCCTAACTCCATATTTTAACACAGACAGATCTAAATGAATTAATAGATATTCTCAAAACACTAAAATATTAAAATTCCTCTGGGCATAATAATCTTAGAACAAATTTCTAAAAGTTAATTAGTCTATCCATTGCCAATCCAATAACTAAAATAATCAATAAATTACCGGGGACAGGAATATTTCCAGATACACAAAGCAAAGGTTAAGAACGATTTATCAAATTATGGGCCGATGTCACTTCTTCTATCTTTCTCAAAAATACTATAGAAAAAAAAAGAATAAACGCACATCATTTTTTGTCGAAACTAATTAATACTTCATAAAAACCAATATGGATTTAGAAATATAAAAAAAACACAGAACAAATATTGCAATTACTAAATTTATTACAGACACAGCATCTTGTCTTGATAAAAAGAAGAGTTAGTAATGGCATTATTTCTGGACATCTCTAAGGCTTTTGATACCATTGATCATAATATTTTACTAAAAAATTGAATTTTATGGATTTAGAGGGAAAGCTTTGGATTGGTTCAGAAGTTATTTGACAAACAGGAAGCAATTTGTACACTATGAAGGCATAAATTATACAATAAATATTATTGAATGCGGTATTGCACAAGGATCTGTATTGGGAACTCTTTTATTTATCATTTACACCAATGATCTATTCGACACTCTAAATTGTGTAAAATCAATTTTATTTCCAGATGATACCACTCAATGCTATTCATCTCCAACTATTCCGAGCTGTTGTTCCGAGAAAATAAGCTCTCACTAAATGTATCAAAAACAAACTATATTATATTTTCAAACATAAATTCTCAATAGATTACAAAAGAAATAAAGCTAACCAATAAAATTATAACTAAAACAAATTGTGCTAAATTTCTAGGGGTGGTCATTGTTGAAAATCTAAACTGGAATGAGCTCATCAAAGTCATTAAATAGAAAGTATCTCACTAATATTCTGCAATAAACAGAGACGAAACACATCCTGAATAAAACAAAATTATATTATTATTTAGTGTATCTGTATCTAGCATACTGAGTAACGCTGTGGGGGCGGTGACTGCCTATGATATCCACTTGAAGAAACTGGTCTTAATGCAAAAGAAAATTATTAGAGTCATAGCTGGCGCAACCTGTTATGATCAGACAGAACCTATTTCAAGCACTTGCGTGTATTAAATCTAGCTGATATAGATGTACAATGTAGGTTTCAAAACATGTCCTACATTTGCTATACAAGTTATTACCCTCTCCCCTAAACAACCTCTTTACTTCATCTAGAACTGTAGATCAATATAGTACCCGTCACTACACAGTAATGAATGAAACTACAAACCCCTCCAACTCGACTGTTGTAACATCACAATGCATTACCAAAAAGGGGATTCAGAACACAACACTAACACTGCTCATCAGACGCTGATAAATGTATCTGATTTCTCTTCTAGATTCCCAAGGGTCGTGATTCGAGAGTACACCGACTGATTAAATTATTATCTCTAGCTCTGTTAATCCGATGGGCGGGGCAGGCTGAGGCGCATGGGTGGGTGGATTAGTTCAGTGTGGATACGTATGATCCTAAATATTTTGTCCTCTCTTATTATACGTTAATTTTAATTTTGTTCTCAGTTAAGGAATACCTTTAAACTTAATACTGATATTATCTTGTTAAACAAATTAAACAATGAAATAAAGTTTTTAGGTTACTGTCTACCAGACTTTATTACATGGCTTGGGACTGTATACTATTAACTATGACCCAATCTTTACATAAATAAATTATTTCATGTGTTTTCATACAGTTCCGAAGTAAATTGATTGATTGATTAATTGATTGATAATAGATTTAATACATTTAGTACATTTAATATTAATAATATCAAAACCTGTAACACACAAACAATTGCGGATTGGTTTTTCAATTATCTTACTAACAGAATACAATTTGCATCCGATATTCAGCAATCAAAAAAACAATAGAGTGACTTATTAAGCCACAACCAAAGCACTCAATTTATGTTCCTCTTTCCAACAAATTCAGAAACAAAATATCTGGTATAATATAAATTCCATTTGGCATGACAAACGTAGTTCTATATTCCTCCAAATTTTAATTTAGCTGTATGCAAACCGCTCATTAGCTATATGCTAATAAATAAATCTATGAAATCTGGAAGAGTATCAGATCTATTGAAACTTGCTGAAGTAGTTCCTGTTTACAAGGCTAAAGATAAATAACAGCTTACGAATTGTCATCCAATATCTTTACTACGAAGTATATCAAAAGTATTAGAAACTGCTACATACAGACGTTTGTACAAACTATATGTGTTCAATCTACTTTCTATTCAAATCAGTACAGCTTTCAGGAGAAACATTCTACAATTCCTGCAGAAACTAAATTTTACTGTGATATTCTACAATCCCTTGAGGAAGGAAAGGACACTTTAGTTATGTTTTGGAACCTTTCCAGGATATTTGATACAATTCGTCACTCAATTTTGTTACCCAAATCGAAGAATTATGGCATTAAACGTGTCTCTTTGGATTGGGTCAGGAGCTATCTAACCGGCAGATGTCAATATAGGTCGTATTACATCGCCTACATACACAATTACTTGTGGAATTCCACAGGGATACATTCTTATACTACTGCTATTTATAATTTACACAAAAGACTAGCCAATATCCATCCACCTCACCACGTCGATCTTATTTGCAGACCAAACCACAGTTTACGACTTATCCGAAATTCCAAACAATTGCACATTTAAGTGGAAGAAGATCTTAAAACACTGTCTGATTTCTTCAAGGCAAACAAACTATCTCTAAATATTAACAAATCAAATTATGTACATTTTACGCGACGTAACATGCCACATATACGGAATACTCTGAAAATTCATGGGGCATCAATAGAAAAGTAGACGCAGTGAAATATCTAGGTATACTAACTGATGAAAAATTAGATTAGTCTGAACATATTCGCTATTGCAAAAGAAAGATGCGAACGCAAACTTACCTATCCATTAGTGATGAGATTATTCGAATCAGATTTATTCTCTAGAAGAACAATACAAATACCCCAAAATCTTATTCATATGAGCCCAAATGTCTAGTACAGTGTACGTAAACATTTAAAAAAAACATAAAATCGAATGGTTTGTTTACGAGAAGGTTAACATTACATTTAATGTCGTGTTACTAATTAACAACATTTATAAATATATCTGTGAATATTTTCATTACGCAATGTAATTTTTGGCTAAGTTTTTTATAAATGCAGCTAAAACAAGTGAAGATTTGAAAATCCAAGTTGGTGGCCACCTTTTTACATAAATTTGTCTAAGTAGTTTATAATTGCAGCTAAAATAAGTGAATATTTGAAAATCCAAGATGGTGGCCACTTTTTTACATAAATGGCGGCTAATTTTGTACCTTTTACATAACGCATAATCACTCGATTTTTAACACAATGCTGAAGATGACGGTCATTATTATACTGGTACATGTAGACCTCCGCAAAAGCATTAGTCAACACATGGACAGTGCAGGACTGGATGACATATGAACTGAGGCAGGTGTATATGCAGTCATTACCACTCAGACCATGCTTGATGGAAAGGCCTATTACCGTGATGTCAGAGGACACCAACTTATATATAACGCTCTCTGGCGCCTCAGGTGGCCTCAAGTCATGGCTGGCTGAACGTGGCCATAAATATGACGTAGCAGTTGCAGAATTCGCCCATACTGTGGGTTAGGTCTTGAAGAAGCAAAACCATAGAACAAACCTCTGCACTGCAATTGGCCTGCTGTAAGATGCACTTCGTAGTGAGAAGGAGGAGTTTTCCCAAGCGCACTCAGATAATCCAAACTTCATCTTGTGGTAAATTTAAATGACCATGGTTGAGATCCTGCTGGACTTCATCAGAGCTGAGAGTGATGGATGGCAACTCGATTCTACACCTAGAAGCATTACCTAATATGCTGCCCTGGCTCACAATATATGACCACACAAACTATTTACCCCAAAAGGCGATTCAATCAAGTGTCCGCTGATCAGGCAACTGAATGAATCAACAGGATATGGAAGATGCGTAATGACATCATCGGCATCACAAGAAATGACCAAACCAGAGACAAGTTTTTCGCCAATTGTCAGAACATCCGCATTTCACAAGAAACCAGGTCACTCTTCCATCTCGAACAAGGCGTGATGCTGGTGGTGTGAAGAAGCTTGCGACGCAACTCCGAGGATTTGATGTGTTCAGGTTACACATGAAATTAGCAGAAGAGGATGGAGACACCTACTGAGAGACTATGGGGAAAAACCTGATGTCACTGGCAACACAAAACACTGCACTAAGTGAGGTAGTCAGTGATCTTTTAACTGCAGAAGAGAGGATAATGCAGGCAGTTATCATTGATGTGAAAGAACTACTCGTGGAGAGAACCACCGTATTCTATGGTGCACTAAAGAAGCATCACTCAAAGACTTTTGCTGACCTGTACAAAGCTAAACTGTGTCTACTACACAGAATGTAGAGAGAATAATCAAAACTACAGGAAGCTACTGCAGCGTCTGCTCAACGTTATCATCGCAGGTGGTACAGTAGAAATGGTTAATTTGCTTAAGAATGAGCTATCCCCATCATTAGCAAAGCCCGGTGGAGATATGAACACAACATCGAAAGTAGACGTGATCAGCATCTTTATGGCTTGAATTCACACTCCCCATGATGTTCCAGATACTTACATGAAGACCTGTGTGCTGATTGATGGGCATGCACTGATCCAGTCCCTTGCGAAGCCTCATGGATGCCAGACATCATGTGTGACCTAGCTGGTGTGTTCATGCAAATTGTATAATATATAACCAGAGTTGATGTTGTATTTGATCGCTATATAGGGGAGGCCTCAATCAAGGCAGTGGCATGATCAAAGAAAGTGGACAACCAGATGCCAATTCGCACAGGTATGGAGCACCTTCATTGCCTTCATTGCCTTGGATGAAAAAAGGCCGATCTTGCCCAGTTCTTATCTGATGTCATCATGATAAAAGTCAATATGAGATGGTGGCAGGAGGCGGATTTATCAATGATACAGATGCATGGCCAATGACAGAGGATATTAATGAGTACTGGTCATCTGTAGAGACGCATATGTCCTGCTGCTTCTGGTGCACTTCATGTCTGTAGTTGAAGTATGGGTGATCGCTGAGACAGCCAACAATCGGAAATAATACCCAGTACATGAGGTATATCAGCGAATTACACAGCCTGTGAGGGACAAACTACTCAGAGTCCATGAACTGACAGGCTGTGACACTACTTCAGCCATCAATGATCATGGGAAGAAGCTATAAAACAGTCCAGAAAAACTCACTTCTTGTCAGTGAAGTTGGTCATAATGAAGAATTCGCACCAGTTGAAAAATTTGTATGTCACCTATACGGCACCCCGCAATAGCAAACCACCAACCAGCTGTATGGTAAGGCCAAGAATGGTCCGGATATGTTGCCTCCAACTAGAGATGCCCCAGAAATTCATGCAATACGTGCCAACTGCAAGGCAAAGATCTTGTTGTAATCAAACCAAGAATACATAGATGTTCCATCCTCGTTGCCACCACTGCCTGGAAGAAGGATGCAGATACTTTAATAGCAGTCTGAACAAGTCCCCCCCTCCCATTCCGAAGCTGTACAAGGACAAGAGCCTGACCGAAGTGATGCTGAAGACGAAGAACACCGCTGACCAACAGGGGGCTACCACTCGACCGAATACGCCGACTCCATTCTGAACATAATCAACGTCTATACCCTGCCGAACTGGGATGTGAATCTGGAATACGAAATACGGTTTGATGTGTCCTAAATCTACCCCTGGAACGTAACGGGAACACGTTATGTGATAGATGTACACCAATAGCGTGTTGGATAGGATACTGACCTTGCTCGAACTGCCGCAAATAAACAAGGTGATCGAGAAGAAATAGAAAAGATACAAGAACAGATCCATCGCCTGTATTGTACTTCACGTGTGCGCGATGATAACATTTATCATGTACACCTGCGTGAGCCAAGTCCATCCTTTACTTCAGATTAATCGCAAAAATCACAGCAATCAGACGACAATGCCATCATATCGGATCACGTCTGTCTCCTGCTGGAGATGCTCGTGGTATCCAATATCTATCTGTCCACGGAACTCGTCTATCTGGTGCATGTTGTTATAAGACACTGTCGCTGCGAACTTTGAGGAGTTCGACATACTGGATAAGCCCATAACGCGGTGGCTGACAAGATCTTGCTGTTTAATGTATTCATTTGTAGCAGATCTGTTATTAATAATAATTTATGTACTACATGTAATTTATTTAACTATATCCTTTCCCATATTTTCTCCAGGAAGCAGTTCTTGTTTAGTTAGCGTTGTTGTAGGTTAATATAGATACACGTGCACAAGTCTTTTATGTGGGGGTTTTCTTTGTTTTGAGTTCCGGACCCAAAGTGCGAAGGGGCATTGTGACGCTTTGCGTTTTATTTGCTGGGTGTGATTCACCTAGGATGTGCATGTCTTGGTTTTGAGCTGGTCGGATCGGTCCTTGGCTTCATTTGGAGCCGCAGCGTTGATCAGAACACACCTTGTTTATAGAACGCGTTCTGGTAAAATAGTATATAATTAGATCTACCGGCATTTAACAAGTGTCCGACCTACTTCTAGAGTAGGTATCATTCACTTGTATGTATTATATCTTGAAATGTATGTGGTGTGAGTTATATGGTTCCGTCTCCTGGATATTGTATATATTTTGTTTAGGCATTAGCCGTGATTAGGCATTAATCTTTAATTTATTAAACATAGGCATAGCTGCACATATTCATAACTTGGTTAGTTATAGTTATAATTTATATGGTTTGACTGTGGCATGTGTTGGTGAATGTGTATACGCTACCTCTTCCGTACATAACACACCACACGTGTTACTATAGAAACGTTTTATCCAATTTGGAACTAATTTATCGATTGTGATTGAAGTGAGTATACTCTATCGCATTAATTAATATCAATAAATGTATTATAACACGCATAACGCTGTGTAGCAAATGTTTACATATGTAGCTGGTGATCTGTTGATTGTGACATCCCTTGATTTGTGTATGCATTTTTCGATCCACCACCTTTGCTGGTACAATACAGAAAATGGGCGACGGGATCTGTGTTGTGTGTGAACATACAATGAGACATCCTGCTGCAGCAAAACAATCATAAATTGAATATATCAAATAATTTACATTTGTAGCTACCCGATAAAACCAAGTGCAAAATGATACATTCTATTCTTATTGAGTTATTCAGTATGGTATTGTATGATAATTTCATTAAAATGCTGAAAAATTACTTTATCTTTATTTTCAGTGGTGCCGGAGACCCAAAATCGTGTAGATTATAGTTACAGAGTGACATTGACATCCCTGAAGAGTTGTAGATAAATTAGAGAACAGTTAGAGACATTCAATATTTGGATATGAATGTATTATTAGTTCAAATTTATATATATATATATATATATATATATATATATATATATGGCGGCGCGTGTGGGTGTATCTATAAGTATTTATTACCAAATTATTTGCCGAGTTATATGTATCACTGATGTATAATATATGTATCACTGACGTATAATATATGTATCACTGACGTATAATATATGTATCACTGATGTATAATATATGTATCACTGATGTATAATATATGTATCACTGACGTATAATATATGTATCACTGACGTATAATATATGTATCACTGACGTATAATATATGTATCACTGATTGATAATACTTTGCTACCCCAATTAATGTTTCTTACATTTTAATTGTTCTTTGGTACTTACGCTGGACACTGCTTAATTAAAATTAAAATATGTATTTAACGACTAAATTGGCGAGGCTATAGACGGTATCGCGTTAAGCTTGTTGTATTACCTAGAAATACATACCTTAAAATATGTATTCCATAGACCTGTATCAATGTATTGTATGTTATTTATACGTATTTCTGACATAAACATCTATATATCTAGTTAGGGTTTCTTTATAATATTAGTGTCTATAAAATAAATTTAATTTAGGCCAATTCATTATAAAAAAAACGAAGTGGTTACGTATCCGAGTATCAGAACCTTGTACTTCAGCGTTATAGGTCCGAGCACTCAATGCGCATGCTCCAATTATTCCTCGTTTGCTATTACTTCCGCTCACATATGGCGGCCGAGCATGTAGCTGTTATATTTGGGTTGAAAGAAGAAGATTCTGTTGATAGTTTTGAAGAAGTACAAACGAAAATCAAAGAAATAGACGATCGATAGAACAGCCGTGCGGCTTTACAAATAATCGGGGTTCCTAGAAAATCTGGAAAATAACAAATTTATTTCCACGTCCTGAGAATGTCTTTGAATTTGACAAAATCTCACGGAAAAAAATAGTGGCTTTGGAATAGTGGCTGGTAGCAGTAATTACAACTAATTAACTCCCGTCTCTGACACTGATGCGAGCAGATGAAAAATTAAAAACGATCATGAAATTGTTCAAATTTATAATAATATTGATGATGCATGGTTCAGATGTTGAATGCTCTGATCTTTATCACCAACGAACACGATTCCGATGCTCGGCCTGTTGTTCCGCGTCAGAGCCCCATAAACACCCAAACTTGGCGCACGCGCGTAGAGTGCTCGGACCTTTATCATCAACGAACACGATTCCGATGCTCGGATACGTAACAACAGCCAACAAAATTATTTACAATGGGATATCAGCGCACAAAGTAAAAAAAAAACAGTCGGAACAGAATATTAACTCTATCTCGACTAAAATCTAGTAATCACCAAAACAAAAATTACATTTATCGTGAGGATAATACAATAGATTTAAAAAAAATGGTGGTCAAGTTGTCTCAACCCAGCCCAATCTTCTTCTTTATTTTACCTCCCAACTTTATCAGGGGAACCCAGTAAAATTGGCAAAATAGGGAGATTTGTAGACTGTCAGTGAAGAGCTTATAGCCTTATAGGTAATAGGGTCTGTAACCTAACTGAGTAGCTCTAGCCAGATGTAGCTAACAACATATTATTCTTGTTATGTCCTCAATCGCCGCATGTAGGGCTGAGTTAACCGGACTGTACCTGTAGTCTAGATAGTCTCGGCAGAGATAACTTTATCTGAAATGAGATAACTCGAGCCGAGTTGTCTCGATGGCCGAGATGTCCCCTAACTGAGAAAAAAAACGTGATCTCAGCGCCGTCTAGCGACTATCTTGTGAGGACACTAGTTGCTCTCACTGTATTATGGATGTATAGATTTATAGACTCTATATATGATTATGATAGTAATAATAATAATAAATTGTGAAAACTGTGACATGTTTAACAGCAGCAAATGAGCATCAGTCAGTGTGAGTTACACAGATGAAAACTAAAACAGATTTATCAGGCGTTAATTAGACTATATATATATTTTTAATTTTGCGATATTAGGGGTATCTTTTGACTAGACAGTAGTAGATTCTAATTATCTAAAAGCGATCTAAAGTTTATAATAAGACTCTTCACTCTATATCAGACATGGGATCGATTTAATTGGATCAATTCCACATCAAATCTATCAATTCCATTTTTTACCTACTACTAACTAGGCAACTTGAGTCTTTAATGACTGATAGTCTGATTGTAGTAGGTACTTGGACTGGTGTATGTCGTACTCGGCCGGGTAGAATAAAACAGGGGGCAGCACCAGGCTCTGACACACGCCCGGTGCAACCACCTGTTAATCTGAACACGAGTGAGTTATAAACTTGTATTGGCTGTGAATATCTAATCAATATGTTGAGTCAGTCGTTGGAGTAGTTATCAAAGCAATGGCGTAGCTTTCTACTTAGCAATTAACAGATCCTGGAATAACTATCAAAGAATAATGCAGCAGACCAGATTGCAAACAAAATGTATTACAGCTTGTATAATTGGATAAAAGATGCACAGCTTCATCTGTATAGCAATTAATATGCCAGCAGAAATGATATATAAGGCATTGCCCAAATCGGACTTTCCACAATTAATCTGTCAATATCTTCATCATGGTGCATGAGTGTATAGTGTGCAATGTAGAGGTCCGGCCAGGAAGGGGTGGAATGCGATGGCTGTGCCACCTGCTGTACTGTGAGGCTCAGCTTATTTCTATGCAAGCGTTGCTGGTATTTAGGGAAGATTTGACCAGGATCTAGCGATCTAGAGCTGCCAACACAACCACACGGCTGGCACTCGGTCTGCTATATCTGTCCTTTCAGCTGGCAGTCAGCTTATCTGCCCTTGAGCTGAGGAGTGAGTTGCCCGCAATCCATGCAATAAAATAAGATTTACACACAGCTCCATTGCTGTTTTTTTATTTTTCAAAAGTCCAGAACATTTAATACTTAATGTATAAAAGTGACCTGTGTGTGTACAGTATGTGTCTGCATGTATTTATACATATGACAGCCAGGTGTGCTGAAGAAGGTGGCTCTGCCATGCGATTACATAGGACATTACACGGCGGTCGGGTGGTCAAAGATCTTTGGGGTGGTTTTGATGGCCAGGTGCACCAGAAAACGTGGTGCCACCAAGCGATCACATAGGACATTACATGACAGTCGAATTTTGCACGTTATCCCCAATTTAGCAAAATATGAAATGTTCATGGCAAATGCCGGTTTTGTATCTTTATTTGATTAGCAGAAAATGGGTAATGATAAACGACAAATATTTATCAGCCAATAGTTTCTTGATCTGAAATAATGCCAACATTTACTGCTGTAACCATTTCAGATGTTATATTTATCAATATTTACTGAATATAAGAACCATGCTTGAAGGATGGGAGAGATTTTGGTGAGCTGCTGATCTTGGCTGGTAAATGTCCATTTTGCATTATGATGGTCACATGACTCAAATACTCTCTCCTGATTGGTCAGTTGTCTTTGTTTACATTAAATAAAAGCACCTTGTCTTTATATGATTTATTTCTCTGTCCCTTTCTTGTTTATTTGTTTGATCACATTTTATGTTAATATTATGATATAAATATGGATTTCATATATCATATTAACTGTTTTCATACTTTGCTGAAGGAATTATATGGAGTGTTTGGTAACTTAATTGAGTTTCTTCCTTGATCCTCTGTGTATGAATTATTACTGTCTTTGTTTGATATTTTGTGCTTTATTTTATATTTAAACAACAGTGGGCTAACATCTCAACAGCCACAAGAAAATACCTGATTATATTGTGGACATGACCAATAATTTATAAGAAATGAACTGTTGATTATTATATACTTGTATTGTGTTAGAGTGTAGATCAATAAAACCACAAACACACAATTATAGTCTGTATTGCCTCCATGGTCTAATTAGTATCACAGATCACTATACCATCTGAGTTGGAATATCAGCTTGGGCATCTACCATATATACTCGTGTGTAAGACAGATAAGTCGAGGCCAATTTTTTACCTTGTAATTCTTTCCTCAGGCATATGCTCACTGTATAAGTTAAGGTCAAGTATTGGCTTAAAATCCCTCAAAATCAGAATCATTGTTGTCATTTGCGAAAAAGTTGACCCAGTCATTCAAACTCATGGTGTCAGCTAGTGCGTGATGAATATCAATTTCTTCACCAGCAGAGACACACACACGGATTTTGTTTTGATGTTATAATTAATATTAATAAACCAACTTGTCACTCCAATTCCAAACACTCCTGATTGTAAACTCCCTTCAACTGGCAAGTGTTATTAATTAATTGTTTCACAGCAAATGGCAAGCAATGTTTGCAATGTGAACAGTGATTTTTATATTATCGCTAATCATCTGGAGGTACCGGTAGTTAACAACGTGTGACTATCAAGTATTATATTACATACAGATTGGCATGTTTGTGAGATCCAAATAACAGTTTGGTGAAAATGAATCTTAATTTATTGACTAAGACTAGTAGTCAGAGATGTGGTGATTTTGTTCCAACTATCGCTCACACAAACACACCTGATTGTAACTTCAATAGGCAAGTGTTATTAATTCATTGTTTCACAGCTCATCTGGAGGTACTGATAGGTAGGTAATAGCGTGTGACTGACTATCAAGTATTATTACATAAAGACCGGCATGTTTGTGAGATCCAAATATCAGTTTGCTGAAAATTAATTGTTATTCATTGAATAATAATGGCTTAGTAGGCAGTGATATGACGATTTTATGCCAACCCTGGCTCTTATTCAGTTATTGGGTTGAATCCTATAGTGTTGAGCATCAAGGATGGCCAAAAATATATTTCCTTCAGCTGATAGGAAATATGACGTGCGTATAAGTTGAGGTGCTTCTAGGAACTCCCTTTTCACTACCCAAACAATTTCCTTATACATGAGTATATACAGTAGGTGAAAGGAGTTTAATCTTTGGCTTTGTTTCATTTACCTTTGGAGGTCGCTTGGCCCAGTTAGCCTATCATGTGCACAAAAGTGGCTGTAAAACATCAATCATACACAAATTTACAATTTGGTGTTCTCTGTTGATTCCACCACAGTTTTGTTCTGACTAGAAAAAAATTATAATTTTAATAGCTAGTAAATATTTTATTGGGCTAATAAGAAATTTGATGGGCTAGTGGATTTTAATTGACCATTGGTTGGTTACTCTGTTACTTATATCTGGCATTTCATTTTCATATATAAGATAAAGTATTTTTGTGGGACAAATATTAAACATCACAATATTAAAGTTTGTGTTTATAGGTATCACTGAGCTGGCATGCCATGTGGCTCATTAACTATACAGTAGAATATACACACATGCTCAGTACAGGTACAACAATTAGCATAGTGGTGATGTCATAGACAACAATGTATGTCTGCTTCAGATCAGATTCAAGCTCGGTTATGTATCAGTTTATTATGATATTTATCTGTCAATACACCAAATTATTACATTGAGGTAAGAAGCTTCCACTATATCTTCAGTTTTCAAAATAAATGTTAAGAAAAGACTTAAAACTGTCTTTTGATATTTCAAATTGATGTGTTCCCTCTCTCCTGCATGTGACTTGTCCAAAATATAAACATGTCAATGGCTTCCATACACAAATGTGATTGACCACTTTTTTATTATAGAAGGATGAAAATATCCAAAGAATTACTTTATGATAACGCAGCCAGCATAATTCTACACCCTGATATCCCATTGGCTGAGAACTTTTCTGTGAATAAATTATTTGATGTGAGCCAACATCTAATCGCGATAAAGCATTGATTTTAAGAATTTTATGTGAATTGATAGAATTTATAAACATTGTACACTCTTGGAGCAGTGCTCCTTTACAGGAAAGAAAGCTATTTCAGCACACAAACAAGTGACATCACTTATGATTTTAGGTGTAGTGACATGGGGAATCATGCTCATATATTTACATGCTTTCCATTTTTTGTCGGATTTGCATAACGCATGCCACGTATATGGAATCTCAGCTTAAGTTGTTGTTGTTTTTGTATTTCGCCATTTTGGCCAAGGTCTATTTTTTTCTTTCGTCATTTGGAAATCAGTTTCGCCTATGGTGCAAATGGCGATCGACAGTGCTAGCCTAGTATATATATAATTTTATTATATAAGCCAATAGTCCTTTTTATTAAGGGAGAATAGTCTTTTATACTCAGGGCAAATAGTCCATAACCCAGCAGGATATACCCTCAAATAATTAAATATAGAACTAAAATGATCATAACATAAATAAAACTACTCTATAATGAAGATCCTATTTGTTGTTGTTATAAAAACATGTTTTCTTGACAGGGATGTTGATTTGAAAAAGCTCCATGAAATGCCACAGATTTAGAAGCTATGCAATAGTGGTGACACTTAGTGGATATTATTGTTCCAACTATAACAAACAAATATTGGTGAATGTTAATCCACTGTTTCATGAGAATTCTGTTACTATCAACATCAATCATATAAATGTTATTGCACATAAGACTGAAATAAATCAGAAATCATAATGTTTAATATTTCTATTTAAATAATAATATATTAATAATGTATATTTAATAAAACACCCATACTAGCAGGAGCCATTCATGTCATAGGTCCTGTGAAAACTGTATATCTTTTAGTACAATAAATACTGGCTTAAGCTGGCCAGTAGTGGGAATCAGGAGACTGACCTCATCTCCAAAGATATAGGATGCTAATAGCAGGTGTAGAGACAGACCTCAGTGATTCACTCATGAAACTAAATGATAACAGCAGTGTTTGCAATAATTTCCCAATACATGTCAAATATAACCAACAAGAGATACCTTATTGGCACAAATGACAAAGCTGTATTAACAGATTATCTAATTGATTATTGGCAATTGAAATTAGTGTGTTAATATGATGTATAAATTAAATACAGTACTGGTCCCAATACACATCCTTGTGGTATGCCAAAATAACAGCTAGAGTTGATGATATATATACATCTATTTGTAGAAATTGTAACCTATTCACTGTCCCACTTATTCAACAATTTTTCAA
This sequence comes from Paralvinella palmiformis, assembly GCA_025642065.1. NCBI lineage: Eukaryota > Metazoa > Annelida > Polychaeta > Terebellida > Alvinellidae > Paralvinella > Paralvinella palmiformis. Next base: position 54,108 of record JAODUP010000625.1, read on the forward strand.
AATGTATGACATCTCCTTTATAAAAAGACCTATAAAACCTTTTGGTCCATCTCAACATTGTGAAATAATATTATGATAAGCTGTTAGTTGAAGACGTGCACCATTTTTGCACTGATAATTTCGACTGATGCTTATGATATCAAAATAAAAAATAGGGATGTTAAATTGTAAACAAGTTCATGGAATGTATTTCAATTGGACAGTCTGTGACAATTCAGTTAGAATGGTGATATCTGATCACTCGCACCTTAGATAAGAATGAACTGTTGGAAACCAGTCACTCATAATATAAACACTTTGAAGTATTAAATTCAAATGGTGACTCATTGTGCTTGGTTTTACTTGTTTATTATAAATAGATATTAAATCAAATTTCTTATTTGTCCCAGTCATGTCAACAATAGTGTTATTAGCCATAGAGGACAGTCCCAAAATATGTTCCACCCTAATAAACTATTATCTTCACACGTGAACAACTGACTGACATAAATAAAATTTTATATGGCTAACAAATAATTAACTGTTTATAATATAGAATTATCAAGCATAACACAAATTTAACAAGAAGTATACTGTGAATGTATGAGACATAAGCATAGTATTTGGTCAATTCCACATCAAATTTGTCAATTCCGTGTTTTACCTACTACTTTTTAGCATGAGTATGTACTCCAATTCCATTTTTTTAAATAATCAACACCAGAATTGAATCGACCCCATGTCTGGTGTTGACATATGTATTTCTTGTGGTTAGCCTCTCGCATCTGTGTTACTCTTAATGACATAATTTATGAATGTGTATTTTTATAATAATCTAATATTGTATTGCAGCATTAGATTTATAGTGTTTGTGTTTATCTGTATGTGAAATGCAATCTAATACCAAATTCCAAGACATTGAACAGGATTGGGTAACATACACAATTATTGTAAGAATAATTTGTTTACGTATAAGGACTGAGACAACTTTTACTTACAGATTTTCTGCTGCAATAAATAATAAGTGCACACGCATACACACACACACATACATGCACCCACTGTTCCATATGTTTAGATAAGATGGCTCACACTGGTTGAGTTATCGTCATCATGTAGAGTTGACGATGTATAATTTATTATTAAATACAACAGCTGATGTTATCTCAAGTGAGTAATTGCTAATAGTAAAATTAATGTTATTTTAGTGTAACTTAAAATTGATATGATGTTTATTGTTTTGTTCTCAATAGAAAATGGATGACTTTTCTGGAAGAGATCTCCCACCAGAAGACTGCCTCCTTGAACAGGATGCTAGCCAGGTGGAAGTTTACAGCTGGAAAGATATCACAGCTGAGTTCACAGATGCCTGTGAACAACTGGACCTTGGAGAACTTTTGCATGATTCCAGGTTTTGTCCAAATCAGATTTCTTACAATAGTATGGTTTACTATTAATATATGATATAATTTAATTGAAGATGGTTTTAATAATTTTAATTTATCTTCTGTCACAGTTTTGGTTTGTTTGAAGCAATGTCTGCTATTGAAATGATGGATCCAAAGATGGATGCCGGAATGATGTGTAATCAAGCAAAGAGAAAGATAATTAGCTTAGAACAAGGAATTGAGGTGATATAACTATTTGTTTGTTTTTGAGAAGAGAATTAGCTGTTGTCTATTTATTGAACATCTCAGTAATTGTTTTATTGTTATATTTCAGGAAAACCTGGTCAAAATAAAAGATCTCACCAGTGAAGAACTAATAGGAATCATAGATGACACTCTGGCTTGTTTGGTAAGAGATTATTGACACATGTGTACTAGAGCCTTGCACAGGTTAGAAAGCTGAACCCATACCCGACCTGACCCACAACTACTCAACCGAAACCTACAGATCTCAACCCATACTAAAATGATATTGAACCCAACCCACAAGAATGGAGTCTGAACCCAAAACATACAAAATTAAGATAATTTATTGAAAAACAAACTCAACTTTTTATAAATTATTCACATCTTTATATTAAAATCTTATACTATCCTATGGTGACTATTTAGTATGATTAATTGCACTATTCATGAATAGGATGTTATTTACACTAGATGATTTCAAAGTGGATCTCCTAGCAGATACAACATGGCCAGCCAGGCCGACATTTCTCTCGCTAGCAGCACTTGGGGGCACGACGCAGAGGATGTTCCTTGCATTAGATGAGAGTGATGGATATTTAATCTACTACAAGTCCAAATTCTTTCCAAACATCAGATTTTCCCTTACTACAAAACCTAATTCTATATTCAAACTTGATGTAACTGAGCTAAGTGTATGTTTATCAGTAGCAATAGTTAAAATCAAATCACTAACTATCTACTCATATAACAGATTCCTTTTGAACTGTTCAAACTGGAGATGGATTGTTAGCTGTATAAACACATACTGGACTAATTCTGGGGGGGGGTAGGATGATATTTAATAATAATAAATAAATCGTTACTTCAGAATCTCAGTCCATAGTAATACAATACAAATAACTAAATATCACAGTAAACAATAATGAGATTATGTACAACATCACGCAGAAGTCATTTTACATAACATCTCATTAAAAAAACAGGTTATCAGTGGGGCATAAACATAATTAAAACAGAGGATATACTGATCATAGAATATCATTTGCTATTGTAAAGTATTAAACCAGTAGCCCCAGATAAGAGAAGGCAATGGAACAGAAAATAACACAACACTCATAATAATACTATTTGAACTGAACTGAAGCCTATGGATAACATTTATAATATGCTTCCTTTGTAATTCACCAATGGCAGGTATGCCACAGTGAACACATATTTACAATGTTTATCCAGTTTCATTAGTACAATGGTGGAGATTTAAGTTTCTTAGGTTTGAATAACATTGTCAGATATTTACTATTATACATAATATCATGATTGGGCCCGTGAGAATATACCAACTTGCTTGACAACATTAGTAACAATAAAAGTAGTGGAGGTCACATTTCCTCATCCCACTGACATATTTTCATGTTGGTACCAAAAAGCGATAATACTGATTAAATATATGGGCATACCTTTGCCTAACAGTTTATTAAATAATGTAAAATGATTCACGTTGTCAAAAGCCTTGAAGGCATCTAAAAAAGTCACAAATACTGGGGTATCATGTTGTTTATAAAATTCAATGCATTCTTTAAGAAGATTAATACCAGTCAGTAGAGTGACCTTTTTTAAAACCAAACTGGTATTCTGAAGTCCAAAGAAATTCTTCAGACCTTGTAAACAATATTTTTGATACCACGGAGTCTTGCGCAATTGGCTTGTAGTTTTCCTTATCTGAAAGTATGCTAATTTTGTTTTTAACAAGTGGTATTATAACAGAATCAATCATATATTTAGGTAACTAACCATATGTAAACATTGAGGTAAAACCTAAAGATAATAAATTGTAAAGTCTTTGACTTGATTATATAAATGCTTCACCAGTTAATCCATCCTCGACCTAGAGGATTGACCCTTTTCAGATTCTTGATAGCATCAGCTACAGAAACATGCATACCATTGTCAAATTTAGTATTACACCATGTTGTTGTAACTTTATTTTTATATTTACTTTAATCAACACAATTAAGAATTGATTCATAATCGTCTTGCCACACTTTTGCTATGGGAACTTCACCTGAAATATTATCAACTGAATTAACTGGTGGAAGTCTATTTTGGTTCAACTTCTTAACCGATTTCCAGAATGACACACAATTTTGTTCACTGAGTTCATCAGCAAGTTTATCAGCTTTGGTTTTTTCTTTACCTTTTTTGGCAGTAACTGAGAGCATATTTGAAACGAGAATGACTAAATGGCACCTTGGTGAGATTTACCGATTATGAGCCAAAAGTGAAAGACATCCCTAGCTATTAATAAAAATATTATCACTAGATAATTTAGTAAATACTTTTATGAATAAATGTATTTTACTCATAATTATCAATTATGTTACACAGTTTGTGTAATTAATCCATATATTCATCATAGTAGTCAGAATGTTCTTATGGGAAATAGACATTTAAGAACCAGTGTCTGTATCCGGCATTGTCGCTTACCTCTAAACCAACGATTTTGGATTCATCATCATATTTTACAACTGCACATGATTTGTCCAGAGATTTTCTCCACAGGATGTCTAGTTTACCATAGAGGTGGCCAGATACAAGTCTGAGTTCAGTATCCATGCTAGAGATACCATATCGACATAAATCAGTATGTATATTTGACAAGACAGACATTTCATCATTTTACAGCCAGGTCTCATGCAACATAATGGTATCATTCAACATACATAGATCCTGTATGTGTTAAATTGAAATGTTAAAACTTTCACAATTAAAAGAACATATCATTCCAGTTGAATGTTAATAATAGACTTTTCAAGTAATAATATAATATCAACTCTAATGAATTATTTGTTTTTTGAACTTTTTCAAAGAACTGACATATGTAAATACCACTAGACTATGATACTCAATTGAGTAGTGTTGGTTTATGTTTCTGGGTTACAGTGACCTACTATTCATATTTATATCTAATGTACAGTCTAACCACACTTTTATGCCCACTTTGGGACCTAGCTGAAAGTTGACACTGTGGTGGGGTGCATTAGAATGGGGCATATTCGACGCTCAGACTTGGGGGTGGTTAATTACATATGACTTTTGATGCCTTGTTAACCCCAACTATAACTTTTTTTATCTATCACTGATCATGCTATCAACACAATCATGATCACCACCTAATGACCTTGATAGCTTGACAATCAATTCACAGATTACCAGAAACATTTTATGGTCAGTATGTAGAGGTTATTAGCATGGATATTTATATGGCAATGTATGGTAATCATATTGCGTAAACATTGTCAGTGGCTGAATTACGAGAGGCAGATGAGCAATTTTTTTTTATTTAAAAATAATAAAACCAATTTTATTTTCAAGTAACCCATACCCAAGACAACAACCCGAACCCAACACACAAGACTTAAACCCAGTTTCAACCTACCCAACCTGCAGGTTGGGTTAACCCAACCCATACAGGGCTATAGTGTGTATCCAGAGAGAAATAAAGACAATTATTAGATATTATATCATATACCTTAAGGAGAGGTTTGATTTTTTTGAAGTGCAAGAACTAATTTTAGGTGTCAGCTTATGTATAGAACATGCCATTACATTAACGGTTGCCCTGGGCAAGTCAAAATTCAGTTCAGGCAAGCAAAAGTAACCTTTCACTTGCCCATTCAGGCAAGTGGCAGATTTCCTATAATTTAGCAATAAAATTAGCACTAATCCCACAGCCCACAGTGACCACCAGGCATAAAAGGTATGATCTTTTCAACTTAGCAGCCAGTCCGCTTCTGCATCGCCGTAGGCCCACCTGTGACTTAGTTAATCTGGTCTGTCAGTACTTTTAGGAACATGAGCACTACTACCTAACTACTATAATAGTGTTTTATTTATCAGCCAATCATGGAGTGAGATTAGGCACCATTGTGGCACTGCTGTCTTGGGGCCATAGCTTTAAAAAAATGCCACCGAACTACTCACTTCGTGTAGTCGCTTAGTGACAGTAAGATGGTGCATAGGCAATTAGGCTTCGGATGGTTTGGCTTTACAGCCACCAATAATAGAATGCAAACTACTACCACGAAACGAAAATGCAAACAAACAGAGCAAAATAAGAAAGATTATTAAAGCTTTCATTTATTCTATCTTGGCAAATAGAATTTCCGGGCCTAGTAGACACAGACAATGGCATGTTATGTACAATTTGCATAGGTCATAATATATTATCAAACTTCAATGAAAACATAAATTTGTCTTAAATACTATACATGTATAAATACTTGTTAATTTATCAAACAATTTGCAAAAAAACAAGTGAACTTTGGGCTGATTTTGGGGCCCACTGTAAAGGCCTGTAGAATATTATATAAAGAATAACTTTTCCCTTTTTCAGATATTATGTGCATGCAATCCATAAATAATCAGCATATAAATATTTAAGTATTCTATAAACCAAACTATACATCATTAGATTGAGAGTTGCTAGTATAAGGACTAAATTTTGGTTATGGAAATGCTGAGTGAGCTGCTTTTGTCAAAATGATGATCATATACATCCTGATTAGCTAGAAGCCCATGGTGTACACTTTTTGAACATATTACTTCAGTATAAATAATTGTGAAATATGGTCTTACAGCAGACATAAACTGCCAATAGTGCTTTACTTACTTACAGTATTTGTATAGAAAAAGTATCAGTGGGGGGTTTTAAATGTGAAAATGTATTGTTAATAAGATGCTGTAAAAAATACACTTCAGCATCAAGTGTTCATATATATATATATATATATATATATATATTTAGCAATAGCACTTTTAATGAAAGTATATAAAATCACAGGTATTGTTGTTCTGTAAAGTAGCTGACACCAACCCTAATTTGGAAGTGTTTGTCACCTCTGATAGATATCTATATGTCATGGTATTATATTATGTTTATGGTCTATGATAATTGATTTCTAGATCCATTTCAAGATTTTATTAATAACTTATAAATCTATCAAATTTATGGCATCTGAATATCTGTCTGAACTGGTGTTAGAAAGTCATCCCAAAAGATACTATTGCAAGTACCTGTATCTCGGCTCAAATCATATGGTGATTGTGTGTTTAGTGTTGCAGCCCCCACTTTGTGAAATAGGTTGACAGCAGATAATAGAAATGTGTCTTCTCTTGAAAATTGTAAATCCATTCTAAAAACACTTGTTCAAGGTTGCTTTCACAGATAAATAATAATTATTGATTAAATCTCTTATAGGGTTTTTATAGACATATTATTTGAGATATTATTATATTATATATTATTTGTACAGCGTCTTTGAATGGCTTCTGCAAGTAAGGGTGATTTATTAAATATACATTACTATTGAGTAGATAAAAGATTAAAATCATCTGCATTGAGCAACTTAGTGTATATTCATTTCATTTTGAAGCACTATCCCTTTGTCTTGTTTTATTTCTGTACTGTACTTATTTGTTACTTACAAAAGTACGGTAACATCGTGTATATTTATCACCTACTATATTTTTTATTTTGACAACATTTTTCTCCAGGTGTCTACGTTTTCGGATCATTTTCCATATAAATAGTTTTATTGGTTTATATATAGTAATTGAGTAGATATTCCTGCAACATGTAGTATAATCAAGAACCAGAAACCTTTGTAACTTACAATTGTTTACATCATCAAGTGGCCAGAGCTAAGTCTGATCCTGCTAGATCAAGTGTAGACATTAGGCTAGTTCATTAACAGTGGACAGAAACAATACTAGTAATAAACCCTATTTTCGTATAGAGGGTGTTTGTGTGTGTTATTTACTTGGGTGGCCAGAAAATGCACCAGAACTAAATTTATATAAAATATGTCTCGTTAAATTGATGTTTTAATGTGGCTTAGGGTTAGAATGGGTCTGAGAGCATCAGAATCCCTAATTCGGGGGGTGGGCGGTGGCTGCTGTTTGTGTTTTTCTCTCACACTCGGACATTCTCAACTGTGGACTGCCTTGGTTAATTTCCTGATTAACGCTGTGGTGTGTGTTTAAAAATATGGGTTTATTTTGCTACTCTGTGATGGTTGGGGTCAAATACAGAGGATTTTTATAATTTGGGGAAGGGGGGCTTGCCAACTAAAAAGATATAACAGGTACAGCATTTTGACAGAAAATTCTTATTTTGTCATGACTACTCACTAGTATTGCTATAAAAAAATAAGGAATAGATCAATACTCATGGACACATGTTCATGTCACATATGCTACTGTTATCATTCATGTTTAGAAGTCATAAAATACATGTGTGTTATCATCCGTCTCCTGGAAGTCATATTTGTATGATTGTTTATTTAATATAGTTTTAATATAGAACAATAACCACAGGTAACAATAACCACAAACAGGTTTATTTAATGTTTTATATATAATTTAAAATATACCTTTATCTAAAGCTATCAAGTGAAATATGAAATTTGTATAATGTTGTCAAGTTTGTTCTAATTATCAATGTTCTCTTAAAATTCTTTTATAATTTTTTATAATCTTCTAGTAAGTCCTTGAAATTAGCTAATAGAGTTTATTCAAATATAGTATTTAGATGTTTATTTATAACTCATCATAAAATATTTTGATCATCTTTTTGATCTAATACGATCTAGTAGTAACAGGTGTCAATATTTCTTTCTTCAATGCATTCATATCAAATGTTACCTAACATTAATTTGTAAAAATTATTTCTTATTACTATAATCGTTTTCAGGTGACATGGTTAGAAGGTCATTCATTAGCACAGACTGTGTTTACAAACTTGTACATGCACAATCCATATGTTGTTGAAGACAGGGCATTGAAGGCATTTTCTATCTGTTTATTGAAGACAGTGGACATTATCAGAGATAGAGTAAACAGGGCATCTGTTTTTGAAGAGGTTAGTATGAGTAGAAATGTTAAGATGGCATATATGTAACTGTCTATGACTGTTTAAGATCCATATTATTACTCACTTTACTGAAAGTTTATATTTTTTCATTACCATTGTCTATTTACTCACATCTAATGCAGGATTTAGAGTTACAAATATACAAACTAGGTTTTGGAAGAATACTTATTTTGATACATTTAAACTTAAAATTTGTTCATACTTGCCACTGATTTAAATCATTGAATTAACATAAATTAAACAGGGGATCATTAAGAAATAATATTTAACAATCTTAATTTTTCATAACCATATTTCAAAAAGTTTGGTGTGTTTAATTATATGAAAACCAACACTCTCACATTAAAAATGAACAGCTTATATAAATAATCTGGGTAAATCATTTGTCTCTTCAAATGTCTAATGAAATAATTTTTTATTAATTTACTTGATAGATCACTTCATTTGCTTTATACTGTATCCAAATGTTTTATCAATGTAATATTTTAGTATCATTGTTATAATATAGCATCCATGGTCTATGTTATAGTTAGTATAGAATCAGTTGTATTTGTAACAATACTGTTTGGCTTATTATATGTCTGATATAATAATAAGTGTTCTACCCAGAGTGAGTTACATCTCAGTTGTTGCTTGGTACTATGCTTCTATTTTGTAAACTTTGTATGATTCTTTATTAGACAAATATTGGATCACATGAATGACCCAAGAACAAGTCTCCATGACCATCTCAATTTTCTGGCTCAATCAGCCAAACAAACAGCCCAATCACAACCCTCAATTATTGTCTGACTCCACCCACTAAATAAGTATATTGATAAATTGGTGATTAGGCATTCTCAAATGGAATGGTATCTGTAGCTTTATTTCTTTAAATGTTATACATCAATACATTTTGTGTATTGCAGGACACCAGAGTAGGTTTAAAGCAATGTCTTATAAATAATATATATATGTCAACATGTTCAGCATATTCCTGAAAGTATAAATGTAATAATTCATGCCAAGTTTTCAGATGTATGTGTAATATAACTAAGATACATTGTCAACCGCATATGGCAATTTAAAATTTGTGGTAACATTAATTAATACTTATCAACCAAATGGTATTGAGTGTGGTTTTATGTCCCATCAGGACCAAAGGCCATTTTGTGCCAATAGCAAATGGTAATAAACTTGCTGAGTTAAACACATACATATGTACACAAATAAGCAAACACAAAAATGTAAACATCTTTTATAAATAGTTGAGTGAAGTTACATGTTCAACACATTTCATGGTTGGATATATATATATATATAGTGCTAGTAGTTGATTTAGCAACAAATATTTTGTGGCATTCAGTAAGATCTTCACAGTTAATGCAATTGTAAGCAGTTTTATTGTATATATTTAAGATACTTGCCTGGTCAGAAACAGACTTTATTGAGTTGCTTTTGACTATTTTTTTAAATTATATTATAATTTGTTATATTCTAAGGAGGATTTCCAGCCAATGACTTATGGCTTTAAGATGGCCTCTGATGTGACAGATGTTAGAGCTATGGGCATGGTTAAGGAAGTAGAGGAAGATTTAAACAGAACTATTAAGGTAAATAATATGTGAAATTTACTTTTATAATGTGCCTAAATCTTTTTAATTGTTAAAAAGAATCCAACTAGATGCTGTTTGGTGATATATTTAAGAAATTTCCTAGTAATAATATGATTAACACAGTCTCTAACTATAATATGATGTTTAGTGCCAATCTCTGTACATTTAAACATTGTTTCTCAAGAAATATGAGTCTTACAGTTATTCACCTCCCATATGAGTATATAGCTTGAAGCTTTTACAGTATAAACCTTTTTTTATTATGTGTTGTTAATATCTACACCATATACTGATACAGCCCTGTCAACATCCTTTAATTACCTCAAATTATAGCATTTGTGGTTATTCATGGAAAATGAATAGAATTTGGCTTCTGTAACTCATTGAAAAACTCGGTAAAACCTCCCCATTTTGCACATAATAAACAGTTTTGTCTCCCTCTAGACCCTGTGAAAATAGATTGAGGCTTATTGCAAGATCATATGTTTCTTGGACAAAAAGAGCTAAATTGTTAAAACCAGTATTACATATTTCTAACATTATGGTTTCTGGTTTAAGATATTTCATACACTTTCATGTTATTAATATAAAACATATGTGGATAATATAATTAGGAAACATTGTTGATGAAGCTAATAGTATATCTGTTAAAATGTCATGATAGACCTGATCATGTATTATAATACAGCACATTTATATAATCTTATTTGATCTCGATATAATATTATCATTGAGCACATTATAGTAAGTTCTTAGATACCAATTATTACAAGGTTTTCTATTACCTAAAAAGAATGCCTTCATTTTAACTATAGTATAATGTTCTGTACATTATACTGTTTTAAGTGTGTTTACCTATATACTAATTTACTATAAATGTTGTAATTCAGATATTATAATTTATAATATATTCTAATATGTAATTATAGCTGACTAGAAGTAAACCTGGAGAGAAGCGTGATCTAACAACAGAAAAAGAAGTAAGTATTTAATTTGTTGGCTATCTTAGTTTTGGAAAGAGTTATGTTTTGTGTATGCAGTTACATGTTATTATTGATTTGTGTTTTACCATTTGTATAAACAGTTTTATAATTTAGCTCTAAATAAGTTAACAGTAAGATCCTCAAAATCTAAGGGCTGTAGAAGCATGCCTAAAAGTGGCTTATCAGGGTTTGTGCTCATCCTGGAATATACTTGATTTTAATACCACTCCTGGAAAGTCCTGGAATAGTCCTTTTTCAATGCACTCCTGGGAAACCCCATGAAAGGGGAATTCTCCCTAAACATTTTGAAAACTCCGGCTTATCAAGCTGGGAGCTAAGATCAAACAAGTAGCATGCAAAGCTGTCAAAAGAAGTGATTGTACGGTGCAGGTAATCCAAACAGGATGTCCCTCTTTAACTGATTTTGTTTTCTGAGTGATGTCATGTAAGGAAAATATTAGGATAGCTTTGGTGGCTACGAAAGAGGTTGTAAGAGATGCATGCAGGAAATACTGACTGTCAGTGCCAGCATTGCTCTGTAATGTCTGCCATCACATTCCTGATGTGGTGCTATGCCTATATTCATTGCATCAACATCGTCATGATGCACATACAATCAAATCTGCACCTTATCACAATACTTATGAGGTCACGCAGTTATGTGATGTCACATTATGTTTTTTGTGTAGTCAGTTTCCAAAATCCTCAGCAAGTTTGGCCTAGTCACTAAGATGTCAAAATGTTTGGGTCAAAACAAAACATTCTGCCATCTAGTATATCAAATTACTACCCCTGTGACTTACATCACTGCATATTCCAGGATACTACGTGAATAAGGATTTTTGAAAACTATTCACATGAAGGACACACATACGCATACTAACATTAAAAGATTAATGTATATAAATTGTGAATTCTTCGGACTTCATCAAAAGGAATATCCTTTCGATTGAGCATATTTAATAAAGCAAACATTTGTGGTGTACATACATTATGCTAGATCATTGATGAAAAATGAGATCCTAGAGATTCATTGATCTCTGTATATACTTATTGTCTTACATTCATATATAAAAATAACATCGCATATCTGTTCCATCAATCAAATGTCAAAATACTACTGGAAAATGTTGATAGGATCCTGAAAAAGTAGATATTTTGATAAACAAATGTCCTGGAAACTCCTGGAAAACTATACATGTGGTAGTGTATGAACCATAGCTTATTATTAAGTATTCTAGTATTTGTAAGACAAAAATCTAGGAATTAGTAAAGCTCTTAGATCTGAATTTTTAGAGACTTGACTGAATAAGCTCAAACACTGTGTATATATATATATATATATATATATGTATATATATATATAGCAATGAAATTTTTCCTTGTTAATTTCTATTATACTTTACTGTATATTAGAAAATTGTAATATAAAAGTTTTAAGAGATTTTTCTTTATTTCATTCACATTTTTATATTCTCTGGAACTTGACAGCTGTTTTATGAACATAAAATTTAACCTTATATGTTTTCAAGACAGGTATGAATGGCAGTACACATGTCATAAACAGTCCAGAAATATAGTTTGAACAGGTGATGCTGTGTTATAAATGCTATGGAATCTGTCACATTCATGTGAAGAATTGGAACTGAAAACCCAAATACCCATTTAATCATAAAATAAATGATAATGTAATAGTTGGCTTGGATTGGAAAAATTTAGTTTGGACAAATAATGTTAGTAATTATCTTACGAGATGAGTTTAAACTTTCTTAATCCTTTTTAGACACTTGTGATGAGAAATGAGTGAAATTATATATAAATCTGAAGACTTCACTAACTGTACCCTTCACACACACATGTATCCACACACATACTCATGGTGTTAATTTAACAGCGAGTAAAAATGCACTGGCACAGATAATTATAAATCATGGTTACATATTAAAATACCTGCCTTACTAGTTGTATGTATACATATTCCCCATTCAGCTTATACTTTGTCCTAGTTTATATGTTTTACTAACCCTACCCACAGATAAATGTCCATGTTTCCATAAGATATACAACCATTACTAGGCCAACTGAGACACTGTTTTAATATTGCATATTCTTAAAATTGAAATATCAGCATGTTTTAATGCCTCATTTAATAATCTAATCAGTTCACTCCAAAACAAGATTGTTGAATGTGATGCTATATAAATCATAAATTATTATTATTATTATTATTATCATCCAAACGTTTCTAGCTCTAACACTAATATAACACCAAGAACAAACTAAAATCAGTGTAACAAAGTGATGTACATTATTTAGTTTGTTTTAAAAAGTTATAATTTTTATGTTCTGTTACATCATGTTAACTTACATTAATGATAAACAATCTATTTTGCTTTAAGAACTTAAACCATAAATAGTTTTCTTTAACATTCCAGCATGACTTTGCTGTTGCTGTCCATACTCGCCTAAAGTTTTGTCGGCTTTTCTTTGCTACCCTCGTGGCATTCAGCCGAGAGAAGGTATATGATTGATGTAGTTATTGGAAAGTAGATTGTAATTAAATAACCAGTCCTTTCTAGAGATAATATTTGTAAATTGAATTTATTGACTCTAAATATGTTACTTAGGATGGCGCTTTTCTCTAGACATCTTGTAAAGGATCTATATAAAAATAAATCTTCCTAGTGTCAAGGGATGGATGATGCTCAGAAATACCTAAAGTTGTTGTCTGAGTTATTACCAACAATCAGAAAGACTGTCAATCTTGGAGTGACTGCACAAAGAGAAGGTGAAGAACAAACAGGCAAGTATTTATATGCTCATATTCATCAATTCTCTCTTTCTCTCTGTGTGTGTGTGTGCGTGTCAGAAATTACTGATGGATACAAATAGATATTTTACACACACACACACCAAACATGAGGTAAATTCCATTTGGTCAATTCCACATCAAATTTATTAATTCAAATTCCAAATAGAGCAATTCAAATTCAACTCCATGTATTTGTATATACTTTACAAATACAAAAAAAGTTATTTTTTATTCAAGTTATTTTATTCAGTGATATATCTGATAATATTTATTACATACACATATACAAACAAACATACAATGTGTACCTACTCTGAGTACCTACATGGAATACCTACTCGGAGTAGTTTATACTTCAAGTAGGATTGTTATGGAAGAAATATTTCTGAATTAAAAAATTAAATGGTAAATTAATTTGTGGATTTAATTTTCTTTTGTAGCAAATTTATCAATTCCAATTCCATTTTTTTAAATAAGCAATTCTGGAATTGGAATTAGTATTGCTCATGGAATTCGAGTATGAAATATATAGTCATGCAAAGTATTCCTTTAATGTGAAATAATTTTATTTCGTATCCCTTTTTATATATTAATGAAATATTAGCAACATGCTTAAATTATTTTATTTCAGATTATCCAATAATAATGGGATTTGAGCCACTTGTTAATCAGCGTTTACTGCCACCAACATTTCCACGATACACACAGATCAAATCGCGAGATGTAATGATTGAATACATGGAAAGTCTGATTGAGCGTTTGAAACAAATCTGTGGTGTCACTGAACAAAATGCCTTTCATGGAGTGATGGTTAGTTAAAGAACAGATTCTGTTGTACATCCATCCACTATTTTTAAATGACTATTTTGTTTTCAGTAATTTATATATGTGATATAGCCTAGAGTGTACTTCAGTATATTTTCTAACCACAACCATACAAGTTTTTTGTTAATATCATGTCAAAAATTCCTATACTGATATTTGTTAACTGTAAGAATTTCTGTTTGTTTCCACAGGATTTTATGTTAGAGTTTAGTAAACCTTCACCATGTGTTTTGTCCAGATCGCTTCTTCAGGTCTGTTAACTTATTTATTTATCTCATATTTAATTCTAAACAATAACAAAGGGCATCTCCATGTCCTAGAGGGTAGTGCAGTTCCTCACAGACCTCTAGCACCTCGGCCAGGCTATGTCTGAATGGTGTATCATCTTTCACTGTACTTCATTACCTTTAGATGTAACTAAGCTCCTTTAGTCTACTGTGTGAACAAAATTGGCCATAAAACATAAACAATGTTTTCATTTTACACCTTGAATTTTAACACCTGAGTTCAAATAGTAGTCAGGCTATATCAGAAGGGTGTTTCATCTTTCAGTTTGCCTCATTACCTTTGCAGGCCAATTTTTCCTACCTTGTGTACAAAAGTAACCATAAAACAGCCACATTTACACCTTGAATTTCTAATGTAAACCCACATTTTCATTTTTGACTAAACTTCTACATCAAAAAAACTTTTTTATTATTTATTGGCTAGTCATCACTAGTCAACATGCTATAGTTCAATTTTTTATTTGCCAACAGTTTTAATGGGGATCTTGGGAACCTTTTGTTTCATAATATTTACAGTTGCTCTACCTGCCTCCAAGCCGACTGGTATTTGGTTCAATGAACATGGTTGATGTACTGAGAGATGCTGTAAGAGCCTTTATTGCACCCCCTGTGCTAATGTCCAGGTACAGATCCTCTTGAGGTTTAGTCAATCTTTTTTAATACAGTTCCCTTTAGAAAGAATCTGTAGATTTTTTGTTGTTTTAATTATTCACAAATTGACTGAACATTACTATTTTTTGTGGCATAGATAACTATAGTGCAAATCAGTTAATGTCTATCTTAACAATATATCCTATTTTTGTAGTAATGTATGTAATTTGTAATTAAATTATCAAACAGTTGGTAATTTTTTGTTTTCTGACATATTTGGTGCATTTTCTTAGCCATTTACGGAAGTCAAAAATGTGTAAATATCAACTTGTTGTTGTTCAGTAATTTCTTGACAAAATGGTTGATGACAGTAATTTAAGAACATTAGCATTTTTTACCACATCTTATACTTTTTACAATATAATTTGGATTGCCAAATTTATTTGGATTATTTATTTAGTAAAAAAACACTGTAATAGATTATTTTTATCATATGTTTATTCATCAAATGGAGTCAACTCCATGATCTAACTGGTAATCTCAGTGTGGCTATATCCGAAGAGTGTTTCATCTCTCAGTTTGCCTCATTGGCTTTGGAGATCGTTTGTCCCATGTAGTCTTCGTGTACACAAAGATGACCATAAAACAGAAAAATGTATTCATCAAGTTATGTTGTATGCTAATTAAGAAGACCAATATGTAAGAATGCGTTTCCCTAGATCTGGCCTAGCCAATAACCCACAGAGTAAAGACTACGTTGATTCCTTCCTTGCACACGCTGTACGTCCTATGACTCAACTGATTCATAACACTGGGCATAATCGTGCACGTCAAAGAGACAGGTGGGGCCATCTGTTGGAGGACTTGTCCTGCCTGCAAGAAGGGGTTAGTACTACTTCATTATACATAACTGAGAAATCTGATGGTGAGAATTATTTTTTATTATAAAGTAAGAGTATCACATTGAAGTACAACAATAGTAAGTTTGTTAAATCTAACAATATTTTATATCGCCAGGAAATTTGTATAAGAAAAATGGAATCTGAAATATTATAATTTTAATACTAGCACTATATTATGGATAAGATACTTAATGTCATTTAGTATATGATGTTGTATAAGCTGACATTAAAGTTAAAAAAAGCAAAAATTTAAGAGTAAAACTGGCCTTCTCAACTATTGACTGTTATCTAAGCAAGAAATATTAGTTTCTCAATCGTTTTCTGTTTCAGGCAGATAAAGTGGATGCATTCCTTCATTCCCTTTTGTCAAAGATTGATCCTGGCAGACAACACCTGGCATGCTTTGGGACCTGGGTTCTGTATCACACTCTACGAGTCATGATTCTCTATGTACTTGCTGGCTTTGAACTGGAATTGTATTCTGTGCATGAGTTCCACTACGTGTTCTGGTAATTTGACATTAATTTAATCAAATGGCCCTCATTACTAAAGTCCTTAAATATACAAAATGTGATTGGACAATAAGTAAAATACAGATTGCTGTTTATAATATATTAGGTTGTAGTTCCTGAAGTAATAATTCGTTTAATCTTGGTAGTGCACTGTACTACAGATGGTCTGGTTGTGGGGTTGAATTTATTTGATGTCTGTGGAATCTATCCTTTAATAAATCACAACCATGATTGTGTCCCAGATAAGACCACTATTGGGGTTAATTAAAAAACAACCACTCATTCACTTTAACTGTGTGTCTTTCTCCACTAACCTGTAAACAATTGCAAAATACAAATGAGTTTACACTAATTACAGCAATTTTTAGTGATTAAACAAAATTTCTTCCATCAGAATTAGTTTGTAATATTTCCTAATGTAGAAACATTATATTGTTATTGTTTATTTCCAGGTATTTGTACGAGTGTTTATATAGCTGGTTGATTTCTACTTTATCACGTGCTGATAGGTTTTTAATGGAACAAGAATCATTAGCAGGTAATATCTACTAAAGATGATGTCATTAAATTAAATATAATATTATAGAGTGATATAATTATTTTATTTTAATTATCAGTTTCTTAATTTATATTAGTTCTTGGATAATGAACTATAAGTAATTTTGTGCTGTAACATATTTTTATATAGAGCAACAACAACAGAAAGGTCGAACAAATAAGAAAAATAAAAAGAAGCGCAAGATACGTGCTCATGCAAGAGAGGCTGCACTAGCACAAGGTGCACAGAATCTTTGTGGTGGATATTACAAGGTGAATATTTTATGTCAAAGTAGTTTAGGATTTTCTGAAATACTTAATGTAGACTTTGTTTTCATAAAGTATATTTCAGGTTTGTTAGAATAAATGTCTGTATGATGAAGATGACTGATTTTTTATGGTCACGTTTGTACACATGTTAGGCTAAATGGGTCGAATAAATGTCTGTAATAGAGAGAAGTCATATGAAAGCTCAAGATATTTTAATAATAATAACTTTAGGATGAAATCCAAAACACTTTCTCAGTTTTCATGGCTTCCCATTTCATTCTGGTATTTATTTAATCTAAATTATGCACTTGGAGTACAACTAATTAATTGTTTTCTATGAATGAATGTGTATGGTTTAACATCATATTAATATAAATTAGACCATCCAATATCCTAGAACATTATTTACAGGAGAGGTAATATAAAAACAGAATGAGGAATATAAACCAGGAAATATCTAAAAGGTCGATAAAAAATACTGACGATTAAAATAAAACAGTAATAAATACTGGATACAATTAATGAAGTGTAAGTCTTGCTGATAAATATATCAAAGGAACAATAAGAAATAATAACTGACCTATATAGTAAACAAATGATACTCGTACAATTTTTGTATTTGTGGATTGAGTTTTATGGGTCTGTTTTATTACTGCTTATTTGATCATATTACTTATTGCCAAGTACAAGAGATTCTCTCCCAGAGAAATAGTTGGGTGTAATGTGTTTTGCCAAACAACTAAAGCTTTTATCAGGAATTTACCTCCTTAGAGACAACAAACCCAAAGAAATATTCTTTTAGCACGAATCTGAAGTAATTATGATAAATTACTCAATTAGGCATTGGTTGGCTTTATGTTGGATGAGAAGTTAAGTACTCCACACTTCCAGTTTGATAATGAAGAAGTCCGATATAATCACAGGTTTGCACCATTTGGCTGTTTGGTCACTCCACCACCCATTCATTATCCACAATTCAAGGTAAATATCAACCGCTGTATTACACAATAGTAAAAATATTAATCCAATTTCATCTACATTTCAGTTTGTAGTTCCCGCTTGAAATAATTTGGAAAAAGTTTCTTTTATTTATTTTGGTCAGATCTAATTAATTTTAGATGATAATTATTTTCAGGATATGACTGATCTAAGTCGTTATAACCCACCATTAGATGGCTTAGACTTGTACAGTGGTGCATGTAAATGTTTCCAACAAGCCAGAATACACTATGAGAGTATTCCAAATCCTGATGATGAGGTCAGTATTAATTTTTTTTCTGTTTTATATTATTATATGATGTAGATGAAATTAATGTCATCTTTGTACAAATATCCTTTTTAGGGAATTGTCTCAGAGCCATATGCCATAAACAAAATTTATTTATAAAATATAAAACTGCATAACCATTGTTGTCATGGAAAATTAGTTTACATTTCAAATTGAAAAACATGTAGCATTTTTGGCATAACACACTGAAAAACTGATAATGATTTTATAGCTATCAGATCAACACCAGGTAATGATATCCAACTTTTTATACATTTTCCAAACTTAGACATCTGTGATATAAATGTAGTATAATTCAATTGTATACAGGCCAATAAAGCCGTGTCAAATGGATCACCCAAAATCAAGTCATTTTCCAATGATCATTTGGCAATATTGCCACGTGGACAAAAAAAATTATAATTGTGCTTGTTTTTACTTTTACATCAAATTACGTTTAGTATATTTTCAAGTATTTAATTTCAACTAAACAAAATTTTAGATATTAAACTTGTTGAAGTGAACATGATGATAAGACAACTTTCCCCCAATTTGAAACAACTCTGTGTAGCGTATGACCACAAATATGAACATTTAACCCAGACGCCTGTTAAATGAAACAACAGAACAAACTAAATTTGTTACGTTTCATGGCTTTCTTTTTTTACCATTAATGTAGATTTGTTGTTATTATGTTGGAAGTTTTTCCCAATAAAATAGGAGCAATAGAAATTTACTTGTATATAAAACCTTCAAATTGAATGTAACCCTTGATATCGTTTTATCCATAATTTGTCTACGTGTAATTTGTTCAATTTCATGTACTATGCAGTTAGTTATTTTAATTTTGTGCAAAATACAGATTCGTTGTCTGTTGAAGATTGCCAAAACAAACTTTGTGGTGATGAAATTGCTACTGGGTGGTCATACAAAGGATTCAAAGGTGAATACAATGGTGTCTCTCACACACACACACGTAGTAGAGTAATTCAGTCATTATTTGTAATTGTTACCAAAAACACTTATTCATGTTGCCTTTACATTGTTTTCAGTCTCCACCAGAATTTGATTTCTCACAACACAAAATATTTCCAGTCATTAAAGTTTCATAATCTGGATCATTTCACCAAGGATTCTGAGACAGGTCTAAGAAATTACTTTGGATGGAACATTTGGATCAAAAGAAAACATTATTGTTACTGGGCAATGTCAGTCCAATCCGTGTTATTCCTGTTAACTGTAAATTTTACCTGTATGTTAGTTACCTCATATGCCTGCATTAATATTAAGAAATAGAAAAAAATATTGTCATTTAACTAATTTATGCAGTATCGGTAATCAACAAAGATCTTAAACAAAAATTTAATAATTTAAAATTAAGTACAATCATGAAAATGTTGTAATGTAGATGTTATCAATGTGACAAATGATGATGATTATTAGAAAATAAAATCTTAAAATGAATATATATAATTCTACAAATTATTTATTGATCAAGGATATATTAAAGTATACAATTTTTGTTAAACATCTTCAGTTATTAAAAAATTGGAGTTTTAATATATGAATTCATGAGATCTGCATAGTCTCTTCTCCTAATGAGCTATCATGTACTCCTATTTTATCTTTTTTCTGTTGGCAGTGTTTTTCATACTTCTGCTTCTTTTGTATTTGTTCTGATTCTTCCTGTACAGTCAAATCAGCAATACGCTGCTCACGAAAAGATGCAAAACCTCTGTAACCAGAAGGGGCGGAGTTGACATACTTTTCTGGAACCATTATACCTATTGCCTCTGGTAGCATATAAGGTTTCAGCCATAAGACCAATGGTGTGTCACCAAATGTGTAATGGGTCTCCTTGTGATAAAACAACAAGCCATCGAGCTGTAAATATATAAGCAACTCAGTGGATGGGCCAGTTATTGAATATTAGTTGGTTATTGGTGTGAAATAAAATTGATATACAAGTGAGATGTATTAATTTATATCTACAAAATTAACAATAATTTTAAAGAAATAATGTTGACTCACCGGAACATTCGTGTTATACTGCATCATATCTGATATATTTGCTGCATTAGAAGCAAAGTTTGTGAGTGGCTCAAAACGGTACTAAAATATATACACACAGAACAACATTAGAAAGTGCAGAAATATATACTTATTTTACAGGAATAGTTATCGATGTGAAATGACATTCACAAAAGTACATAAAACATGTGTGCTTAGAATTATGAATATCCTCTTGGATAGTATTATCTATCACAAGTTGGCTAGAATAATATTTCTCTTGGAAAGTAACTAATTATACTTACTGGATTTTGTTTATTAATTTTCATCACTTCAGGAATTTCTTGGAATTTTTCTTGTAGCCAGTAAAACCTAAACTGGGTCTGTATAATTAACAACTAATTAAATTATTACATCCATATTAAGATGTACTTAATTAATATTTAATCTATATATTAATACTCTATTTGCACAAATGGAATTCATCCTAAATTGCCAAATTTAATCTCAATGCTGAATTCTAATACTAGTTACATATATAATTATTGCTGAATCACACATAGCTCACTGTTTAAGACAGGTGGTCAGGGGACAAGTTTACTGCAATAAAAAATGGTTACTTACTTCAGTATCATAGAGTGGTGTCTGTTTCCAAAACATCATGTCCAACACATAATATGTCTTGAGGTCTTCATTGTAGATACAATCCAGAATGGCTATTTCTAGACAATATATAGACAAGGCATAATTAATTAATTAATTAGTAATTGGCTAGGTTTAAAAAGTGAAAGTAATGTCTCAACCAGCCAAAAAAATCAGATATTGGCAAGCTTTGAGGGGATAAAGCAAGACTAGAGGGTATCAGGGCATGCTACCTCAAACAAATTTTTACATTTTTATTGCATCTCGGGCAAGCTTTCATAATTCTCATTTTACATGAATTGTATTTATTCATCTACTAGACTTTGGTGAGTAATCACACAGGTAAGTATGCATATTATTAATTAAACAGGTAAATATATATATATAATTATTTAAACAAAATTTAATCATTAACACAACTATTTAATGGTGTAGTACTCATTAGTTTTGTGGACTGTTTTAGAGGTTTATCAGTGTACTTAATATAATCTGTAGGCAGCTGGTACTCTAATATTTGAATGTTGGACATTTGTATATGTTTCATTATGACAAACTGACATTGTGTTTATGTCTAATAGTGTACAGTAAAAGCTCCTCTCTTGGCACTCATCTTAAATAACTAGCTTTATCAAAAGCTGAACGTAATGTGTCAAAAACAGTCTGTTATTAGTCTGATAATCTGAATGACTACTAGTACTAGTGTTAAGGGAAATATCTCAAGCAGAGGGAGAGCGCTACATAATACACACACAAAGGGAGAGAGTTTCATAGTACACATACAAAAAGAGAGCTTCATAGTACACACACAGAGAGAGATAGCTTCATAGTATACATACAGGGAGAGAGAAAGAGCTTCATAGTACATACACAGAGAGAGATAGTTTCATAGTATGCATACAGAGAGAGAGCTTCATAGTACACACACAGAGAGAAAGAGCTTCATAGTATACATACAGAGAGAGAGAGCTTCATAGTACACACACAGAGAGAAAGAGCTTCATAGTACATACACAGAGGGAGAGAGCTTCACGGTACACACACAGAGGGAGAGAGCTTCACGGTACACACATAGAGAGCTTCAGAGTACACGCACAGAGGGAGAGAGCTTCATAATACACATAGAGAGAGAGAGAGAGAGCTTCATAGTACACACACGCAGGGAGAGAGCTTCACAGTACACAGAGGGAGAGAGATGATATATACAAAGGGGTAACTTTTATGTTGAAATGGTTGTCCCACAAGCTATACACAAAAGTACCAATTTAACAACATATTTAACTTGTCATTAATTAATATTACTCATCCGGTAGTCCCCATATTAAACCATTATTAACAACTCTGTCTGATCTTGATGGCTTTCTTCCCTCATCCCAAGTAACTCAAGGAGGGAGGGTGCCCTGGCTAAGTGATAATATTATAAAAACATTATCCTAAGCCCTATATTTTAAGTAGTCTGACTTGTTGAAATGTTGAATGTTATGATAAAGTAGCTACTACACAAAAACAGGATCTTGTACAGTGAACTGAAATGCATAAAAAGCCAATGTCTCAAGTCTGTTGGATTACATGATCTCATTCTACAGTCAATAAATGTCTCAAGTCTGTTGGATTACATGATCTCATTCTACAGTCAATAAATGTCTATTGGATTACATGATCTCATTCTACAGTCAATAAATGTCTCAAGTATGTTGGATTACATGATCTCATTCTACAGTCAATAAATGTCTATTGGATTACATGATCTCATTCTACAGTCAATAAATGTCTCAAGCCTGTTGGATTACATGATCTCATTCTACAGTCAATAAATGTCTCAAGTATGTTGGATTACATGATCTCATTCTACAGTCAATAAATGTCTCAAGTATGTTGGATTACATGATCTCATTCTACAGTCAATAAATGTCTCAAGTCTGTTGGATTACATGATCTCATTCTACAGTGAATAAATGTCTGAAGTATGTTGGATTACTTGATCTCATTCTACAGTCAATAAATGTCTCAAGTATGTTGGATTACATGATCTCATTCTACAGTCAATAAATGTCTCAAGTATGTTGGATTACATGATCTCATTCTACAGTCAATAAATGTTGAATATTATGATAAAGTAGCTACTACACAAAAACAGGATCTTGTACAGTGAACTGAAATGCATAAAAAGCCAATGTCTCAAGTCTGTTGGATTACATGATGTCATTCTACAGTGAATAAATGTCTGAAGTATGTTGGATTACATGATCTCATTCTACAGTCAATAAATGTCTCAAGTATGTTGGATTACATGATCTCATTCTACAGTCAATAAATGTCTCAAGTATGTTGAATTACATGATCTCATTCTACAGTCAATAAATGTCTGTTGGATTGCATGATCTCATTCTGCAGTCAATAAATGTCTCAAGTCTGTTGGATTACATGATCTCATTCTACAGTCAATAAATGTCTCAAGTATGTTGGATTACATGATCTCATTCTACAGTCAATAAATGTCTGTTGGATTACATGATCTCATTCTACAGTCAATAAATGTTGAAATTATTTAAGATTACAAAAAAGGTTTCCTTGTACAGTACAAATGAAAAAAATGTCTCAAGTCTGTTGGATTACATGATCTCATTCTACAGTCAATAAATGTCTCAAGTATGTTGGATTACATGATCTCATTCTACAGTCAATAAATGTCTGTTGGATTAGATGATCTCATTCTACAGTCAATAAATGTCTCAAGTCTGTTGGATTACATGATCTCATTCTACAGTCAATAAATGTCTCAAGTCTGTTGGATTACATGATCTCATTCTACAGTCAATAAATGTCTCAAGTATGTTGGATTACATGATCTCATTCTACAGTCAATAAATGTCTCAAGTATGTTGGATTACATGATCTCATTCTACAGTCAATAAATGTCTCAAGTATGTTGGATTACATGATCTCATTCTACAGTCAATAAATGTCTAAAGTATGTTGATTACATATCTATTCTACAGTAATAATGTCTAATATGGATACATGATTCATTCTACAGTCAATAAATTCTCAAGTATGTTATTACATGATCTCATTCACAGTCTAAAGTCTGTTGGATTACATGATCTCATTCTACAGTCAATAAATGTCTCAAGTATGTTGCATTACATGATCTCATTCTACAGTCAATAAATGTCTCAAGTATGTTGGATTACATGATCTCATTCTACAGTCAATAAATGTCTCAAGTATGTTGGATTACATGATCTCATTCTACAGTCAATAAATGTCTGTTGGATTACATGATCTCATTCTACAGTCAATAAATGTCTCATGTTTGCTGGATTATATGATCTGATTCTACTCACCCACAGACACCAAGTTTTGTTAAAAATAAACATAGATACTGGACATGGCAAGACTAAGACTGGTCTGTAATGACATGACAGACACACACACACACACACACATATATATATATATATATATATATATAGAGAGAGAGAGAGAGAGGACAGAACAGCTGACTGATCAACCACTAAACCCAACTGTTCAGTTTAGTGAAGATGTCGTAGTGTGGAGTGTTATGAATGTCAGGGAAACTAGACAGTGAGTAACGACCTTAATGGGATCATCATCCTGATTGACTTTCTCATACTGTTTTCTCAACAGCTAAGTTGTGTTATACACAGTACGAAGTGGCCTCCATAAAGCCTCCGAATTTCTCGGGTAATACAAATACAAAATTAAAGAACCTTCAGAAAAACATTAAACAGCTTTAACGGACAATTGATGACTTTTTAAATGATATAAGCAGGGTCAGATGTACACAAACAATTAGTCCAGAACATCTCTATCAGGATCAAGGAGTATCTACAGATCTGTGGGAGACATATTCATTATTGAATAATTTAATTTATAGGACTTTCTTATATCTATTATTGATCTTTGTTGTTTTATTACATAATTGTTTTAAAAAGGTAAAAAATAAGTTAAACCTCCCAAGAATCTCGGTTTAGTTAATTATTATTAATATTTATTTTAATGAGAATAGTTAGTATAATTCATGGAACTGTGTAAACAATGTGTAATTTTGGACCCTACTCTAAATCACTGGCATGTCATAATGATTCACTGCTATATGATTTTATTGTACATCTCATTACTGAAGTATTGGAAGATTGAATTTCAATCCAGAAACAAAGATAATTGTTGATTTATTTAATTAGAGTACTACGTTGTTAGTCAACATTACTAAACTTACCATTATTCCATTTGTGTTTATGTCGGCCACCTCCCGGTAAGTGAGATGAAAACTGGTTTATAAACATACCATTTTTAGAATAAGAAACTGTAGAACCCTAAAATAATAAATAATATGTGTTTAATAATCAGAAATATTTAGTGTGATTTCCTTTTAGACACAGGTTATTATATAAAAAGATATAGTTAGCCATTTTATAAATATCAAACCATCAAAGGTTGTAAAAATCTGTTTGTTTATTTATACAACATCTTATTGAATGACATTATCATTTCTCTATATACTTGTTCATCACCAAAATGATCAAAATTAAGTTAACTTACTTAGATAATACTAAAAAGTATGATGTTTCATCAAGATGAGTAGTTCAGTGATAATAACTATTTAGAGACATACTTTTCTAACTGTAACTCCAAGTAATGCAATGATCAATGAAACATAATTAACAAGTTCATTGAAATAAAATGTGTACAGCTACATCGTTAATTTATTTAAGACCTGATAGTTAATGATATCAACACTCCTAAACTTACATGGGTGGCTATGATAAGATTCCTTCTACCTTTAGGTACAGCAACCATCACCCAGTCTTCTTCAAACCTTTCAGGTTTCTCTAATAACCACTCTGAGAACATCAACTTTGTTTGAAAATGACCACATAATAAAATTAACATTTTCTACAAACCAACAATAAATGTTCACTTTTACTCTGTACATGATAAACAATATTACTTGATTGTTTTAATTATATACACATTTCTACATCAGAATATACTCTTATAATCAGACAAAAAAGTATTCAAATATTAATACAAATGGTGTTCTTCCAGGAAAAGTATCAATCTGACAACAATCAAGTACAACTTTCTTTTATCCTTTAACATTATATTTACCTGATTCTGAAACTTTATCAAACTTTTCCTGTGTTGTTCACTTTTAGATTTCCTTTCTCGTTTCCAGTCCATTTGTTGAGAATCTGCTGTAGCATGTCTATCATCAAGCTGTTCATCTTTAGTTACTAGATCAGTCAGTCGTCTAACATGGTTCTGATAGTCATAACGTCGTCTGTAACAATATCCACTCAAATATCAATGTGTAAAAGCCATTTAGTTTTGACAGCACATAATCTCATAATATATTTCTTCATGAATTCACCAACCTGTAAACCTGACTTAAGGAATACAAGTAATACATCTTAACAAGAATAATTAAGCAATATTTTAATGTAGTTTTATTATAACAAAAATTCTCTATATTATAGAAAGAGTTTAAAAAGAAGTATTAAAAATAACAACATTGCAGTTAATACGGTGAAACAATGTTAAAAAAATACTTTTACATACATCATTTGGCTTAAAGTGGAATAAGAGTTTCACGATAAATCAACACAAAAAGAATATTAGTACTGACCCCTTTAATTAGCTATTATAAAACACAGGAACAAACAGTAAGCTAATTCTAAACCCTAAATCACATGAGTACATTCAACAATTCTATCAGAAATTAGCAATGTTTTGAGTCAAAACAATTTTTCTTCAAATTGTTCAGGTAAGAGTACAAATAATTTTTGAGAATGTATATGGTATTATGGAAAAGATTGGTTCGAGTAAGAGATACACAAGCATTGATGTTGAAAGTTAATATTTATGTGAGCTCTATAACCTACAAGTGTGTGTGAATTGCCTGTTGAACAAAATGCATTACTTACAAAATAATGTGCACATATATATGAATCAGTAAATCGCAAGTAGCATATTTTGTTAAGACAGCAGTCCTCAAAAAAACTATTTCTTTTTGTCAAAGTGAGGAACATATACAAATATTTCATTACCGGCCTTCAATAAATCTGAATTACACGAAATCACCTATGAAGTGTTTTCATTAACTTGGCTGAATTAAATTAGTTTGAAATATAATTTATAATATAGAATGATGTCATGAAGACAAATATATATATATATAAACCAGTAAACTCTACTAGTTTAGGCCAGTTAACTAAAGTAAATAACATCAACAACTTTTGACCATTTACCACTAAACAGTGTTCTCAAATATCTTCTTTTTTAGAACTAAACCCTCCTTTCTGCTCTTGTAATTATTTTTCTCTAAAACATCTAGTTAGTTCTTTTTCTGATAAAAACTTTTACAACTGAAAATAATATTTTGTATTTGTATTACAACTTACATGATCAGATTAGCAATTAAGTAACTGTTAATTATCAACACATCACTAAAAACAGTTATAAATATTTTTAACACATTACTCACTGTTTCTGTCTGTGGAGTGACTCTTCCATACGTTGTCTCTGTGCATCCTTTATTCCTTTTGTTTTATAAAGATAAGCAAATCTCGATGGTGCTTCTTCTGTAACAATAGAGTCATCAAGCATCAATGTGTTGACATTGTTACTTTGCCCTTCTACAGAAGTACCAACAAGATTTGGAGGAAGTTGTACAGATGCTGAACTGGTTCCAAAATCGAAGCTACCTAGCTTCTGAATTGCATCACCAAAATTAAAGCCAATGCTTCCATCTCGACTAGATAATCTGTAATAACAATGATAAGTATTTTCTTTTTAATTATCACACACTTTTACCTTTATTTATTGATATATATCCACAATCATAACATTAATACTGTTCATTTTTTATCAAATGTTTGGCTTTCTCATTTCAATATTTATTCAGCAAAAGTTTAAAAAAAACTATTCTATGACGACAGATAAGAGTAGATACTAATCTATTAGATACTAATGTATTAGATTCCAGTTATAATAAATGCAAAAACAAAGTTATAATTACATTAATTACAAAAGGGTTAATTATAATTGACCCCCGACCCTAGATCTATGAAGATGAAATATGATAAAAAAAGAATCTTATATCAACCTGTAGGGGTGTGATATCACTCATGTTGTTATCACTGACACTGTTATCACTCATACCATTAACACTGACACTGTTAATTGTTATCACTCATACCATTAACACTCACACTGTTATCACTCATACCATTAACACTCACACTGTTATCACTCATACCATTAACACTCACACTGTTATCACTCATACCATTAACACTCACACTGTTAATTGTTATCGCTCATACCATTAACACTCACACTGTTAATTGTTATCACTCATACCATTAACACTGTTATAACTCATGTTGTACATAAAATTTAAGTTCCCATAATAATTTACACCTTAGCCTCTAAATCTCATATAAGTGGATTATCTGATATTGAATTCTAACTTTCACCCGACCTATAAATCATTCTATCAGACTCACCCGACCTATAAATCATTCTATCAGACTGTCCAGTTAATTTAACAGATTCCTGTAATATCTCAGAGTATTATCACTATACAAGTTACTACATCAAGCAAGTTATTTATGAACAACACAAATAAGACACATGAAGTCAATCTAACATTTACCAGAATCCAGTTCTATATCCAGCCAACCATATCATTTTATCCCATATACTTTCAGTTTAAATCACTACAGATATATTCATTTTATTCACTGCTAATATACACTTAACTAGGTCTTGTACCAACTATGGCTAACCCATTAAGGTCACCAAGATAGAATGTATATTTTAATAACTACCGGTACAGAGGAATAGTAAGGGAACTTTATTAAATATATACTAATATTATAATAGATCAGTCAACAACATACTGATTAATAGTTATCTATCAGTTTTGATGCTGTCATCTTCATAATAATAATAACAGTAATAATATTAGTATTTTATACAGCTTTTTGTTAAGAAATAAAGTAGGGGGGGGTGCAACAAAAAGATACCAGGACTAGATGTTGGTAGACATCAAGGACCTATAATGGCACAAAGTAGCATTGGAAATGAAAGTAGCGGGATCTCTACTTTGAGAGTAGGTGGGTCACAATGACCCAGGTCCCAACTTCTAGCAAATTCACTGGCCTTATTCAACTTCATATTTGCTCCTCACATTTAAAATATAATTAAAAATGTTCTAAGCTCATATAACACAAACACATTTTATACATAAATGCATTGATTTATATAGTATAAAGAAGCTAATTTAAATAAGTGTATTTTAAGAATCTTATAAAATATTTCTTTACTTGCTGCTAATTTAATATGATCTGGCAACTTATTCCACAGTTTTGGCATCAAAACTGAACAGGACTGGGATTACATTAGTCCCAGTGGTATATACTTTTGGATCAGATCCACTCAGTATTTTGAATGTGTGAAACATGATCCTGTAAAGTGTACAGGGAGCCAGTGGAGCTGGAACAAATCTTTGCCAGTGTGTGTCACCAGATATTAAACACAGTTGTATATTGACAGAGGGATATTATATAACAATACATTACCATAGCCCAGTAAAGAAATTATAAATGCTTCATCTAAAGCCTTGTATCTCTCATCATTTATGTATTTACAAATAAGTCTTATATTTCTTATTTGATAATGACACAACATTCACCTGCTTCTCCATTCCTAGATTATAATCTTTGACAATCACCATGTTATCAACTTTCACCGTTTTATTTTGTATAAAGCTCCATAGATCTAACAGTTTATGTGTTCCACTTGATACCAGAAGATTGTTATATTATCTGTCGAGGATCATAGTTTCATAATAACCAAAAAGGTTTTAAATTTCTTCTCCACGGTTCATTACTACTACACTGTTAATGATCAAGAAGAGCTACTTTAAGCCACTCAAATTAATCAATTACAATTATAAACCTGTTTATGACATGACAGTGTCATAAATCCATCGTAAACCTGTTGTAAATACCTATATGATGTCTTATACCATCACAAACCTATATTTTGTGATTTTAATTTTTAACTTTTGATCTATTTTGCTTAGAACTAGTTGTGGATTATCATTATATCAGAATTAGTATATTTATTCATTACAAACATGGATATAAAATAATATGTTATGTTGGTGTTTCTTAAATTTTTCCAATTCAGTAATAAAAGAAATAATTTGGAGGTGTCTTTTATTCAATAACCATAACAGATTCTCACATCTTTCACACATGTACAATTGAATCAGTCCATTTGATATGTCTATCATCAATAATCCAAATTACAAAGTCCTTGGAGGATCCTGTGACAAAATACCATCTTGACTGTTTTCTCATTACCAAGGCGATTTCGTATCTTAGGGATCCCACCAAAGCTTGACAAAATCCTCTCGGTGGATCCTGAAGAAGCAGGAGCTGATAATAACTGTTCTACAAAGTCATGTATTGAGGAATCATCTTATCCACGTTCCAAGCACTATCAGTGACAACTCGAGTCACAAAACAATCAAACTTGTCCTCGGCTATTTTGATGGATTTCTGTGCGAGAGACTTGCAGTTTCCACCAGACTTTGTCATGGAGCCTGTGTTGTATGAATCCA
Organism: Paralvinella palmiformis; assembly: GCA_025642065.1. Lineage (NCBI taxonomy): Eukaryota > Metazoa > Annelida > Polychaeta > Terebellida > Alvinellidae > Paralvinella > Paralvinella palmiformis. The sequence continues at coordinate 85,543 of JAODUP010000625.1, forward strand.
ACGGAAACGACTTGTTATCCACCCGGAGACAGGGGGATCTTCTGACACGGGAATGGGATGTTGCATGCAAAGAACATCTTTGCAATCTCAATGTCAAGTGCATATGATATGGCTGCTGATATCCAATTAGCTGGACACAATATGTTTCTTCTGTGGACGGCTGTCAGATGAAGGTGATCTGGGCCTCTTCAGGGTGATATTAGTGGCTTTGCTGTGTAGCTTAGCACACAAGGAATGGTGACTTGTCATTCTCTCTGCACAGGGTGCTTGTTGGTGACCAACTATCTTGCCCTTAGCATGAACTTTACCATCCACTGTCACTCTAAGAAAATATTTCCAAATGGGATGGGCAGATCTACCACCCTTGAATATGACTAGTTACTGTGCTATGCTATAATACCCCAATATTTATGAAAAATATAGGTCTTAGAATGTATTACATTATGACTCAAGGTCGATTTTCCCCCAACTTGTATCCTCTTTGGTTGTAATGAAGCCACCCACGAAACTAATCAGATGTAACTATTATTTAATATGAAACCTATAAGATGGACTGATAGAATCAGATTAGCAGATATCTTGAGCTCTTACCACATGGAGGATCATTAAGTGAAGCCACTGCCATTACATGCATGGTTAACCACATATATACACAAGCACCAACCCAAGAGCTCTAAAAACAAATAGCAACCCAATCAAGTCAATTGATTTTGGGTACAAACAACACCAATGTATGATTATCATAATAGCAGAATATGCTTTTAACAGTTTATGACAATATCATGACGTCATAAACCCTGGATTAATCCATGTTTTTTTATATTGTGTCATAAACTTACCAACCCTGTTGAGAGTTGTTGAGAGTTGTTGGTGTTGTTGAGAGTTGTTGGTGTTGTTGAGAGTTGTTGTTGAGAGTTGTTGTTGTTGTATAATCACCAGTATTTTCTTTCCCTTTATTTCTTGAGTTATTATTATATAATTATACGTATTTATAGATAATTAATTATACTAAAGATCAGTTGTTTACCTTATTACCCCGAGATGGTAATGGTATTTGTTTAGTGATATATCAATGTATTAGAAAGCATCTAAAGTAGATAGGGTCTAATACAAGTAATTTGATCACTATACCAATAATACAAAATGTAAATATTGGTCTTATAAACTGTTAGTTGATCTGATGTTGTTGAGGATATGGATCTTAATGTTTTTGTCATTATAGACTGGTAATGTTTCAGAACAGGACATTGTTGGTGATGAGACTCCATCTGGTTATTCATTCAATCATGCAGCTCGGATTCACAAGAAAGGTGGGGAAGTCGGCATTCTTTGCCGTGATTCTTTGAAGAGTGAAACCCATTTGCACTTTCAGTCTTTTGAAAATTACCAATTGACTTTTGTATCTGGGGGGATAAGTGTTCGTGTAGCTATTTTCTACCGATTACATCCAAATAAGATAAATGGTCGGAAAGCAGCAGACTTCTTCAACGAATTTTCGGAATTTGTTGACTCTCTTGCTACCAACAGTGATCATCTGTTGATCTTAGGGGATTTCAATATACATTGGGATTGCCAGAGGAATGCAGATACCAAACAACGGGCTGACATTCTTAGATCTGCCAATCTCAGGCAGCATGTCCAAGAATGAACACACAGACATGGTCACATCTTAGATCTTGTCATCTCCCATGATGCTGACAATTTGATTAAAGATGTGTCTGTGTCTTCCATGCTGTCTGATCATTTCCTTGTTAACATTAATGTATCTTTACAGAAACAATCTGTTTCAGCTAAAATAATGTTATACAGGAAATATAACTTGATTGACAAGGATGTTTTTCTTGCTGATCTGTGTGTCTCTTCTCTGGTATTGGATCCACCGGATGATGTCGATCATCTGGTGGATCTCTATAATAGTACATTGAGAGACCTTGTAGAGGAGCACGTGCCTTTAAGGATAAAGGAAATGCGAAGAAGACCACTGCTTCCATGGTTCAATAAGGACACATAAGCTGTAAAGAGACACAGAAGGTATGGTGAGTGGCTGTTTGTGTGTTCATTGTGAAATGTTCAAGGCCAGTAAAATTGAAGAATCAGAATATTATAATAAAAAGATTGAAGCATCCAAGGGAAATCAAGGTTTTCAGTGTTGTGAATAAAGTATTACATAAAGGTCAGACTGTCCTTCCAAATAATATCAACTCAGATAAAGATATGTCCCATTGTTTTAATAACTTCTTCTGTCAAAAGATAGTAAATATATGTGATGGGTTCCCCTCCAGCATCTTATTGTAGGGTACATCATTGGTTGAAAAGTCCTGCATTTCCACGATGGCTATATTTAAACCTTTTACAGAGACTGATATCAGACAGTTGCTGAAAAGGTCATCTAATGCTTTCTGTGCAGTTGACCCTATGCCTACATGGCTTGTGAAAGATTGTCTAGATAAGCTTGTTTACTAATATAGTTAATAAATAATTATCTCTGGGTGTATTCCCAAGATAGATTGAAACCTGCTCTTGTAAAACCTTTAATTAAAAAAAAGTTCAGGCTGTAATATTCTAAACAATTGCAGACCCATTTCAAATCTTATATTTTTATCTAAAGTTATAGAAAGAGCAGTTGTTTTCCACCTAAACAAATATTTAATGAATCGCTTCAGTCTGCATATAAAACTGGTCACTGAAACAGCCTTGGTTCGGATGAAAATGATATTATGATGTCAACTGATCAGTAATCCAATAGTTCTTGTTCTTCTCGACCTGTCTGTTATATTTGATACAGTTGACCATAATGTACTTTTCTCTAGGTTGAAAGACATGTTTGATTTGTTAGGTAAACTATTTGAATGGTTTTGATCCTATCTGGAATAACACTCCCATAGTATATTACAATATATACCCATCCTCTTGGGATCACTGTGCAGCAATATGGCATTAAATATCACTTGTATGCTGACAACACATAGCACTTGTACCTGTAGTCCATGCCTTTGTTACATCTCATATAGACTATTGTAACTCCCTGTTATATGGCATATCTGATTATAACATTAATCGCCTTCAGCGAATTCAGAATAATGCAGCTTGCATAGTGAAAAATACTCAAAACATTTATCATATCACCCCAATTCTTCAAAAACTACATTGGCTACCTGCTAGAGAGCATATCCATTTCAAGATTTTACTAACAACTTATAAATCTGTCAATGATATGGCACCTCAATACCTGTGTGAACTAGTGTCTATTAACTCAGATCATACAGTCAGATACTATTGAAGGTGTCTGTGTTTTGGCCCAAGTCATATATGGTGATTGTGCATTTAATGTTGCAGCCCACATTTTGTGAAATAGGTTGCTGGTGCATATTAGAAATATGTCGTCTCTCAAAAATTTAAAATCCGTTAAAAAAACCTGTTCAAGGTTGCTTTCACAGATAAATAATAATTATCATTTAAATCTCTTCTCGGGTTTTATAGACATTATTTGGGGTACATATTAAATGCTTTATACGGTATATATACTTTATTAAATATACATTATTATTATTCCTCATTACACATTAGTATTTTATTAATTATGTTAAATAATGACTGTTGTTGTTGTTATTAATAACCAAACTGGATCATGATCATCAACAAACATCGGTATTATCAGATAATAATTACTGACAATTTATAGTTCCTACCTTTGTTCTACTGGCACTTCCATAATTGGACACCTGTAATGATAAAAATATATTTATTTATTTCAGCTATAACTTGGCACATAAATACAAGTACTTTAGGTGAGTCAATATAGAAACATTCTAGATCTTGCTGATACAGACTTCTACCTCAGAGTGAAGATGTACAAGTATCAACATCACCAAGTGGCTACAAGAAATGTAACAACACCGAGGAACTTCAGAACTGTTATCAAACAATTATAACAATAATACAGATATACTACGTTAAATATAGACTACATTACACATGACTCAGATTTCAAATACAGACAACATATGAAATATTACCATATTTATAACCTAAACAACAAGATCTTTGGTGCTATTGTATATCTATAACAAGTTATAGGCAATGTATTAAATATCTTGGATATTGTATAAATAAATCAATAATTGTGTTAACTCACATTTTAAAGTAAAAACATTGAATGAGTTAAGTCTTATATCACCCATAACACATATAACACATGGCAGAAATCATAGATAATTAAACTTGTTAGTTCTATGTTTAAACATTTATTTTATTTATATATATATATATCCACTAAAATATAATGAAGTAAATCTTTATGGTTATGTTCTATAAATATGTAAACATTTATAAATTAATTTATTTCCGTTTTATTCTACCTGTATTCCACAAATAATATCATAATAATTTGTAAAACTCAAAGATTATTCTCTAAATTATTTAAACTCAAGTTTAGATCTTAGTTGACTAACAAATAATTAATTATTCATTTTTCCACATTTACATACCTGTTATCACAATTATTGATTGCCATTTCAAGATCGTGACACTTTTTACTCTAACTTTAATCTATTATATACCGTAGATCAGCAAATGTTTAATTTGGGGAATTCGACGAATTGCTAAAAATAGCTAAATTTAAATGATCATCAACATTTGCTGATCATGTAATCTACAGACTAACACACCATCATAAATCTCACAGTTGTGGGGATATATTATTGTTCTCCATAGTGTGAGTTTGTGTAGGCAAATTATTATACATGGAACAATTAAATTGAACATTGGTCAATAAACTATTTATATTTAGTATTAAAAATGTTTATTTCACAGCAAAAACATTGGAATCTAGCAATGTTAAAATATAAATATGAAATCAGTCAAACACACTGTTGATATTATGTATCATGAGATGTGATTGGCTAACTCTTTAAATAGAATCGTCTTTCGAAAGGTGCATCCCCAAAAAACACTTAATTATGATAATCATAACATTTTCATAATATTAAATCACCAGATATTATCCTATTTCATATCATAAATTTACACAGAAAATTGACACTTTATATTACATAAAAAATCTTGAATTTCTATAATTTTAGAACCAAGAATTCACCAACTTAAGATGTTGCCATCTTGTCCAGATTATCAATTCTCCAACTTAATATGTAACCTTCATTTGCTGATTCACAGTATATCATTTGTTGTAACTTATATAATACATTCCCAATTAAATATAATAATCAGGAGATCACCCACATTCAGTGGGTCACTCATAATAAACATTGTTAGGAAGTGGATCAATTACTGCTACAACTCTATTTCTAATGTTTCTAATTAAAATACTTATTGTGTCTATGTCATCTCTCAGAATTAGTGTATTAGTTTAATATTTTAAAAACTATGTTTTACTGACTCTGGGTATAGTTAGTGTATATATCATATCTATTTTATTTGTTAACAATCAAATATTTAATTCCACAGATGAAGTAAATTAGTTAAGCTTAATTCAAGCTAATCCCATAAAAAATTATCTATTTTGCCCATTAGCACATTTATATATATGTGTGAAGAATTATCTGTTGCATATGCATATAAGTTTGCTAGTCAATTGTAAATTGTTATGTCAGTATGCCAATTAAAAGCTGTATTCATTGCATTTTTGGTAATTTGAAATTTTATTTATATAGTGAGTGAAAATGGGTATGGATAACTCAGCAAAGCATTTCTTATCAAACATATCTCTATTTGTCGAATACATGTTTATATGTAGGCAGGTGAACTATAGCAGATTTAAAAATAAATGATAATTTTGGATCAGGTGAAAATTTGTTGGGTAAGTGAAAACATTTTTGGCCAAGTGCTTTCCAATGTACTTGTACTGGGGCAACTGAATTGAAAAAAATCCTGATCCTGTTATACACCACCTAATTGTAAGACTCTATCAGACTCTAGATAAGATGTTGACATTATCAATGACCAGATGTCCGAGCAGCTTAATGAAAATTATGTGACTCTTGTGTAGGATGGGTTGAGTGATATCTACAGTCAGCCTGTCATCACCAGTTGTGTTCAGACAAGAGCAGGCATGAGTGTTCTTTGGAGAAAAAACACACTGAAAAGCAGGAAAGGAAATCACAGAACAAAGTGAGCTACATCCACCTAAATTATATGATCAGGCCATAACATCCAAACACTTCCCTACTTATTGTCTGCATCCAACATACAGAGACCAGAATCTCACTCTCAAGCAATACTGAATTCCAGGTATCTGATGAGTTACTCCTAGTCAAGGATCCTGATTGCATGGCCCATCTCTATAGCTTCCAGGCTGAGGCAGAGCATTTCTTTGTTTCAGGACAGTTGCGTTAGGATGCTGAAACCAGGTAGACTTGAGATTAGAAAAGATGTAAGACTGAAAACCCTGGTCTATTTATGTGATCTAGCCATTATGCTGCTCATTCTTCCATCAAGTTAAGCATTAACTGAGATGATTTCTAAGCCACTAACAGGTTGAGGGAAATCAAACAAGCCCATCTCTCGCTACCCTACCATCCAAGACGTTCACTGAGATCGGAGTCAGGTTGCCTGCTATGTGTGCCAAAGACGGCAACCTATGGAAATCACTGATTCAGCAAGTCAGATGCCTCCCTGTGAAACAATTTACCAATGATAACTGGGTAGTCCAAGTACCTCAACTTGTTCAAGAAAAATGTTAAGATGCATTTCTTTGACATTACATATACATAGCCATGTCATCATTGTTTTAACGTCTACATCGAAAATGTTTTAAATGTTTTAAAGTCTATACTTGGTACATGTTTAACTACTTCTTTTATCTGTAAAGCACTTTAGGCTAATTTTAATCCAATTATATAAAATGTTGTATTATTATTATCATGAAATTCATGGTGGGGCAGAGTTAGACTGGTGAACATTTGAACACTTTTATTATTGTTTTATGTATTGCATGTACTATTATTGATACATCTGTATGTGTATATATATATATATATATATATATATATATATATATATACTTTCTGTGCGCTTCATATAGATAACAAATGCGTTTTTTTTCACATTTAGTCTGTATTATATAATCAATTAGTGGTGCAGTATGTTTAAAATGAATTTAATCCAGGCCTAACCCAGTTTAGAACAAAATGGGTGTTTAGCCCAAATCTGGTTTAAACCCTGGGGGCTACTTAAATGGAACACATAGACCTCAGTCCAGTGGAAAAACGAAACTTCGACCCCCATCAAATAAACGATATCTCGCTGTACTCAGCTACACTGTAACAGAGGTCCCGTAGACCTAAATTGTAATCAATTGAACAGATAACAAGTGAAATAAATGTCTTTTTAAGATACATTTATAAATTCATTAAAAGCAGGGTTGGCAGGTTTTTTACACAGACGTTATTAACACCGTTATTTAAAGGTTATTAATGTCATGTAAAAAAACAGGGTTTTTACAATAACTCATAAGAAACTCAATTTAAATAAGCAAAATGATAACAATATTTACTACAACATGACTGTAAATTGTAATACATACAATATGTAATACAACAATTGAGTTAACAGACTAATCCACATTATGATAACCCACTATCCAGTCTAGTTGACCTTCACTAACTTAGTAACTACTTAACTATATGTGGCATGTGGGTAATTACTACTTGTATATATACGGTACATAATCTACTACTCTCAGAATAACCCTCTATCTAATGTTGACACATACATGTATTGTAATGTTGTTAAGATGTGACTGCATAACCCAGGTGATATATCATAGTTTTAAAATGTGACTTTATTTTGCCTCAGTGTTTAGCCAATCAATTTAAAGCAGTGTTACACTTTCTCATGATGATAGTGTTATATCACATTGATACATACCTGTATGTTATAGAAAAGATTGAACTAATACTGTGATTATTATTTGATATCCAACCTTTAGTAATGTATAAAGATGGAAGGGCACAGATTTCCACATGGGAACATTGTTGCCATTAGAAAAAAGAAATATGCAAAAAGTGTGATCACCATCAAGTTAATAACGCTGCCAGAATGCCAGTCCACTACACAAAATGTACAATGGATTAAGTTTCATTAGCATCAATTAAGCAAATATTTTCCAACTTTGGAAATATTCACACTAAAGTGTGCTACCTTCTAGGCAACAGTAAAACTTTTAAGCTGGTATTCTACTATAGGATTCTCAGAGGCAGTCTTGAATTAAATTATTAACTGTTCAAATAGACAATATTCACATTGTGTGCAGAAAGAAGATAAATGTCATTATTTTGATATATATTCTTAGTATTCAGGTATAAATTCATCTGTCAAATATTGAGTAGTGTGTTAATAACAATTAATGTATGTGAAAGATACTATGACATAAATGTGCTGAATTATATCGATTAAGACTAGTAGAACTGGCTTATAGTTATAATGAGGTTTTTACATTTTTTACAGTATTTTACGGTTATTAACAGTTTTTTACAACGTAATGTAAAAATAGGTTTTTTAAAGTAAAAAACAAACCCTGATTAAAAGCATTATAATAATGTAATGTTGATTATGACCATACATTATATATACACCAGAGCTGCCAACTATTTTAATTTCTATGGAATCATTACGATTTTCTGTTCTTCATTACACCAGTACTCTTAAAACTACGATAAATCTCCATTTTCCAATAATAGTTCCATATGGTGCAGGTCTGTCACTGTCTTAGCCACACACCATATCATAAGGCTTGCATGCCTGTATTTCAGGGTGTATCCCCAGGCTGTCGCTTGTTCAACACAGCCTCTATGGTGCTCATCACACGGCAGTTGCTCTAGCCACATGGCTTGAATGCCTTTGTTGCACCAGTGAATCAGAATGCTGCATTTTTTTTTAGGAGAGCCCTGAATTTGTGGGGGTGATGGGTTTTATCTATGCAGGAGATCCTCTCTTTCATACAATCTTTCCTGATACAAAGATAGCAGAAATATTTGGCAGTGATCCAGGGCCCGAAAAATTGGTAGCCCAGATGTCCAGAACGTGTGGATTTTGTCTTCCAGCTAGTAAGTGGGGTGCCTCCGTGGTCTAGCGATAGTGTGTTAGACCACAGATCACTACCACCCATGTTCGAATCTCAGTGGGGGCATATCTGAAGGGTGTTTCATCTTTGACTTTGCTTCATTACCTTTGGAGGTCACTCAGCCCATTTAGCCTACCATGTGCACAAAAGTGGCTGTAAAACACCAATCATCATCATCATCCAGCTGTTAAGTAGTTTAAAACACCAGCCCGTTATGCGGTAGTCTCTAGTTTGTAGAATGATTTTCTGCTGAAAAAGTATCATAGTTTAAAACACCTGTGCTGATACCTCACCAACCATCATTAAAAAGCACTGTTCCTGATAGCAGACTGAATTTTGGACCGATTTTCAGCAGAAAATGGGTCATGATAAACGATAAGTATTTATTATCCAATAGTTTCCTGATTTGAAATAATGCTGAAATATACTGTTGTAACCATTTCAGATGTCATATTTATAAATAGTTACTGAATATAAGAACCATGTTTGAAGGATGGGAGAGATTTTGGTGAGCTGATGAATGTCCATTTTGCATTATGAATGTCACATGAGACTTAAATAGTCTCCTGATTGGCCAGTTTCTCTTTCACATTTATTTGTTTGATCACTGTGTTTTTTGCATTTTATGTTAATATTATGATAATAAATAATACAGCCATCCTATGAAGATTTTAGGATAGTGTAGAATATGTAGGGTAATCATGTACTGAAAGTGCAGACTTGTGAACGATGACTTAATTATTATTAAAGGGACAGTCCACCCTCAAAAAATATTTTTTTAATATGTAATGCTTAGAACAGTAACCAAAATTTCCAAAATAATAATCACGAAATATACCCAATATCATAGATATGGGAAATGATCCACATTACTGGAGGGCCGCCATTACAGCTGCACTGGAAGCCAGATTCAAAGGCGGGAAGGAGCAAACTGAAATGCATCGGCGATCTCTATACTGACACGGATTATAGTTTCTCTTGAGCGTTAATATCTGAGCCATTTTGAATCATCTTCCTCTTGTCAGATTCCTTCTGGCTCAAACTGATATGGTTGTATGTCATTCATGACGTAATTTAACCAAAGCAGTTGCCTTATGTTCTGGAATAATTCTTTGCTCACACTTGTTTACATGCTTTTGAATGGGCTCTACAAACTTCAGGTCAACTGGGTGCAGTGAAGTGACATCAGCATTCAGGACCTTCCAGTCTAGCTTCAAAATGGGGGTGCCCACAGGCTATTAAAAGTCGATTAATCAGCATTTTGAACTGGATTATTTAATATGTGGGTGATTGTTTACACATTTTGACATTATTTATGATATTTGTGAGTGTAGCTGTATAAGTCCTCAAATTTATTTTTGGATCCCTTTAAATATGGGAAAAATCTGATTAAATGATAAAAGCAGTTGAACTTGAACCTTTCACAAAAGAATACCTATGATGTTAAATTGTTTTGGTACCAATAAATTACATGGTTTTATGATGCATAGTGTCATGTTAGCCGTAGGTCACATTTTGCACCAAAATGATTACTCTTTCCAATTTTCAAATGTTGGCAGCTATGTATACACATGCATGCACCAGACAAACAAGCTTAACTTGAGGTTTACGCACTCAGATGGTGATTTTTGGACCATACCACAGTGCACAAGCACACAAAAGCTGTTGTGCACTCATATCTCCACTCTGATATACTGATCCCAGTGCAAGATTATCTGCTGTAAATTTCAGAACTTTGAAGATTGGTGATGCTTCACTTTATTATCTGATAAGACAAGGCGCACCTGGATTGGAACTAATGACTCTTCATCGTATAGCAAGGTCATCATCATATAGAGTGGCATTTGTGCAGATCCATAAGAGTTCAGCCATCTACTGCATATGTCAAAAGACAGATATGGCATAGACGAACTTCTCTTTAACAGACAACACAATGATACAAGGCTCTCTAAGCCACGATTCGCAGTGTATGGTTTTATCAAGCACAGAGAGAAGTCATTCGATAGCTTGTCTTGTTGAAATTTGGGGTAAAGACCCCTGGCTGTTGCCTATTGGGCACAGCCATTATTGATATATATATATACTTGCTTACAAACTTTTATACAGAATTTGAAGAACAATTTACAGTTTGTGTGTTTATTTAATCTATTTGGTTTGTATTTATATGAAGCCATTAAAGAAAATTTTATCTACATGTACTTAATTATAAAATCTACTTCATTTGGATTATTTTGAAGCAATTCCGAAGTAAATCCCTGAGGCCTTTAATTGAAACATCAAATATTGATTGATGTTAAAAGAAGTTATTGATTACCTATTCAAAGAATGATGAATACAAGTAATTGTTTCGACTGAAACAGTCAATTTTCTTTGGTTTAATTACTCATGGCAATGGAAAATAGTGGCAACAAAACAACATGGGCTGAGGACTATGGTATTCAGTTAAACATGCCAATATAACTTATAGATGACATATCCAGTATCTGAGTATATTCTAACCTACAACTATTCTAAGTCTTAGAACATATTAGATCTATATTAGTATATATTGTTAGACCAATACCTATCCTGGTCCCTCAGAGGCTCAGTTCACACTGTAGATTAATAATTTTAGTATTGTAATTTTTTGTATAATTGTTATGTGAACTAAATAAATATATCTATCAAGTTTAAGAGTAAGACCAAACCAGAGATTTTTCTAGTGAAACAAATCACATTAAAGTTTGTTTTTGTCACTTACCTATATTTAGTTAGCATCCAACTATTAACCTTAGCCTTAATCATAAGCTCCCTTATAGACTATAGTACATCTATAACAGTAACGACAGTCTACATTGTAGATCTATATGATATCTAGATCTAGAGTATTGTCTAGATTAGTAGATCTATGAGCGAATTTAATTCTAGCCGATAAACGTCATAACGTCTTTCTAAGTTTCCATGGATGACAGAAAAACCTTTTTCATAGATCTATAAAATGCTGGGTAAGTTATTTTTAAAAGTAAATCTCAATTAGATCTACAGAATAAGTTACCACAGAAACCTCTCAGTGATTCTATCTAGGCGATAATAAGGAACAGCCTACATGTATTTTGTCAACCAGGCAATGTAGATCTGTATGGCTACTAGACACTTCGTCCCATTGGTAACAAGACAACTCGTACCCAAGACACCCCGTACCCAAGATAACCCGTACCCATGCCAAGACAACTCGTACCCCGTCCGAGACAACTCGTACCCCCACTTCTGAGACAACTCGTACCCCCTTCTGATCTTAAATTTTGTACTTGTATTTTAATGTGTTTTCTCCGATAACGGTGCGTTAATAAAATAATTAAAAATATACTTGGTAAAAGCACAGTCTACTTGTGATAAACCTAGTTGTGTAAACACCATTACCATACCGGGGATAAGATCTGAAAACCGAAGATATGACATAAGTTTTGATTACATAAGTTTTAATATTAAACAAAAGGTAAATTACTAACATCCAAGGTGATAAACACAGGAGGCTAATAGACAATAATTTAAGCAGTATATAAGAATATTTAATAAAATAATTTGACTTCTAAATAATTGGGATATAACTATTAACTCGTACATGCCAATAATAATACATCACGTAAATGTTGTTTCAAATAATATTCAAATATATTAGGGCTGGTTACATTTTAACAGGTACTTTTATGTATGTATGCATGTGAGTATGTATGTATGTATGTATGTATGTATGTATGTATGTATGTATGTATGTATGTATGTATGTATGTATGTATGTATGTAATTATGTCTTTGATGTGTATGTAATTGATGTGTACGGGTATGTATGTTTAAGTAGATCTAGTTTATATATAATTCCAGATAATTCATTGTAAATATAGCAGCCTAATTTTAAAATAATCGATTTCATAGTTTGTAATTGATGATGTGCCTGAATAAAACTTGAAACTGTGAATTGTGTGTAAAATAATCCAAGTGTAATTCTTTGTCAGTGATCTACTCCATCTGGTATTTGGCAGTAGTTTTTCGTGTGTGATCATCTCCTATGACAAGAAGCCTGAGTGGCTTCTCATTTAATTTAAGAATGCATTACACATGAAAGGGGTCATGCAATTGCAATCACTTGAATCTTATGTGGAGTTTTTTTTCTATATAAACTTCACCAGCTTACACTTTCATTCAGTTACTCCTTGATATTCAAATTTATATTACTATTTTAAATCTATTAATAATATGATTCCTGCATATATCGCCGATCCAAACCTCCACGGCCACTGACAGCTAGTGACCCCTGTATATACTGATGGGGGGGGGGGTAGTCGGGAACAGACAAGAGACGTTTGTCATGGGTGGCGAAACCGTACTTGTAATACAGGTAAATATAATTTTTATTTATTTATTTCATTTATTTTATTCAACCTCCATAAATGGAGAAAAGTAAAATGCGTGATATAGAAATTAGTAGCACTTTAATAATTATGTTTTTTTTATTTTATTTATAAGCATCTCCCGTAGTTTCTACAAGGAAGTACAGCGCGGAGATGATATTTTCGCCTGGAGGTGTGCTGAATGCAGTTTACCAATTATCCAGGACGAATCGCACTTGCTCCTTGTTCCGGATCCTTGTCATCGCGCCGCCAGCTCAGTCTGTGGGCTCCGGTGGCCTAGCGGTTAAGCACCCGGCACTTGGTGCCAACGGTCACAGGTTTGAACCCCGTAAGAGGTCGAAACTTTTCTAGAGATTAATTTCTCGGCTCATAACATCGTGGGTGGCTGACCACGTTAAATGGCGCTGCCGTCTCCACTGAATTATTTAAAATAAAGGGGGACGTTAAAAAATCCTGAGGACGTAAAACACTCTGGCAGTGACCACCCTCAGGGTATTTCGGCTCCATCTTTCCATACTGCTCCCCTGTGCGTGGTGGGGGAGGAGTTTCTCAACCACCCCAACATAGAGGCTGTGCCGAATAAGAGACAGCATGGGGATTCTCCCCGAACAACAAAACAGCCAGCTCAGCAGCATGTTGTTGATATATCAGTGTACGACCCACCGCAAGTCACATCGATTGTCGTTCGTACCATCATAGATCCAGCCACACTTCGGTTGCCTGCTGTCGATGATCCCGACGCCATTATCGAACAAACTTCCATACAGTCAATTGCAGACATCCCTGATCATGATGACTCGACATTGAACATCACCGGCACATTTGACGTACCCGAGGAAATTATCGAACGCTCCATTCAGGATTTTGATCCTGCAATGACCATGGTTGTCCCCCGTGAAACGGCCTATATAGTACTGGAAGGAACTAGCGTAAGCTGATCGACAATCAAGGGTTCGATTATAATGTGAAGCGATATCGCCCAACCCGAGTCACCACTTGGTGGCGTAACCATCGCAATGACAAGGTGCGATGTCGTGCTACAGTTAATCAGAAAGAAGACTCACTCAAAAGTGGCATGAACGAACATTGTCACCCGCCTGTACCAGGACTTAAAACTGCACTGATCGTAAAGAACAAAGTAAATGATTGTCTATAATATGATTATAATATATGATAATAATATTTTATGAAATAATTGATAATTATTGAAAAGACAAAATTGGTTATGAACGAGTAAATGATGTGTATTTGCTGTCTTTGGTTGGAGGTGTTAGTGGTTTTCGTGATAAGAAAAGTCATATGGAAGGATTAATATACTGTCAATCCTTCACTCTACATATATATATATATATATATATATATATATATATATATATATTTTATATATATTCCGTATCTTTACAGCTCAACAGAGAATTCATCCCCGATGGATTCGTACGCGACGACATCCGGATTGGCGAGGCACGTCACATCATATTTTTCAAGGGGGAGCAACTTGAGGTAATTTACTTAGAATTGTTAAAAATTCATATTCAATTAAAGTTACTGATTTTTTGTCTTCTTGATACATTATTGTGTTGACATAAATGTGGCGGAGAACAATGATATGATTATTTGATTTGATAGTGTTTCGTTACAAATGACATATTTTCATTGTGTTTTTCATATATGCTTAAATGCTCCTTAATATGTTACAGGTTCTCTCCAAGTCCAGACGATGGTACATTGATGGAACGTTCACGCCTTTTTGACCTACGCTGAGCAACCTACGACCTAATATGAGCAACCCGACCTAATATGAGCAACCCGACCCTAGCAGCACTTGTGAAGTCAAATAACATTAAAGTCAACATGTTAAAGTGTATCTTGATGAACTATCAATAATTGTTTAAGAAAAGTAGCAGAATAAATTATTACATCGTCATTGATGAACAAATTTATCTCGCCATTGTTACTGTAACTTGGCTAAGTGTAAAATGGATCTTCTGATTATATATTACGTCACAACACCTGAACAGTCAAATTAAGTATAAGTCAGGTATTTTGTATGATAATTATAAAAGGTTTGAGATACATCCATCCATTAAAACAAAGTCGTATGAAAGTGTCCATGTTACTCTGAAAGGTGATAGGTCAAATGTTCATCATCATCATCATCGTTATCTATCACCTCCATCCGGTTAAGAAAAGCAAAGTGAAGAGCTCTGGCTTTTACTCTAAATCTGTGAGCCTCATAGATGAGTTGTCTTCTATATATCTGATGAGATGATCATTACAATAAATATTGGGACTAACCAGCAGAAACTGATACCAAATATTTCATGGAATTTTTACATTCATCTAACATGGTTCAATATGTGAAAGCGAAAATTCGCATAGGTCATGTCATCGACCTAATGATAACAAATGAGGGTCATAATATCTTGTATAATCTACATATGTCGTGTATGTTTTCGGATTACTTTGTAGTCAAGGCTGACTTACAGATATTTTGTCCTCCTCGTCAAAATAAAACTGTCAACATGACTGATTTCTCTGATGAATTTCTGTAATATCAGGTTATCACAATTTTCTGATACACTGGATAATGATAACTTGAAAAACTCAAGACCTTGGTTCAGCATCGTACTGTATAGAGTTGTGATGTTTTTAACACTGGTGGTTTTTACCGTGGTTTTAACCATGTATTTGGCTGTCAAAAATGGGTTTTCATCACGTCGAAAAGCTAAATGTGCCCAAAACACATAAATCTCTCATTTATGTGGTCAACGATGAACATTTATTTCATGTACTAGCTATATGAATCGTTTTAGAATATGACCAGAATCAATATACAATACATGAATGACTGTAGATTTAAGTTAGATTTCACTTATGGGGTGTAAAGGGTATATGTTCCCCAGTTTTGGCAATATCTACACTGAACTGAGTATCAGACTTGATAATGTAAAAGCTACAAAGTTTGTGTTTTGTTATCAACCCTTGAGAGATGTTGATGAACTTCATTACTAAACATTAATATCAAGTCGAAAGAGTTTTTGATGGGTTTTAGGCAGTTTTTGACGTCGAAAGGGTACTTTAACGTATTTAATTGTGGCGGATTTTCTTCAATGTCCTGTTAAAAATAGATTATTGACCGTCGAAAAAGGAACCCTGAAACTGTACCAACTGATCGAATAGTAAAATGTGGTAGAGATTAGTCTACAGTTTTAAGGTATTTGAAAGCGCGCTACATTGTATAGATCAGTTATTCTTCTCACTAAATGGCTCGAACTGTGATATAGCACGGACATTTAGCGTGTTCTTTCATTACTAGAGTCAGGAAGTCTAAAATTAAGAGGTTATTATTGACACGAATGGAATTATAAATGTTGTCTTTGCCAGATTCCATCCTTTTACAGATGAACATGTTCCGAAAGTGGTAGCTAAACATTCTAATGTTTAATACGAGCTAGATCCCCAATCCTGAAAGAAAGTATCAGCTCATTAAGTCTTGAATTAACTAAGATTATCAACATTTTATTGAGTAGTGGAGTCATTTCGACGTGTCTGAAAGCTACGAAGGTTAAACCTCTGATTGAAAAATACAATCTGGGTCCGGAAAACTGAAAAACTATCGATCTATATCAAACTTACCTACGCTAAGATCACGAAGGAATTTGTAACACCAGAAATAAAACATGAAATGTTGGTAGCTGGACTTGAGGAAACATTACAGTCAGCAAACAAAAGTAAACACAACACGGAGACATAACATCTACATGTTGATGGATATCGACGGTAAGAAAGTTGTAGTTCTGTTATTAATTCACTTATTGGTGGCATTAAATATCATTGACCATGAAAGTATGTATTATAGACTACAAAGACATCTAGAGCCCCGCTGATAAAATCTGACCTATTTCGCTGTACGGTCACAATGTGAATCTGTCGAGGAAGTTATGTCTGTGCTTAATGTTTGGAGAACCACCAGGGATCAGTCCTAGGACTACTGCTCGTCATCGTCTACACTAAATCATTATCCGGAATAACATATACAAATATGGAATACGGAAACATATGTGTAAGGATGATACTCAACTATCACCGACATGGAACAGAGACAACTGTGTGACTATAAAATGACATCTATGACATAGTTCTGGATGGTCACAAACAAACTACAACTAAACGATAACACAATCGAAATACTTCTGATAGCATCATCCTATATCAGTATACATTGTTAAGATGTGCAGCCAAAAATTGATAATGATTCTATATCATTTGGTGGCTCTGTCAAAAATCTTGGTCTAATTTTTGTCTAACATCTGAACATAGAGACTCATGTGGCTGGTATCTACAAGATATCATATTTTCACATACGGAACTTTGTGAGTTTAAAGCCAATAATTACCCATAATACACTTAACTATGTGGTTCATCCCTTTAGTACCTGGCGTTTAGATTACCGATACTTCCTTCTTTTGGACATAAATTAGTCCAAAAGGTGCAATAAATCTAAACTATGTCACTGGGATGTTCACGTGGTGTCTGAGTCATTAATGCCTCATCCCAATCTTGAAAAAGCTTCATTTTCTTTCAATTAAATAATTGCATCCAATTCAAGAAATTCGTTATCACTCACAAAAATTGTATCAATTAAAATCATGAAGTTAATTTAATGTATATGCATGAGGGCATAAATACATGAATACACGTTAAAATCTTATTAGTACACAAGATACAAGGTAAGAATTAGGTTATTGTAGATACAACATCGGGATTGTTGTACGTGTATAATACATTGTACCTTGATTATGAGATTGGCCAATCCCTGAACTAGGTGCCCCAATCAATAAAACGTATGAAGATAACCGCCTAAAGTCATTCCAGTTAATTTAGCACATCATCAATAAATTATCCCAAACGAAAGATTGGAATTAATTGTATATAAAAAATATATATTTTTGCTGAATCTTATCAAATACCGAAAAAGAAATTAGATGTTTATATTTATCGATCTGTTTTTGTGATATGTCTCTTTGTTTCCGTGTAGAGAGAGAACTTTGTAAAGAGGCGATTTGTTGATGATAAATGGTATATGTTATATAACTCCATTATAATCTGAAAAACACTGAACTAAATAAAATATATCATAAATGAAACGAACAAAGACACAAGAAAATAGAAATGAAATTTATCAGATAAATTTACTTTGATCCTTCTACATTCAAACTACCTGATGATTGATTTACACCTTTTAAATACATATTAGTTATTTATAGTTTAGAGCTCAATATTAAGTTAATTCCTACTTTTATATTGTTCACACTAAGTAATCATTATTAGTTATCCTCTTACTTATAACAACATGATTTACTTTGTTTATTATAGGAATATAACATCAATATTTATACACAGATCCAGCGTCAGGGTTTATACACAGATCCAGCGTCAGGGTTTATACACAGATCCAGCGTCAGGGTTTATACACAGATCCAGCGTCAGGGTTTATACACAGATCCAGCGTCAGGGTTTATACACAGATCCAGCGTCAGGGTTTATACACAGATCCAGCGTCAGGGTTTATACACAGATCCAGCGTCAGGGTTTATACACAGATCCAGCGTCAGGGTTTATACACAGATCCAGCGTCAGGGTTTATACACAGATCCAGCGTCAGGGTTTATACACAGATCCAGCGTCAGGGTTTATACATAGATTCAAGTGTGCATATGTAAACAGCGTGGGATAAGGCACTGGCACAGATAATCGGGATTCGTGAATATAAATTCCGGACTGTTCATTAAGGCAATGAATTGAGGGGTGAGTCATTTGTACCTCAAAAAGGAATCACCTATAGTCGTGCTGCCAGATAGTAACACACTCGACCGGGTCAGAACGCGATATTTATGATAATTATATGTTAAATGTCTAATTAGCTATATTTATAGCAATCTTCTAATGATAGTATAAATTCTTTCGAAACAACATTTTACAAACTTTGTGCTATAAATTTTCATGAAGTTCTTACTTTTGAAAATGATAACATAACTGTTATTGGAAAATTGACATTTGTAATAAAGCAGACCGTTATGGCGTCTTAGTCTTGACGATATTAAAACTATATGATTAACATTTTCAAAGTAGATTTAATGTTTGTTGTCCGTGAGCCCGATAGGTCCCAGGAACAAAATCAAACAGGTCTCATACTTTCCGGGGGGGGGAGGGGGATATCCTATCTGGAACAACGCTCCCAGAGAGTGTCTGTTCATGGTATTTTATCTGACATTCAGTTTTTGTTATCTGGTGTACCACAGGGTTCAGTTCTTGGTCCTCTGGTTTTCACATTGTATACCCGTCCTCTTTGGGATCATTGCTCAGCGATATGGGGTTAAATATCACTTGTATGCTGATGACACACAGCTGTATATATCACTGGATCCTGACAATGAGTTAAATTTCTCCTCTTCCTTGAAGAATTTTGAAACATTGTATTGCTGATATTCGGATATGGATGACTCAAAATCTTCTAAGACTAAATGATAATAAAACAATATTATATATTTGGCATTGCCACATTGTGTTAAATTCCTAAAGATACCAGTATTACAGATGGGTACATCTTCGATTACCCCTAATGGGTCAGTAAGAAATCTAGGGGTTATTTTTGACCAATGTATTAACATGCATGAACATGTCACATCAGTATGCCGAGCTGCCTACTACCATCTTAAGAACATCCACTGTTTAAAAGCATTCTTAACACAACAAGCACTTGTAACTGTAGTCCATGCCTTTGTTACATCTCGTATAGACTATTGTAACTCCCTGTTATATGGCATATCTGATTATAACATTAATTCAGAAAAGTGCAGCTCGCATAGTGTCAAATACTCGAAAATATGATCATATCACCCCTATTCTTTAAAAACTACATTGGCTACCTGTTAGACAGCGAATCCATTTCAAAATTTTATTAATAACTTATAAATCTATTAATGATATGGCGCCAGAATACCTGTGTGAACTGGTGTCCATTAGAAAGTGATCCCGAAAACTCAGGTCATCCAGTCAGATACTATTGCAGGTGCCAGTGTCTCGGCTCAAGTCATATGGTGATTGTGCATTTAGTGTTGCAGCCCCCACTTTATGGAATAAGTTGTCGGCAGATATTAGAAATGCGTCGTCTCTTGGAAATTTTAAATCTCTTCTAAAAACACACTTATTTAAGGTCGCTTTCACAGATAAATAATTATTATGTTTTAAATATCTTGTTGGGGGTTTACAGATATATATTATTTGGGGTATTATTATATTACATATTATTTGTATAGCGCCTTTGAATGGCTTCTGCTAGTAAGGGAGTTTTATTAATGTTATTAATATTATTATTATTATTATTATTAAGGCTATTGCATGTGATGACTGCCGGCTATGGACTCATCTCCCATGTCAAACTATTATTTCAAAACAGACATACTCTTCAAAGATTGTCATCTAATTTTTGTGTCAATATTTGTTTGTTTGCAGTTAACTCCCTCTGGACTAACCCAATGGCAGAGGAGTATTTTAATTGGTAATCTTGAAAACAGCTCTACTTAAGAACCTCTACTGTCTGATGACGCGCCATTCTTGGCTTTCAAACAGACAGGCCTTCATTTTCTCCACATAAATATTCATAGTATTCTCCCTAAAATTGACCAACTAAAACAGCTTGTGGAAGACACAAAGACATCAGTTATTGGTTTATTAGAGACATGGCTAAGATGATTCTGTGCATAATTGTGAAATAAACATTTCACGATATATTCTCGAACGAAATAACAGGAACAGGAAAGGAGGTGGTATCTGTATATATATCAGGAACGATTTAGCATTTAACCGAAGGACAGATATTGAGTGATTATTTGAATGTGTAACTTTTGATATTCTTTTACCAAATAATAAACCCATTTTGGTTATTAATATCTACAAACCACCAACAATGTCAAACAACTTTTCATAATCAATACACAAACTAGCCTTTATCTAAACCCTCTCATAAGGAGGGCCACAGATCACTACAACCCCTGTTGAACGCTCGGCCTGGGCATATCTGAAGGGTGTTTCATCTTAGACTTTGATTCATTAATTTTGGAAGTCGCTCGGCCCATTTAGCCTACCATGTGCACAAAAGTGGCCGTAAAACATCAATCATCATCAGCCGCTCATATTATCTTCTGTGTCTCTTTGCAGCTTGTACCTCCTCACGGTTCCATGGAAAGAGTTGTCCTCTTGGCATTTCGTTTTTCCTTAAAGCTAGATACTCATCTATAAACTGATTGTACTGTTATAGAGATCACCAGATGATCAATATCATCTGGTCGATTTAATGCCAAAGAAGAGATCCTCAGATCAGCAGATCAACAAAAACAGCATCCTTGTCACTATACCGATTTAATTACCCCTGGCGCTACCATGCGGCTGAATTTCACACTACAGTCTTGGGTTAGAAGTCTAAGAATCACTGTGTTACATGGCGATTTAAGCGTGTAGTGGCCAATAAATGGCTTACTAAAAACCTGTATTTAGGCTATTTACCAGCTTTATTTGGATGTTATTAATAGTCCATTAAAGATATGTGATTTCTAGATCACAATTTTGCATTTAATAGGAATGGCATAGACTAGACTTCATCCAATAGATATATGCCACTAAACTAAGTAACGTTCAGCACGAGTTGCATGACTGTCATGGTCCGATCTGTCTAGTTCAAACTTATTTTTGTAGAACCTTTGCCATCTGACACGACGATGTGAATGGATCAAATCAATGGTCACATAGAATATAATTCGAAGGGTGATTCCTATTTGTGTAACATTACTATTTATCCATGTTATCCTGCAATTGTTAAGGATGTTAATACTATAATATAATAAAACAGGTGTTTTTTTTGATAATATACAGATGATACATATATGATTGGATCCCAGGTACAAGTAAAAATAATATTTCCAAAATTTGCAAATTGCACGTTATATCTACATTAAATATTTTAAAATCTTCATTAAAATCAATTTACATTTAATTAAAAACGTTTAATTTTAAAATCATCCATTGAAACCCACGCTAAAAATACCCTACGAGTCAACATGAATAACGAAGGCTTAGTTTTGTCATTCACCTGGAAAGATCGGTCAATCATTGGGTTATATCTTGATAAATATTGTGTTAAATCCTGTGGAAAGACGCATTCGTTCAGCTGAAATACTGGTCTCAATCTCGGTGTAATATGAAATAATTGCTGAAAGATTTCCAGTATTTATCTGCCCGTTCTAAACATTGAATGGTGGTAAATTCCTACATAGCAATATCTCTATATAGATCACATGTATATTATGTGGTAATGTCACAGTGTTGTCGGCGGATCCCACGGTATTCAGACCATTTTAATTGGTTAAACGCTCACGTGGAGTGCCACGGCAGGTGTGCTTATCTGATATATATATATATATATATATATATATATATATATATATATATACCAAAGTTCTGGATTTCAGGCTGGGCTGAATAAGCGACAGCCTAGGGATTCTCCCCGAAAAACAAAACAAAAACAAAGCAAGCAAGTTCTGGATCATTTTGGTTCCAGTATATTGTAAACATCACATGTAAGTGTAAAAGAAACAATTAGAGCAGTATTAACAGGTCGTAGTTGGGCCAGATTGTGGATGGACTCCAAGGTATTATTTTGTACAGATAATAAGACGGCTAAAGAAAGTATTGTAAAAAGGTCCTGTAGGGACCACCAACTTCTGTTGTGGGTTAGAGAATTGCATGTATATTCTGTGTTATACAACTTTGAAATTAGTGCCTTTTGGCTTTCTGGAACATACAGTATGGTTCCTGATGCGATATCTGATTTACTTTATTCCCATCTTACATGGTGATTCATTTGTCAGTTTGGTTTGGATGATGATAATAATTTTGATTTAACAATTTTAGATAAATGTACGTATCCTATTTTGTCAGGAGCTAAATCTACTTCGACAAGACACACGTCAGTGACACATCGAGTTTCAAACGTTATTGGATAAAAAATAGCTCACTACAGATAATTAGCATTTGCCGTCGCGTCCCAGTTAAAATATTATTTATCTTTTTGTAATAATGTAAACTGTTGTCCAGTTCTTGTCACATAAACGTTATATGGATTTCTCATCAGGAGATTAGCTCCGCAGTCAATACCAGTTTACCTCAAGGTTGCTTAGGGTGCTTTACCTGGAAGCAAATATACCAAACCCTTTATGTGCTAATTTTATTCTAGATACCTTATTAAAGGGCATAAATCGTGATAAAACTATTCAGGTAAAACAATCATTAGGAATAACTCCAGAATTACTGTTAAAAATCAGGTGTTTGTTAGATCTGTCGGCACAATACTGGGCCAGATTCTGGATAGCTTTTGTTATTGCTTTCTTCGCCTGTCTCAGGAAAAGTTATTTAACCAAAAATATTGATAACCATCACTATACAAAAATAGGATAGGTTGTCAGTAATCAATTCCACAAAAACTATTCAGCTCAACAAAAAATGTGTTTATATTCCACTGGCGGAGATCCCTAATCACCCATTGTGTCCAGTAGAAGCCTTAAAACGAATATTTTGCTTAGTTACTAAACCATTTAAATATAGTAAGTTCACAAAAGATCTCAAAAGTTTATTAAAACAGGCTATAATGGTCACAGTTTTAGGAGAGGAGGGGTATGTTTAATGCTCCAGATTGGCATTCCCAGTGAGATGATAAAATTAATAGGGGACTGGAGTTCTGATTGCTGTGAAAGATATCTTGATGTATCAATTCCAATGAGAACACAAGTTATTTCAACATTTGCTAAAAGCCTCCCTACATTCTACTAATAAATATTCTCTACTAATGGTGATTGGAAAAGAATTGTTGTAAATAAAATATGTAATGTGTAAAATTTCATAATGTATGTTGGTAAAACAATTTAATGTATACCTTTACACAATGTATGCTACCTGTATTAATTAAAGAGAATTTACCATTAGTGAAAAGTTACCATCTCCTATTAACAGTGGGCGCCATAGCTGTTTCTAATCTGAGACCCAGTTGGTTTATTTATTGAATTACATTTTCTGTATGAAATAACTTTAGCTGAAATAGAATGTTTTTATAAAGATACATAAGTGCTAATAAGGAAATGAACAGACGGCATAGAAGAGAGAGACACCTTTGATCAAATTATCATCATCACGGGAGATGACAAGACGTGACCATATCTGTGTGTTCTTTCTTGCCTGAAATTGACCGATCTAAGACTGTCAGCCAGTTGTTTGGTATCTGAATTCTTCTGGCAATCCTGATGTATGTTCAAATCATATAAGATCAATAGATGGTCACAGTATGATTGAATAATATCAGCATAAAACAATATGAATACTGATAAATAATGGGAATGTTCTAACGTTACTCTTCGGGGTTTATATAGACAATTTCTGTTTTTAATAAAGGAGATGTGATGAGATATTTAATCTCTTTATTCTACATGAGAAATTAAAAAACATACAAATGACAATTGAATTGTACGTTGAAAGGAATAATAAGATAATAAACTTAAATACGCGACAATTGATATTAATAATAATTGTAAATAATAAAATCCTCAGATTTTAGTGTATATTGAAGATAATAAAATCAATATTTCATATATCATTTTAATATAATTGCAATTTCTATCAGTATTAATCACACAGCTATATTTCATATTTTTTTAAAGTGTGAAGATTATAGATTTGAGATAGGTGTACAAACTGTTGTAGTAGACTTTGAGGAGGGTGTACTCAGTGCATTGATAGGTGTGTTCAGTAGGGATGTGCAGAGTAGACGGTTATTTGTTTACACCAGGACAATAAGAATGACTTTCAATTGTTCTGTGGTAAGTTGGATGATTTAGCATTGTGAAGGCCGAAACAGCATGTTTCTTTTCAGTATGTTAGGACATCTTCTTCCCGTTCATCTTGTTCAACAACTAGGAAGTGAAAGGAATTGCAATTGTAGTTTTTTTCAGAAATTGTTTTAGTAGATTTAAGTTCATTTAAGAAGTTAGCTATTTGAATCTCCATTCTTGGGTATACCGACTAATTAAGTTTTTCATAATGATTAGCATTATTCAATTAGAGACAACCTTCAGAATAATATATAATTTTTTGTCAATATATATATATATATATATATATATATATATATAAGGAACCAAAATTCTGGATCATTTTTGTTCCAGTATTTTGGTAACACCATATGTAAGTGTTAACGTTGTAAAAATTGTAAGTTAATTTGTGGATTTAATTTTTTGTAGGAAACTTCAATTCCAATTCAAAGGTTTTCAATTCCAAATTACTCAATTCCAATTCTAATTCCATTTTTTTTAAATAATCAATTCCAATTCCGGAATTGGAATTGTAATTGACCGTCAATTCCAATTCCGGAATGGAATTGACCCCATCTCTAACCCAGATACTGTCGAAACTTCCAACACAGTCTCCCAGATCAGAGAACATCACAGTTATCTCATGGAACATTATAGGTTACCAATCAAACAGAAAATCCTGTTTGCCCCCTCCAAGACAGTCACCCAGAAATGGTCATGCTTAAGGAGACACTCACTACGAACGTTGCTCCACCAAAACCTCCAGGGTACATTCTGTACAGCAAACCAAGAATAATCAACTCGCCCACGGTTGACAGAAGACTCATCACAGCAATTATAGCTGACGTACCACATGTTTCCACCCCCATATACATAGCAAATAAAGATATGGAAAACTCTGACCATAACAGTACAAGGATTCACGAACATAACACTTGATATGATCAACACCTACGTTTCCCCACAACACATTTTTAACATAGACCGGGCAAAAACTTTCTTCTACCAGGAGACCTCAATGCCAATTCGGACATCTGGAGAAGTCTAATACAATACCAGTCCGTCATCTATTAGAACAGCTAAAGAAATCCGTTATCATCGTTATAAACGATACGAAGGTTCTAACCGCTGTATATTTCTCTACACTGGATATCTTTGCGAAGAAATTAAGAAACTGTTCAGATCCGGACCCGTCCACAAATCCATCCCTTGAGCATCATCTGTATTGCTACTTCCTCTCCTTGATCCTTCTTCCGTACAGAAGCCAGAAAATGGACGAAACAAGTCAGTCAGCTCACCAAGATCTTCAAGTCCAACCCAACCAAAAGAAAAACAGAAAAACTTTGTCTTTGCTATTCTCCCTGAAGAAACAGCAGTGGGATACATAATGTAACAAACTAGTTGAAATGAGATAAATACAAATCTGGCGAGAGATTAAAAAGATAAAAGGGTTAACTCCAAAACTGTAAATCCAAAACTTGAAGCTAACAGGCTCGCTGACCATTTCACGGCCAAATGATTATCACATCCCTCAAATAACAAATACCATTAACACAATCCAACTTAGTAGCAGCAAATCAGAAAAACATCCAGACACAAACAGGTATTTTACCTTTAACGAACTTGAGGCCGTACTTAGAAGGCACATAAAGACAGAGAATATCTATAAATAAACTCTCTAAACCAAAAGCCTCCAAGTTCCTTTAGAAAGATAATCCTCAAATTATTCAACCAATCCTGGACTAAAGGGAAACTACCAGAACAATGGAAGATGGTAATAGTCATCCCGATTGCTATACCAGAACGACAAGGACACCGCCCCATTTCCCTAATGTCCACTCTCTCAAAATTTATGGGGAGAATGAATCTAGCAAATCTTCAGTGGAAAACCCCCAAAACGAAATATATCTTTGGATTCGTCAAAGACAAATCCACTCTGGACGAAAACCTTATTTTATTAACCAAGATCACAGCTAGAAAATTCTCCAAAAGAATCAAACCAATGTTTGTCACCTTCGTGGATCTGGACAAAGCATTCGAGCGCGTTGATTATCTTTCCATGCTGGACTCCCTTATCTCCCTGGCAATATCTGGCAGGATCTTTACATGTATAGAACACTTCCTAATAACTAAAAATATATAAGTAAATATATAAGGGACCATTTCCCCCATGATCTCACCACTGGATCTCACTAAGGGATCAACAATCTCCCCCACTATCTTCAATGGTCTTGTCGTCCAACTCCTGGCAGTCACTCTACCTCATCAGTACACATCCTGGGTTATGCCGACGATCTTGTTCTGATTTCACACGAAAATATCCCAGCACACAAACTCCAGAAAGCCCAAGTATTTAACGACGCCTCATGGTCAATCAAGAAGAAAATCAGCATACCTCCAATTACACCTCAAGGTCTAACGAACCTGCTCCATTGTTAGAACTACCCTTTCAAGTAATTATGCAAAACCCCATCCATAAGATGATGATGATGATGATTAGTGTTTGACGACCACATTTGTGTACATGGTATGGTAAATGGGCCGAGCGACCTCCAAAGGTAAAGAAACGAAGTCAGAGATGAAACAACCTTCACGCCCACGCCGAGATTCAAAGTCGGCTGGTAGCAATCTGTGGTCCAACACGCTACCGCTAGACCATGGATGCGACTCTCCATCCAGAAGATAGTTGATCCTGAAAGTGCACCAATAGAAGACATTACCAAAATTGTCAACTTGAATAAAAGCACCACACCAACCATCAACATCTACACAGATGCTAGTTCCAAAGCAAACAGAACCACAGCCTGGACATGTTTCATTAAAGAAACAGGAAGAACTCAGAGGCAGAATCCCAAACCACACATTAACTGAACTGCATGCAGTCAAAGCGGCACTAATATGGATATCGAGACGGTCTAATTCCCACACCTATCCCGAAATCATTACAAAAATCTCCCAAATAGCCAGCCTAAGGTGGGTCACTGGTGGCAACATGGGGCACGGGTGACAGAGGCTAGCCACCACTGGCCCACTTCTGGTTCGCCAGTGGCAATATCCAGATCTAGTCCAATAAATAATCCAGCTCTCCGAGTCGGCTATCCCGGGTCGTAAAATGCTGGATTCAACAGTCCGAGTAAGTCAAGCTGTAGTGAACATCAACCGCTCCAGCTAGATGGACTTTACCTCTACGTCAGTGTTTGTAAGCCTAACATTGTACTGGATATGTGTTCCATGATACTGACTTGACCTAGATCTCTATACTGCAGAATAGCGCGCGTTTAAAAAAAATATTTCTCGTTGAATATAGAAATGTTTTATCCAATTTGTAATTTATATATCGACTGTGATTGAAGTGAGTATACTCTATCGCATTAATTAATATCACGAGCTGTATTACAACATGCATAACATTGTGTAGCAAATGTTTAGAACTACATATGTAGCTGGTGATCTGTTGATTGTGAAATCCCTCGATTTGTCATTTTTGTGTGTGTATTTTTCGATCCACTGCCTGTGATGATAGAATACAGAAAATAGCTGACAGAATGCGTGTTGTGTGTGAGTGTACAATAAATAAGATGTCGTACTACAACAAAAAGTCATAAATTGAAAATATAGAATAATTTATACTTGTAGCTATCCAGTAAAACTTAGAGCAAAATCATACATTGTATTCTTATTTATTATGGTACAGTATGATAATTTCATTAAAATGCCGAAAAATAACGTTATCTTTATTTTCAGTGGTGCCGGAGATGCAAAATCTTACTGATGAGATACAGAGTGACATATTGACATCCGTGAAGACAAATTAGAGAAGAGTTATAGAAAAATTAAATATTTCAATGTATTATTATTAGTTCAAATTTGTTTTGATTTGTGTGTTTTGCAATACAATTTGATAATTCACAATTCACAGTTGTATATTTTATTTTTTTTAAAATTGTCAAGAAATGATGAATTCCATTAATCTATGTTAGTTGCAAGCAAACGTAAATGCAACACTTGAATTGGTGTACGAGTTGTCCCAGAATGGAGTTACGAGTTGTCTGAGACTTGAGTACGGATTGTCTTGGGGAGAGAATATCTTTGGTACGAGTTGTCTTGTTACCATTGAAACACCGAAACGCTTCCTATTTCCGGAGTGATTGGAGAAGTTGGAAGATGTGTTGGTTTTACCGTATATTTCAGTTTTTTGTTCACTTTTTCCATATGTTAAATGATTGTAAAATTAATTCAAGTAAGATTCTACCAAAGTAAACGTCAGTGACACAGGGTCCCAAATACCTTCAAAATACCCCAAATTCGTTTTTTGGGCTGGCATGAGGATGATACATTTATCTACAAATAACAACGGCATGTAGACTCTTATGTCCTGTTGTGATGGCATTACATTTCAGTGCATGTACAAGAGGATGGAGCCCAATATGTATATCCTAATTCCTATATTGTGTATCTGTTGCCAAATAAATGTTTGTATTTGTATGTACCCCAACATTAATCTTGCTATGAAGACACCAAGATCATGTTAGATCAATTCTTTATTTACTTCACGCATCACATTGCCAGAAATTAGTAGACCCTATCATCACCAAGCAATATAATTGTATTTTTCAATGAGCTCAGAGTTCTCATCCTCCAAATCATCTGCTGATTCAGAATCTGGTGTATCATCTGTATCAACCAGACAACAGGCACAAAGTCAGTGGATTCGCCAGTTGTAGTGACTGGTTCTGCTGCATCAGCAACTGTATGAGCCCGTTCATTGGAGGTCTTACCATCAACCAATACCTGTGACTTGAATCCATCATCACGCAAATTTGGTCTTCATGGTTGGGATGAAGCTCGATTCCAGTGTTCAATTGCTGGGACTGGATCAAATGATGAGATAGGAGCAGCCAAGAGTTTAATTGACAGCAGATCAGTTAACTTGCGCTCAGTGATTTGTGTTCTTAGATAGGTTTTAATCAACTTTAGTTGACTAAAACCTCACTCAACTTCAGCACTGGATGCTGGAAGAGTTTGCAGCAAGCCAGGAACATTGATGATGTTTTCGTGATCTTTATGTCATCTCTGAGTTTTTCTCTTTCAACTTCACTTATGTGCCTACTAAACTCCTTTGCTGACTCCTCATTCATATATGTTTTGCCTAATTTAACACCCTTCTGTCTATCTAACTCACAAAGCCAAACAAAATATGAGAAAGGGCCATTTTTCATGGCTAGTGTGTGGCAGGTTCTCAACAAGTGTGATAACTTCTCTATATCATCCTTGTGCAAAATGGTTAGCATTTTACAAGCCGGTTGTTTTTCCGGGGCCTCTGGACTTGGAAATCTCTTCAGCAACAATATGTTTGTCTGAAGCTTCGTGGATCTTTATGCTCGCCAGCTTAAATGACTGGCATCCCAACCCAAACGAATTTTTTGCCAAAATGGTCAGGTCTAGCTTCCCAGCTGTTCGGCACGTCATGCATATCATCATGCTTGCCTGGCTGGACATGGATGGAGCGTCCAACGTCAAATTGCCCAGCTCTTCATCTATTATCCCAAGCCATGGGTGGCCAACTTTCCAATTTGGGTTAAACGCATGTTTGCGTTTACTGATCTCACACAACTGGTGTATCTTCAGCTTCTCCTCAGAAGTCTTCATTTTCTTGCTGAGTGGTGGTGATACACCCGCAAAATAACGCCACATTTTATCTGTTATTATGTTTATGTTGTCGATATGATCTTGGCACATGTGTCAATCAAAATGGTGCTGATATAGGCATGCTCAATTGTGACAAAAGAAACATTTCTGGGAAGTTACAAATCCTTTCTCCATGACTTTTGCTAACAACTCTCTGCTGCCGCTGGATATTTTCCAACATAAATATTTTTCACTTTCCAGATAACCTTATTGAGCATGCCCAATGCTTATGCCAGTGCGAAACTATGGTAAAACTGCTTTCCTTGTTCTTGCCAATTTTCAAAATATGTAGTCGCCAATGTTCAAAATATGTAGTTGCCCGTCATTAATTCAGGTCACCAATGGTGACCATGTGACCAGCTATTTGGGACCCTGGTGACACAGTACACCAACATTATAGACTAGTCTTAGACTAATTTATTTACCTGTTAGGGGATAAGTTGGGAAGTTCGACCAGGCGTTGAGAATCGACCACTACATTAAAACCCTATTCTTTATTTATTACACTTAATAGTTGTAGGTTAGAACATAATATATCGCAGAATAATTTTTTTTGTTTGAAACAATTTGCAACAATACAATAATACACTATTGAAAAACAATTAGCAACTGAAATAGGGGGTGTCAAGATTAAAAAATTTCACTTTTGCCACTAGGTATCAACATTTCAAAAGTCTGTAAGCAACATTCGCGCCATTCAGTTTGTGTTAGATTTTCACTGTGTTTGATCTTCATCAGCTCTCTGTGTGGTATCCTTTCAAACAATTAATGTATGTAGAAATTAACTGTACCTTTCATGTAAGCTTACTTCAATAAATTTATGAATAACAAGGGAAACTAAATTGGCCAATCCATCCCTCCATTTTGTCAATTTGCTCTTTACAGACTATAATTTCTATGTCACTATCCTAAATGAGTCATCAGATAAAGATTATTTAATGATTATGTTACATATTTCTAATTTACATAAACTGTAAGTACGATAATTTTCTTTGGATACAGCCTTATGAATTATGTGACGTTTTATAGCCGAATTTACATCAGACACAAAGCGCAGTGTTGTGGTAAACCTTTCTCTGACCCGTTGTTAGTTAGCTACGAATATTTAGTTTTTTTCTTTGTACAAATGAAATAGTAATATTATGATATGCTGTAAATATTGAGTCTTCGTTTATTGCAAATAAATCAATCAAATTTTTAACAAGCTGAAATAAAGATTCATCAGTTTTATTAAATGATGAAAGGGCACCTCTGAGGTCTAGCCGCTTGGACTATTTAGCCTACCATGTGCACAAAAGTGGCCGTAAAACATCAATCATCATTGATGTACCATGTTATAGATATATAATCAAATTTTACGTCTTTTGTAAATGCATGAATTTATAAAGTATTTTATATATATATATATATGCTGACCTGTGAATCATGAAAAGAAACAAAAAGTTAATACTGAAAGATTAAGAATGATAAGGTTAGGAAACAGCAAATTTTAGTTGAAACCAATGTCCACATAACAAACTGAATCGGTCGATTATCTGCACCATGTGTGGCTGAACCGCTTTGCACTGTGGTCGAACCTCCTCTCCTGCCACTTTGTATATATAAAATAATGTTTATGACATTGAATTGGGTCACAAATCACGTGATCAATGCCTTATTAGGAATATTAAACATTAATAGACCAGTAGAAAAGTCCTTTTTGCTGACTGCTGTATCACGTATACTAAGATAAAACCATTGAAGTGTAAGTTGGTCGAATTCTTTATAAACGTGATTTATCAATTAACTTGCAGTCCAAAAATTTCAACACCATGTAGGTCTAGTCTAACAAGTTATATTGGTCAGTGACAAATCTATGGTTGGGGATGATCCTGTGAGATCAACACAATAGAAGGTTTGTAGTCAATCTGTGACTTGTAGTCACTGACTTCACGTGTCTAATTACTGTACATAGCCATCCTGGCTAAACACCGAGTAAATAAACATTAACTCAATAATCCTCAAAATGTTTGTAGAAACTTGTAATATGTTATGTAGTTTGCTTACCTGTCAAACTTAGCACACTGTTTTGACATTGGCAAGTAAACACATAAGGAAATACTGTTTGCGACAATGAGAACACATGACTTATTTCTAGATGTTCTAGGACACTGAATGGCCTAAATTGTGCCAATTTGTCGTTAAACAACATTCATCCATCCATCTAGATGTTCAAGGTGTTTGGTCTCAGAATGCAGTGAAGCTTCCAAATCGTGTATTTAATAAGGAGCAAGTATTCAATTCAGAAGCTCCAAATTAAGATAAAAAGTTTTAAAAATATTATTTAAATCAAATATAGCCGATTTTTAAAAATTTTAGTTGCAGGCATAGAAAGCTTTCACTATCTGCTCATCTTGTTGTGCTTTAGTTTTAGCATCAGTGGTTGTACAGTACAGAAGCTATCTACTGCTCTTTGAACTTTCATCTTTCTGGTGGCTGGTTCATCAGTAGGTGTGTTTGGGTTTTCATCTATATCATTAGTATCAAGTGATCTCATATGTGGAGTATTGTTTGTGACTGCACCACAGTTTATCTTATGATTCCTTAGTCTATCACTCTTGCCACTGACTGATGTCTCACAGTTTGTACACTTGACAATCTACTTCACACAAAGTGTAAATATTCCAGATAGGATCTTTAGGCTTCATGGTGCTTGTATTGGTTGTGAATCAAGTTATATAATAACTGTATAATGAAAATTGTCATGATATATACCACCTACATCCACTTTATAAGTTATTCAATTCCACTAACCACTGAGATGATGACCTCATGCCAGTATGTGATTTCAATGGTGAATCTATTGTTTGGGGATTAGAGATCATTGGATCCCCCACTCGGTGTCACTTTCAATAAAGGGGCACAATTACCAATTGGGAGATCATTGGCTTGTTTAATAGATCATGACAATATAGTGTTTTTTCATAACTGTACTGAATTTCCCACTAATTACCAGTATTTCCCACAATCCTGGAAAATACTCTTATTTCCCAGTTAATTGACAACCCTGGATCTTATATGACCATGCCAAGCTTATATATAATGTTAAGTGTCAGAATGACCGTGTCTAAATGGTGTTTCTTCTCCCACTTTCTTGTATTATCTTTGGTAGCCTAAAATCTGGACAGTAGTGACTTAACAGCAGCATTTTTAGGCATTATTATTATTATGATAAATTTATTTCTTTTTTATGTGACAGGTCAATGAAGTAAACTGGTGAGAATCACTTTCTAAAGATGTCAGGAAATGACATACATTGTCATTATCAGTGTCCCTTAGTGATGGAAGTTAAGACTGAAGCATCTGATATTGAAGATAGTTACCATGTTCTAGAGACATCTCGTTATAATACAGAGAACACTAACCTACAAACATCCAGAAACATTCACAATACAGAAGATGAATTACAAATGATCAAGGAAGAAAAAATAAAAAACTTGTATCCAGTAAACTACAACAATATTAAAACGGAAGATAATATTGATGAAAAACCATCTGTTAACTTTAATTGTTTAAACAGTTTTCAGTCTGTTGACAATGTTAAACAACAAACATTAAATCGTGCTCATATTAGATGTTATTCCTGTTCATTGTGTGCTAAACAATTCACAGAGATCAAGGAATTAAAGGTCCATATGCAGATTCATGGCAACAAAAGAGTATATCCTTCTTCTGTAAGTTCCAAACAAAAGGCTGTCAGTCTGAAAAGACATATGATGATTAATACCAATGAAAGGTCATTATCCTGTTTTGTCTGTTCCAAATTTTTTAAGTCCTCTAGGTGTCTCAGTAAACATATGTTGATTCATACTAATAAAAATCCATATTCCTGCTCAGTCTGTTCCAAAACATTTAAAACATATAACAATATGAAGAGTCATATGTTGATTCATACAGGTACAATATTAAAACCATATTCGTGTTCTATCTGTTCCAAGACATTTAGACATGCTGGTGGCCTGAAGAAGCATGTGCTGATTCATTCTGGAGAAAAGTCTCATTCCTGTTCTGTGTGTTCAGAAACATTTAAAGAGAATCAAACTATGAAGAATCATATGTTAATTCATTCGGGTGAAAAGCCATTTTGCTGTACTGTCTGTTCCAAAACATTTAGACAAGCTGGCAGCCTTTTTACCCATATGCTTATTCACACTGATGAAAGGCCATTTTCTTGTTCTGTCTGTTCCAAAACATTCTCAACGTCTAACAGCATGAAGAGTCATATGCTGATTCATGCTGATGAAAGGCCATATTCATGTCCTATATGTCTTAGGGGATTTAGGCGTTCTTGGAATTTGAATAAACATATGTTGATCCATACAGATGAGAAACCATTTTCCTGTTCTATTTGTTTCAAAAGATTTAAACAGGCTTGGTGTCTGAAAAGTCACAAATTGGTCCATAGCATTGAAAAACCATATTCTTGTCTAGTCTGTTCCAAAACATTTAAAAGATCTGCTAATCTGAAAAGTCATATGTTAATTCATACCGGAGAAAAGCAATATTTGTGTTCTGTTTGTTCAAAGAAATGTATGAGTGCTCGTAGTTTGAAGATTCATATGTTAAATCACACAAATGAAAAGCCGCATTCATGTTCTGACACATTTAAAGAGAAAATGACATATTCCCATTCATAATGGTAAAAATCCTTTTTCATTATATTTAAATTGGCTCATTGTTTGAATGAGAACAAGTTTACTAATTATTTCAAACTAATAAACAATCCTTTCTGTTCTATACATTATTAAATATTTACATTTATTCATACTATGATAAATTGTGTCCAAAATGTTGCTGGTTTCTAAATTATTTTCAAATGATATCTATGTGATGACCAAATTACTGCCTCTTCTCTATTCTAGAATAGTTTAACTCGTTGGAAATTCAAACATACATATGTTGATACATAATAGTGACATCTCTTCCCTTTTCAGCTGTAAAAAGGGTTCACAGTAAACATTTCATTTTGTTTGAAGCCTGTTTCTGTTAACCGACACCAGTAAAATACTATAGTCATCTTTAACATTGTTAATAATTTGTTGAAAAAAAATAAAACTGCTTTATTGAGAAGTAAAAAGTTGATATTGTTCCTTGATCCTGTTTATAACGTGATCATTTTATGGTCTCGTAATACAAAGAATTATTGTCAGAAAACATTTTTTGTCCTTTAAGTAAAGATCATTGGACTGATAAATATTATTTATATCTGTCACAGACAGATTTGACTGTTTCAGTTTTATATTTGACCTTTAGTTTTATATTTTAAACACTAAACTTTTGAGTGTATTAGTTAAATTGTTCTTTAAGTATTAGCTATTGATGGCCAGTAATCCTTTAAAGTTATATAGTTATTGTCTTCTTTCATGCTACAGTTGTTTTTCTAAGACTTATTAAACTATTTTAGATAATGGATGAAGATATTATGTAGATTACTATATATGTAATTTATTAATTATGATATTTGGATGGAATTACTGATTTCTTACTAAGATATGTTGCTATGGTATTATTTGTGTTGCTAATAAATAAAATGGTATAGTTATAGTGGACCCTTTTTACACTTTGAAATGTACACTTAATCTGTTATTTGTAAGAGTGGTTAATTAAGAAATATACACAAATTTATGATGCCTACCTTTGTGCAAGTATGGTGAATGTTATATAAACTTGGAAATTGATATGTAATAAATGCATTTTAATTGCTTTTCTCTACTTCATTCTCTCATCTTGGTACTTCTTTAGAGATTTCTGACTGTGTGTATCATAAAATTATAATTTTTTCAATGCCATTTACAAGATTTATGGCTATAAGTGTTTGTTTTGAGGTCCAATTGTTTCTTGTATATATGCATTGCCATTAAAGTATATATGTTCTCTTGAAATAAAAGTTCATTTCTTGAGATACTTCAAATGATGGAACACTTAAATAATTTTAATAAGTATGTGATAGGGTGTGATTAAGCACCCACCGCATATAAATAAAACAAGTCGGGATGGATACATATAAAAATTAGAAAAGACGGGATCTTGGTAGCAGTAAGTTGAAACCTAAAGATACTATCACAAATTATATTATTCTGTGGTCATCCCATTATCTTCGTGGAAGATGTTAGTGTGTCATGATGGTGTGTTCAAATTATTACTGCAGTTTTCTTTCATTTATGTGTAGCATTTGATCAAATGATGGACACAAGACCAAAAATCAATCTCTATAAAGCAGTCGCCATATACTACTTTGTAGCATTGGATCCATGTATAATTTCATTTAGCTGCTGATGACCTGATCATTGTGAAATATCTGATTTAAGATCAATTATCACAATAATATATGTTCACCAGAACGCCATCGATGTGTTAAGCAACTAAAATGTACACAAAAATCTAATGAGAAATACGATCAAGTGTGATGACGTATATAGCTTATATTTAAACATTTTACTTTATGCCGTCAATCACCACACCATATTCAAGATTGGACAGTGGTGCATGCATTAGTCTTGCTTAATTAACCAGACTGGATATTAAATTAATGAGGTTAGACCAGGCCCATTTTCAAAATAACCGATAATTGTATAAGCAATGCTTCGAGCATCATCCTTTTCAACATATGTGTGTTTGGTGCCATTAAAATGATCTATGAATGTTGGAATAAAGGAATTGAATATGCCCAAGCCTACTGTAGGCTATCAGATATGTTTCTTTATGTAGTAACGTAATCGTCCCTGTATATAGCGCGCTCTTGTGTATAGCGCGCGCTCTTATTGACCAAAATTGTCAGAAAAACCTAGTTTTGGTGTGTAACGTACAAGAGAAACCGGGAAAATCTGCAGCTGGACTCACGCACCAATTTTCCATAATTAAGAACGCCCTCCGTGTATGATGGCCTGATACATATTTTGCTCCTACGGTCCCACAAAGATCAAAAGCTGTTTGTCACAACCTTTGATTTATTTCCATTGATCATTAATAATCAAACATGTCTCAATTGTGACCAGTAGTTTCTATTTTTTCGCTAATCAGTGAAATATGAGGCACGTATAAGTTGAGATGTTACTGTTGTTTATTTATCTTAGCACTTTGTATAATAATCCTTTTGATCATTTGGTAATTAAAGGTGATAAAAGATAATAATTAGACACAAGGAAATTAAATGATTTATTATAATAACCGTATAACTGATATATCCAGTGACTGTTAGATATGTTTATTTACGTAACTTTTTACATGGGCAATAATGTGGGATTTTATTAACTGAATCGACATACCCGTGAATAGTGATAGGCAAACCAGTCCTTGGATGCTGCTGTTCTTTTCTTTCTAAAATTCCTAGTAGAATCTGTATGAGTTATCGATAATACATGGAGATATATGTTTGTTGTGATCTATTCATGATGACCTAGCTTAATTGTAATTATATTTTAATAAAATAAGATAATTTATGTGTCTTGTATCGATGAAACAGATAAAGAATGGCACTGGACAGCCAGAGTTTGATATCTGTGATGGTGGATATTTTGATCTTGTTTCACAGCAGTGCAAACCGTGAAAGAATATTTTAATTTGTCATCAAAACCAAGGCAGCGTTCTGCCACAGCACATTCAACAAAACTCTCAGTAGCTTGACTGTGCACAAAATATCCCTCAATGCCAAAGGCACATGTTCTTAGCAGAAACATACCAATACTTTCCTGGCTAAGCTAAAGGGTGCTACCTATCAAAACTCATTTAAAAATGACACTCCGTGCAATACAATGTTAGAACTGAATATATTTTATATTCAATTTATATTACATAACATAACAATTATATGAAGAATATGTAGGGTAATCATGTACTGAAAGTGCAGACTTGTGATGACTTAATTGTTATTAAATGAATAGCTATGACATTAAATTATTTTGGTATCGATAAATATGTTAAATTACATGGTTTTATGATGTATGATGTCATGTTAGCAGTAGGTCGCATTTCGCGCGAAAATTATTACTCTTTCCAATGTTCAAATGTTGGCAGCTATGATATGGCGGAGTGTCCATCATATGTCAAGTTATGGACAATATATCCTACGAAATGTTATAATGCAACACACGTAATCTTGTAGCTATTGTACTAAAAGACACATATGGTACACCCACCCAAAGAATGATTAGAGTATACATGCCATATTATTATAGAAGTAACACCTCACTAACATATTGATCAGTATTGGGAACGGTGTCTATCAAGATTGTCTGTGATTTTAATGTTCACCTCCTTAAACCACGTGAATGTAACACTGTCAACTGGTTCAAGCGTAATAAGTTTACATTAAATAGCAAACTGATGCATGACTTTATAATAGGTAATGATTTCAATTGTGCCTGATTTAGCATTCAAACAAGATGTTCATTATTCTTATTTTAATACAGTTCGTGGTGTGTATGACTGGATTGATCTCACGTTATTTACTGATTACGATATGATTAATGTAAAATTCTGTAAGATTATTCCTCCTAATGCTGATAATGTGAACGATCATCGTCCTCTGAGGTTACCCATGGAGATGCATGTGCCACTTACTGAAGCTGGAGTAACTATTGATCAGTCCAAAAAGGTGCCATTTACATTCTGGAACAGACAGATGAACAATAAACGCAATCATCTCAAAATGAGCTGTATCATTCATTGGACACTCTGTTGCACAGAGATATGAAATCATTCTGGAAATGGATTAAAGGACGGAGAAAGAGCCATTCTTCAATGTCTTGTAAGTTGGCTGACTGTTTGTTACTTAAGTATCATGCAGGA
The DNA here is from genome assembly GCA_025642065.1 of Paralvinella palmiformis. Classification (NCBI taxonomy): domain Eukaryota; kingdom Metazoa; phylum Annelida; class Polychaeta; order Terebellida; family Alvinellidae; genus Paralvinella; species Paralvinella palmiformis. Next base: position 125,439 of record JAODUP010000625.1, read on the forward strand.
CAATTCCCCGCTCACAGACCAGCAACAGCATATCTCTGTTCAGGTCAAAACACAGTATAATCATACGAATAATGATATAATACATCGCCTGGATATGTCGATGGCTGTTTACAGAAACTGAAAAAACAATTGTTCCCCTGAAATAGATGGAATTACTGCCGAGTATCTGATCCATGGTCGATCAACTATACTATGTGAATATTTGTCTGTTCTATACTCAGTGATGTTAACTCACAACCATGTGTCTAGTATCTTTACTACTGGACTAATAGTACCCATATTAAAGAAGCCAACTCTAGACTCTCAACATTTGTCTGTTCTATACTCAGTGATGTTAACTCACAACCATGTGTCTAGTATCTTTACTACTGGACTAATAGTACCCATATTAAAGAAGCCAACTCTAGACTCTCAACATTTGTCTGTTCTATACTCAGTGATGTTAACTCACAACCACGTGTCTAGTATCTTTACTACTGGACTAATAGTACCCGTATTAAAGAAGCCAACTCTAGACTCTCAACATTTGTCTGTTCTATACTCAGTGATGTTAACTCACAACCATGTGTCTAGTATCTTTACTACTGGACTAATAGTACCCGTATTAAAGAAGCCAACTCTAGACTCTCAACATTTGTCTGTTCTATACTCAGTGATGTTAACTCACAACAATGTGTCTAGTATCTTTACTACTGGACTAATAGTACCCATATTAAAGAAGCCAACTCTAGACTCTCAACATTTGTCTGTTCTATACTCAGTGATGTTAACTCACAACCATGTGTCTAGTATCTTTACTACTGGACTAATAGTACGGGCACAGAGCATACAAATCGCCTCCCTCACGCTTACATCAAAACGACCACGCCGAATCATTAATCATCTCCAACAATCAAGCATAACGCCAAGCCGAAATCCGTCATAACGTATACTGGCATAGCGTCTCGTCAAAACGTGTATTGAATGCACTTCAATACAAGAGAGTCGTCATTATGTATCCGTCCTGTACCGACCAGTTCAGTGACCACGGTGGATCAGGCTAGAAAGGCAGTGGATGCCATAAACGAGCAGCTTAACACTCTTTTCCATGATACTGTACAAACAATATGTGATGATAACCTACCCAAGTATAAAGGCACATACAAGGGTAATAAGTGGTGGACTAATGACTGTTATATAGCCAGAGACCATCAGAGATTCTGGAACCGAATATGGAAGTCATGTGACAGACCACGACAGGGACATATTTACGACTGCTACAAACTCGCAAAGAAATCATACAGAAAGTTGTGTAGGGAATCAATGACAAGACAGAATACTAGTGTGTTTAGGAAGCTAAATAATGACCTCTCTTGTGGCAGATTTAAACAATTCTGGAACCTTGTGCGCAAATGTAAATCCAACACGTCAACCTCGCAGAATGACATTTCGATCAAAACATTTATGAAACACTTTAAGACCAAATTTGACATCAGTGAGTATAGCGGTAGTGTGGTAATTAATGAAGCTGATACATTTGTTCAAGATAAAGCTAACGCTCTACTACATGGCAAATGACTGACGGACATATCGGTGGATAACGTGATGATCGCGAGTAGCATTGCCAAGATGAAAATTGGCTGTGCACCAGTCTTGGATGACGTTATGACTGACCATCTTAAGTACGCATGTAACACAAACGTAGTCACAGTTATCCGCTCCATCTTTAATATATACCTACAATTTGTTATTGTGCTAAGTAATTTCAGGAACGGACTTCTTATACCTATATTAAAGAAACCACACAGTGATATATCGGTGCCAAATAATTACCGGCCGTTGACAATATCACCGATTTTATCAAAGGACGCGGTACTCAAATGGCGATAACATTGGTAAACGATGTTGTAAAATATTGTACGTAAAGACGATCACGGGTATATACATGTTCACTGGACGCCGAATGTGCTTTTGATGCGATTCCTCATAGTATTCTGTTCAGGAAAGGATCTGGAGTGATCCCGGATCAGATTTTATTTGACTGGTACTCTAATCTTAAAGCGTACATTAGATGGAACAATTCATCGAGTGATTGTATCCAGGTTTTTAAAGGCACACGACAGGGAGGATTGCCGTATCCCTTCCTCTTTAATCTATTTTATCAGGAACTTATCGATATTTTAAATTGTACAGTTGGGGACGAATTTTAATTAATGATGTGCCATATAACGTATTTTGTTATGCTGATGATTTGATACTGACAAGTACTTGTATGACAGGACTCCAGAAGCTGATTAACTGTGCAAATAATTATATTGTTTCACATGGACTTCGGTTTAACCCCACCAAGACACAGTGTGCCACATTTGGCCGAAAAAACCAACAAACTGGATGGTTCCTCGGTGGCTGCAAACTAGCAGAGACTGACAGAATCCAATACCTCGGGGCGGTTATTTTGGATAATCCATTCCATCATGCCGAAACCCGCATCAGTGCCTGCCGCAGAGCCTTTTATGCCCTTCAAGGTGTATGCCTGTGTAAGCGTGGTACAAATCCTGAAACACGATACGCTATTTGTGGATGACAGCACTCAGACCTGTGCTTACATACTGAATATCTTGCATGAATGTTCAAAAAAGCAACCGAATCACTTGAGAAGCGTCAAATTAAATTGTTGAAGGCTGCTCTTGGCCTGAAATCATATTGTAGGAATACACCCATATTACAAGCTATAAATATTACAAGAATATCCCAGTTCATAGGAGAGAGTCAGATGGATGTAATGATATCACTTATTAGAAATGAAACGGAAGTACTAAAATTCTACTATTGTTATATACTATCACTGAGACAATCTGATATGAACATCATTGCTGGCCGAACAATGGTACAATGTAAAAAGGACGATGTGTCAATGATTAGGTACTTGTATGATAATACATATTCTAGTAAAGTCAAAAGACAGTATAAACCTGTAGATAACGATGACCTAGTCGACAGTGTGAAACAAATTCTAGTCAATGGATTTGATAACCTTTACATGTTCAATTTAATTTTATGTCCTTTTTAATAGTTTAAACTATAAACGGTTTGAGATATATTTTATTGTGTGTTTTATTGTGCAGGGTATTATATCCTCTCCTATCTGGAGGTTTTTAAATAAAAAATAACGAGATTACATGTGCGTCTCAGACCCTGAAAGTTACCACAATATTTTATCTATAACTTGATCAAATTCTATTATAATTTTGATATAAATTTTGGTGGCTGCAGAGGCAATTTTATTTTATAAATAAATAATTTTAATGCATGTATAATTAGGTTGAGAAAATACAACAACTTTTGGAAACTAGAATTCATAACAGCTTATGGCTTAGAAGGCGCAATAGTTTAAATTGCCCCGAACACTCAAAACCCACGCTACACAATTGTGAACACTGACTATTACATGATGAGTGTATACTCTAACATATAACAACAAAAATAGACGCTATGTATATTGTAGTATTGGCGAATTATTCAACTTGCCAAATTAAGACAGGATGACAGTAATTAGCAAATAGTACAGGAAATGAAAGTTGTTTAATGTACTGTTAAGTTTATAAAAAAAGCTAAAATGTTTAGTAAAAACACGCATATGGCAACTTGTTAAAATAATATTGATAGTCTACTAGTAAACTATGTGAAAATGTATGGAATATAATTTAGCCAGATATCTTAATTTTATACAAAATATTTTATCTGCTGGTTCAGAAAGAATAATATGTATTTGAAATACGACAACTCTATATGCATATATTAATAATAATGAATGTTTATTATAATTAATCGGAACGTTTGTATGTGATGCAGTATAGGAGGGGTGATACTCGAGCTAAATATGGTAGTCTGTACATATTGATCTTTAATCAGGTGGTTCATTACAATTTTATTGTAATGTATACACATTCTTACTGGGAATAAATACATATTAACTGGTTGTGCCCTGGGGGATCATTGCAATTAAAAATTAAGTAGACTCATAGGTGTGACCATTTGGTTTAACAGTATTACAACTGCGTCACACCACCACTCACCGAGAACTTTTTAAATTGTACAGTCAAGCTATTTATAGTTGGCTGTAGATAACTGACAGTAAATAATAAGTTTTTTTAAATATTTTCTATCCTCAATTAGAATGTAGGAATAGTTTATGAGTAATTCTCATAATGTGGCTGGATAATTTTCCTCATAAAATAAAACAGGGATAGATATCAATTATTGTTCCTATTTCTCTCGACATTTAACAGATATTTTCAAACCATAGATTTGCAGACATTAAATTTAGACTCTAATTGAGAGTCAACCACAGATTTGTTCTTATATTTGAGCCAAACACTACACCACCAAACCAAATACGTGTAACTATAGAGGAATGAGGTTTTAGTGTAACCTGAAATAAGATATTATTATATAATGTAATAATGATAAAATTGTTAAAATATTAGAATTATAAACAAGTTGAGCTGTGGTTCAGTGCAAATACTAATTTATTTAAACCAAGACTGACAAAATTCAACCCGTACCCAACCTGATAGAGCCCTTCTTAATTTTTCAAATTAGAACATAAACACTGTTGCATCAAATTAAATAAGGCAAATCATAAACAAATACGATTAATGTATTACATACATATATAAAGGGAATGACTCATTTAAAAAAGAAGCATTAACTTGAATAAAATAAGATAATCTTAGAGCAATATTAACAACGAGATGGAAACTTTATATAAAGATTAATCAATGATTCACAATTCAGTGAAGTAATTATGAACCAGTGTTGTGTTTGGTAAGTTGTCAAAGTTATATTAATGATTGTCTTTTTTAGTAGAGTACTTACCAAGTGACAATAAAACAAACATGATGATCACTGGTGTATGTGCATACGTGTATGCACATGCATCTGTGCACATACAAAAGAGAGAAAACTAGACACACAGTAATTAAATACTTTGCTTAACCTCTGCACACTAATCAGCTTTATTTCCCAACATGAGGTTCTCTTTAAATAAGACATCCCCTAGAAATAAGCCAATACCAGGATTTTATCCCACAGCTTGGAGATCTGTAGTGTAGTGTATTAATACCCACTGGGCCATAGAAGCCTTGAGCCAGACAGAGAAGGAGATTAATATCATGTGAATTAACGGACTAAAATGTTCTTTAATGTTTTGTCTAAATATTTTAGCATCTTAAATGACATTAAATTGTTCCATCTAAACTTCTTCTGCTAGTTGCCATTATATCATAACTTTACTGGATGTGTTATCAAGTGTGAAAATGCACATTCAAGTATGTGCTGGTGAAACAATTGTAATGACGGGATCTATAACATACATATACACTCCTATATTGTTTGACTTTTAAAGTGTACATATACAACATATTTCTAACTCAATTACATCTGATAATCATGCTGTGCTTTGGCGTGTCTTTTTAGTGATGTTTTAGACATGAATCCTTTGCCACACCAAGTACACAGGAACCTTTCACCAGTATGATGTCTCATGTGCGTATTTAACTTGGCTTTTGTTGAATATCCCTTATCGCACTCAGAACATGGAAATTTAAATATCCCTTTGTGTTCATCCTTGTGCGTGTTATACGCAGCCAAAGAACCAAAAGACTGTCCACATATCTGACAAAAGTACATAGTCTGTACAGAACTACTCGGTCGTGACTTTTTTGCTGATGAAGGCTGTGGACTTGGCATCTGTCCTGGATCATGTGACATATCTTGTGTCATCTCTTGTGATATTTCTTGGGACATCTCATATTCCTCTTCATAATCACACACAGCATAAAAACAATTTTCACCATCAACCTCTTCCTGAAAATAAATACATAAAAAGTGAATCAAAAGTTTGTATTAAATCAAACAGCTAAATTAAGATGCACCTACTATGAATGATTTTCTTAATTATTACATACCAGGATGAACCACTGACATAAAAAATTATATTTTCTGGTCATCCATGATTCAACATTTATTCCCTCAGACACAAATATCTGCACTGTACAAACTTTTATTTAAATTTAAAGTTTTTTTTAAAAGACATTTTTCACATTACCCTTAATATCTTTTATTGTAAAATCTAGCTCCTTTTTGGAGAGTTCACACAAATAATATATAATGAAATTTATGTGTGATAATTAGTAAACTGTACACCAACAGCTCTTAACATATCCTATTCCTCAGAACATTATCATAAATGTAAATTATATCACATTTCCTAATTTGTTTATAACCACAGTAGTTATGAATAATCCCCAGAAAAACTTTGATGTATTCCATTCTATAATGTGCTAATACACAGCATATTGCTGTGTATTATAAACACTAGGTATCAAAATACCAGCATCTATCACAAGACTAGAAGTAAACTGTTTATTTCTTAGGCTAAACAGCTAATACAGTTAACCTCTCAAAACTATGATGGCTTCTAAGTGGAATGGTTCAATTTAAATCTACCAATGTTCCCACCACAACCACAGCCTTGTTCTCACAACCACAGCCATGTTCCCACAACCACAGCCATGTTCCCACAACCACAGCCATGTTCTCACAACCACAGGCATGTTCTTACAACCACAGCCATGACCTCACAACCACAGGCATCAGTGGCCATATGGAGATAACCAGATACATCAGTGGATACATGAGCATGTTCACAGACATCAGTGGTCACGTGGGCATGTTCACAGACATCAGAGTTCACATGGGCATAACCAGGCATCAGTGGTTACATGGGCATAACCACAGACATCAGTGGTTACATGGGCATAACCAGGCATCAGTGGTTACATGGCATAACCACAGACATCAGTGGTTACATAGACATAACCAGGCATCAGTGGTTACATGGGCATAACCACAGACATCAGTGGTCACATGGGCATAACCACAGACATCAGTGGTTACATGGGCATAACCAGGCATCAGTGGTTACATGGGCATAACCAGACATCAGTGGTTACGTGGGCATAACCACAGACATCAGTGGTCACGTGGGCATAACCACAGACATCAGTGGTTACATGGGCATAACCACAGACATCAGTGGTCACGTGGGCATAACCGCAGACATCAGTGGTCACGTGGGCATAACCACAGACATCAGTGGTCACGTGGGCATAACCACAGACATCAGTGGTCACGTGGGCATAACGACAGACATCAGTGGTCACGTGGGCATAACCACAGACATCAGTGGTCACGTGGGCATAACCACAGACATCAGTGGTCACGTGGGCATAACCACAGACATCAGTGGTCACGTGGGCATAACCACAGACATCAGTGGTCACGTGGGCATAACCACAGACATCAGTGATCACGTGGGCATAACCACAGACATCAGTGGTCACGTGGGCATAACCACAGACATCAGTGGTCACGTGGGCATAACCACAGACATCAGTGGTCACATGGGCATAACCACAGACATCAGTGGTCAGAAGGGTATAACTTTGTTAATAATTATAACCTGGAGTAAGTAAAGAACGTTTTTATTTGGTAGCTGGTTGTTTTATGAGGTTAATCATAATACTCTGTGTCAAACAAAGTAAGAAGGTTTTTTCTGTGTTAAATGATGGTTGGTGACTTGACTAATACAAAAGTTTGAGACAATTTCCTTTTGAAATAACTATAAATACAATTATTACAGGATGTCATCTTACAGTACTGTGTGAAGAAGCCATTAAACATGTTATACCTGTGTGAAGAAACCATTAAACACGTTATACCTGTGTGAAGAAACCATTAAACACGTTATACCTGTGTGAAGATACCATTATATATACGAGAACAGTAAAAGGATGTTGCCAAGATACTTAGTTGGGACTGTAAAGGATTTGATATTTAATGTTCTGGTATCTTTAATGTTCTGGTATCTTTAATGTTCTGGTATCTTTAATGTTCTGGTATCTTTAATGTTCTGGTGATTTTAAGAATTTATCAGCAGCATACAAATATACTGATTTATGAAATCAGAAAGGCATCAGAATCAGAATATGGCACTTAAGAGTAGGTCAAAAAAGGAGTTTAGTAAAAGGAAATACTGATTTATCCATCATTAAATCTAAACAAATTTCTCATTTAAATTCTGACTATAAAATAACAACATTTGTTTATAGTTAATATAAAGATGATATGACAACTAATAGTAACATATAATGATAGATCCCTTTATGGTTGGAAGTGATGATTGATGATTTATGGCCACTTTTGTACACATCGTAGGTTAAATGGGCCGAATGACCTCCAAAGGTAATGAGGCGAAGTCAAAGATAAAATGCCTTTAAGATATGCCCACACCAAGATTCGAAACTCGGGTGGTAGTGATCTGTGATCCAACAAGCTACCAACTAGATCACGGAGGTGCCCTTATGGTAGGAAGGATGATTGATGATTTATGGCCACTTTTGTACACATCGTAGGTTAAATGGGCCGAATGACCTCCAAAGGTAATGAGGCGAAGTCAAAGATAAAACGCCTTTAAGATATGCCCACACCGAGATTCGAACTCGGGTGGTAGTGATCTGTGATCCAACAAGCTACCAACTAGATCACGGAGGTGCCCTTATGGTAGGAAGGATGATTGATGATTTATGGCCACTTTTGTACACATCGTAGGTTAAATGGGCTGAATGACCTCCAAAGGTAATGAGGCGAAGTCAAAGATAAAACGCCTTTAAGATATGCCCACACCGAGATTCGAACTCGGGTGGTAGTGATCTGTGATCCAACAAGCTACCAACTAGATCACGGAGGTGCCCTTATGGTAGGAAGGATGATTGATGATTTATGGCCACTTTTGTACACATCGTAGGTTAAATGGGCCGAATGACCTCCAAAGGCAATGAGGTGAAGTCAAAGATAAAACGCCTTTAAGATATGCCCACGCCGAGATTCGAACTCGGGTGGTAGTGATCTGTGATCCAACAAGCTACCAACTAGATCACGGAGGTGCCCTTTATGGTTGGAAGTGATAATTGAAGTTATATGTTTGGCTGATACTTGATAACATTGATATCAATAAATTATACAAGCATCTGATCTGTGTCTGGCTTCAAACACCAACAGACAAGTTTTACTACTTTGAACTGGGTTATTAATATGTGCTTGATCATATTCATATTTTGACATCATTTATAATTTGTGTGAACATATTTATATTCGTCCTGAAAACTAAAAATAAAGCTAAACCATTCTTTTAAATCCCAATAACTGCTTCCCCAATTAGGTTTTGCACTATCTAGTTCACAACAATATCAATTTCAAGCAGAATGTTACTAAATATATCATGTTATTAAAAAGGTATTTTGTACCTTTCTTTCTTAATAAGATTTTCTTCTAAATTTAGTTTTTATGTCAATGATATAACTAGTTTTGTTCCACAAATGTAAATGTACCAGCACTGATCATTCAAATATCAACATCTTTAATATGCACATATCTTACAAAATAATATCACTTACCTGAGGCTGGATTTCTATTGTTGATGTAATAGGCTGTTGCTGTGTTTGTTGCTGTGATTGTTGTTGCAATTGCTTTGTATGTGGTGGTGGTGGTGGTGGTGGTGGTGGTGGTGGTGCTGGTGGTTGTTGTTGTTGTTGCTGCTGTTGCTTCTGATGTTGTTGTGGCTGTTGCTTTTGTTGATGATGTTGCTGTTGTTGTTGATGTTGTTGTTGATGTTGTTGTTGTTGGTGATGATGTTGTTGCTGTTGATGTTGGACATCTGATGTAATTGTGGCTGATCGTCTTTGTTGATACTGTTGTGGAGGATGTTGCTGTTGTGGTTGTTGTTGTTGTGGTTGATGGTGTTGGTGCTGCTGTTGCTGCCACTGCTGTTGTTTCATATTCTGGGCCACAGGTGACATCATGACAGTGGCACCATGAGCATAATTCATTTCCGAAACATGATAATTCTGTTCTTCATCAAAGCCAGCATTACCCATCCCAGTCATATTTGTGAACATCCCATCTGGATGAAGTTCACTCTCATCGATGTCTTCGTCATCAGGAGGGGGCCAAGACTCTTCATCATCCGGTTCCTCTTTAATGTACACAATATCCGCATTCTCCACAACTCTCTGAGGAATGCGAGGCTGAGCTTGAACGCGTGCCTGTTTCACCGGTGACATGTGTTGGGTGTTGTCAAGACGAGGCAGCATACGCTCACCGACCGGTGGAAACGACTGCGAGCTAGAATCATCATAGCCAGTGCTGCCATGGTCCTCCTCCTCATCCCACATGTGCATGTGCTGCTTCTGGATATAAGGCATACATATCTCACCCTCTTCCGGTTCATCCATATCATCATCTTCCTCTGACGTCTCCTCCTCTTCTTTTATTTCCGGTCTTTTCCGTTTGTGCTGCCACGTATCTCGGTCTCGTGTCTCCCGCTGTTTCTCTTTATCCGGTATGTTGCGGTTAGATTTCTTCTGATTGTTATCGGACTCTCTGTGACTGTTTGACACTGATGATTCTTTTGTGTGTGCCTTTTCTGATCGGATCAGTTCATTTATTGACACCAAGAAGACATCACTATCATCCAAGGTCACACCTATCAAAGCTTCTATGCTGAACTTGGACTTAAAGGTCAAACCATTTCTACACAATAAGGTAATTGTGTCCCTTAATAAGGTCTTAACACGCTCTTGGTCTGCCTTTAGTACCATGATGATCTCTATTACTCACAACTAAAAGACAAAAATGAATAATTTTAAATCATTTACCTATTTCATAACAGAGTGAAAATTTATTATAAGAGTAAATATTTATTATTCTTTTAAGAATGGATAGAAAACCTTTTTGTGACATTGTATTTAACGGGAAGTATATTTTCTAAATAGATAGGTATGTTGAAAGTTGTTTCAGGGGGGGGGGGGGGCTGTTCATCTACTTGTTACAGGCGAGGTTCATCTACTTGTTACAGGAGAGGTCCTAGACCAAATTTTGTTTTACAAAATTTCAAACCTTTAAGAACAATTCAGAAATAACTATTGGAAGCAATTAATTGATAAAATTGATGGTTAAATGATAATAACATGTTAATATCAGCCAGATCAATAATTTTTGTATCACTGAGATCAGTCATATTTATACAATCATATAAAGATACATTTTAAAAGTTGCTGAACAGGTTGAACGTACTTTAAATAACAAATATTTAATTAGTCCAAAAAAGGGTTTATTGAATAAAAATATGATCTAAATGTTCATAATATTTTATCTTTCCTTTAAAATGGAATGTCAATATTGATTAAATAGTCTGAGTGTTTCAAATAACGTCATATTATAATTGAGGTTAGAAGGAGTATTTGTTACCAAAATATTTGATGAAATATTACCTAATATTCTTATTTATTGAAACATCATAGATATCAATAAATCACTTTCAAATAATGTATATTTTGAGTATTATTAATGAGAATGTAAGTATACGACACAATATAACATAAGCTTATTCCTGGTGAATCATTTCATATAAAATGGACCAAATTTGAAGTGTCATGGGGTACCTATAATTACGCCACTTTTGAAATCGTACCCAGTTTAATTAATTGGCACAGAGATCTGGAACTTTCAGGGAAACTGCCACAATGCCTGCATAAAAATACTTTACAACGGTGGTTTCATTGAATAGTATTTGAAAACATACATAATGTCACAGCCCAATATTCAATCAGTAAGTAATAATTTATTAACAAAGACACATGTGAATGATAACTTTTCTCAGCAATTTGTTCATTTTCTCAATAAAACAGCCCATTTCAAAAGTTCACACGAGACTTTGGAAGTAAATCTTGAAATTCAGTAGGTCACAACTAGGCCATGTGATAGGAAAAATTTTTGTTTTAATTTACTCTATGAAATTTGTTGTTTTTTTAGGTTGTTTATTAGTAGCATTAACATGATATTTACATATCATCCCTGTCACACTCAATTAACTAAACTATGATCATGACAATTCACAATATATATGTAACTGTTTCCTTCTGATTTTCTTTTAAACAATATTGCATCTTCATATTGTAAAAAAAGAGCATAGAGCTATCCCAGATTGATGAGTAACAATTGTTTCATCCAAACTCAAGTTATTATTCATCTTATTCCCCTAACTATACATTACTTATATGATAATGTACTCTAAGGCTTGTGTAGCTGGCATCTTGAGCAATAAATAGTTGTAATTTGCCATTTAATTAACATGCTAATTAAATACCACTTATTCAGTAAAACAGTGTTAGTATGTGACAATCGTAATATTCCGTATATAACACGCACCTTTTTTCAGTTTTCTGTAATTTTTGGGGGGTGCGTATTATACGCCATAACTAAATGCGGAAAACATTTAAAGAAAATAAATTGACAGACTGATATATTTTATTGCTAAGGCCATTGTTTTATTAAAACTTGTTCTATAAACTGCCGACCACAGCTGAAACCCACTGCTGGGACTTTTTTCTTTTTATTATTATTTTCGCGCTGACCCGCCTGAACACCGTGCAGAAGCAGATTTGGCTATCATGCGGTCTAATCCAAGATGGTGACAGGTCAGTTCCACTTAGAAATTATTTCAGTTATTTCTACAATAAATCTGTCTTCAAGCCTAAAAATCTTGTAAATTTAAACTAATTATAATTCCCCCCCCCATTGAGAAACACAAATAGTTCGATTGTGGAGATCTACTTAAAATTACCATCAAAAATATCGCTGTGATAAGACTAGTGGCAATAAAATAATACATGCATTGTTGTTTATAATACTGTAAACTTAATTGAAATCTGTTCACGGTTATTATAATAAATCACCTAATTTCCTGGTGTCTAAGTATTATCTTTTATCACCTTTAATTACCAAATGATCAAAAGGATCATTATACAAGGTGTGAAGATAAATAAACTACCGTAAAAACTCACAAAACATCTGCACTTATACATGCATCATATTTTACTGATTGGCAAAACAATAGAATTAACTTCTCCCAATTGAGACAAGTTTGGTTATTAATTAAAACAACAAACCAATTACTAATGGAACTAAAAGGTTGTGACAAACAGTTTGATCTTTTTGCGGATCTTAGGAACAAAATCCATATCAGGCCGTCATACATGAAGGGTGTACACAATTATGGAAAAAATGGTGTGTAAGTCCAGCTGCAGATTTTCCTGGTTTCTTCTGCACATTATACACCAAAACTAGGTTTTTCTGACATTTTTCTTTTCATGTGGCATATAAACCATACTATCTTAATCTAAACATATTTTAATGTCCCCCCCCCCCTGGATGGGTAGGCCTACATATTTATACAAATTCATGTAGGAATAGAACAAATGGTTATTTCATATTTTATCAAATCATTAAGAGCCGAGTTATAATGATTATATAACATTTAGTATTGATTACCCATATAACGTTGTACCTCATATGAGCACTAAATTGATTTAGTTTTAAAATCCTAAGGATAACAATTGACACACAATGGGACCTGCTAGAAACTGAATGAGTGTGAGGCTTTAGTAGTTATAATGCTAGTACATGTACATTACTTATTATTTTTAAATCAATAGACACACATTTATACTGTCTGCCTACTCTACTATAGACATCAGGAGAATTTATGATACACACTACATGGTTGAAAAGCACCCAACAATCATCCTTTGGAGACTCCTTTTGCCACGAAAGAAGGGAACCACATTGCCTCATGAAATTAACATTCACATCTTTGTTTCCATTAGAACATTCAGTAATAATTCCAACATACCAATGCAAGCTATATACTGTCCTCGGTGATATGATATATCCTCCTGCAGTGCACATATTAGTGAAACAGTATAATGTATTTGATATGTAATAATAACAGTCTTTTCATCTGAATTTGCACTTTGTCATAAATAGTGTGAGTATTTGACTGTGCTGTAGTGGTCTTCAAGGCCGAAACTGTTAATATGCTCAGTACTTAATATCTGTGCTTGTAACATGAAGAAAAGTTATATTTTGTATATTCGTAGAACATGATATGAAGCTTTGGTGGGATGTTAAAAAGTGGCTATCTTCAGTCATATCTAAACTTGCTATAACAAGAAGTCTTTTAACAGTCCCACCAATACCATCGCATCACTGTTAGCAAAAATATCACTGCTTTTAAACCAAAGTCACCTTCACAGAAGCAAGCTTCACAGAATTTTTACAATTCTTCCTTTGGGTTGCAGCCCCATCACTAAAATAAATGATGTCTTTAAATGTGACTAAGTCTATTTTGTATCAGCTTAAAACATTTACTATTTAGACAGAAATTAAATTATTTCACATTGAATAACTCTGAACATATTAAACATAGCTATTTGATTTGTTAGAGATACTTAAAAATAAAGTACAAACCAAATTTCACATCTCTATCTCTATTCAAATCTGAGATATAGACATTTCTCCACAAATTTCAATTAAATGATCGTAATTTAGAAACAAGGAACTTTTTATTTACAGGTAATGATTTTAGTGGCTATTTATTTATACACATTGTGTAATTGACATATACATCTGTATACATTTCCAACATTTGTACTACATATACTGAATTTATGATATTTTGTCATAAAATAGTTCTACCAATCTATAATAAGAGTAAACGCAGGATTAAAAAATATGGGCTATGTAAAAAGAACTCGAAGCGAGTGGGGTGAGATTACGAGGCTTTACCTTTCCTACAACTCAGAGTATTTTTAATATAATGAGATTTAATTTGCAAAATGTCAGAAAGGTTTTCTGTAGAAATGGGCTTGTTTGAATATTTTTCTTCAAATAAACCAGACACTGTTTTATCAAGTTCAATATAATAGTTTTTATTTATATTGGTCAACTATCTATTTATCATGTCTGGGTGTATCTTTGGATGATTTACTTAGATCAACAATTACAAAATTAATTTATTGATAATGGATTGAGAAAGAAAAATGTAGCAGTGTAGTGTTGTTTTATATATAACTGTGTATAAGACAATCTTGTATATAAGACGAGGTCAGTATATTGGTCAACATTGCAGAACATTACCTAACTTGAATATAAAAAGAGGCAGAAATTAAAGCCTTGAGCCCAAATTCTTTTTTTTAATTTGATCAATTAAATAATGGCATTCTAGTTAATTTAGTAATGTTATTTTCAGGCATGTATCATATGCTATCAATAAAAGTGCATGTTCTGTTCTGAAATTACTATTTACTACACATTCATTCTTAGGTATCAGACAATAAAATTTTCCACACCATGTAGTCAATTATAACATTTAGCTTTTCCAAATTTAGTTGCACATAATGTATTAGATTGCTTTGAAACTAGCTGGAAACTTTTATTGGCAAATTTAAAATTTCTTACTTTGAGATGGGATTTTCATTGCCACGCTGACACTCACTCCCCATTTAAGGGATCAGCAAAGGGTAAATTAAACTAGCTTCAGCAATCTGTCCATAAATTAGATTGAGTTATTGGTGGATCACGGAAGTCCTTTTCTTTGTCTCACCACTGGTATACAAGATTTACTAATCTAAAAATATAATAAAATATAATCTGGGATCAAGTATTATTTACCAGTACCTGAGTATATAGTATGGTGTGTTAGCTAATTAAGGCTATTTCTGGGAAATATGTAATATTACCCCTAATTAGGTCATAGTGATAGTAGTGTGAATATATTACTAATTTGACTATTAGTATGTCTGAAGAAACCATCATGATATAAGTGATAGCTAACAATAAAGGATATCACTGTGAAATATGTACAACTGATCTATAACATTATGTCAAGCTGTGATAGCGCAGTTAGTTACAGCATAGGACAGTCGCGGGTTCGAGGCTCCGTGAGCTGCAATGAAGTCATATGGCGACTGGTTAACTCATCCATAAAAAAATGAGAGGACACGATGGCTATGACAGGACACGATGGCTATGTGTTTGAGTAATGCTTTGTGCCTATAATGGTAGCATGTGTTGTATGCTCCCTTGGGAGTTGAGATATGTGCTGGGTGGAAACAGGTCTGAGTCAGAGATAATAATGCGTATAAAGCACCTTAGAGCAGCTTCTAGCTGAATAGGGCACTATATAAATATAACATATTATTATTATTGTTAACATTATCTTGTAATATTGTTCTTACTATTTGTATATTACTAGCAGATGACATTCATATAAATCCAGGCCCTCTTATCCTACAAAATATCTGCTTGTTTAACATTAACATTAGGTCCGTCCATAATAAATCAGTCTGGACTTGGAGGTGGTATCTAATAAATTTAAAGTCCCATTCTATACAGATCTATTCTAGTTTAGAGGCTGTCTGCATTGAAATTTTGAACTGTTCATTTACTGGTTACTTCCTATGTCTCTATCGCCCTCCTGAAATAACTTCATCCTTCTTAGTTGACTTTCATGATTTAATAGAAAACTTAGTCACTATTCATCGTGAATTTTTCATTGTTGGTGATTTCAACCTTCATTTGGATACACAGTCTACTGCTACATCCACATTTGATGACAACTTAGCAAACGTTTGACTTAAAACAAGACGCTTCTTTCTCCACACACATTCATGGTCACTGGCTTGATCTTCTTATAACCCGGTCTACAACAGATAACTGACACAGATGGTTTATCGGATCATTTCACTGTCATAGCAGAAATAAAATTTAAGCATATTCTAGTTGACTCTAAATGTAATATTCTTTATCAGTATACTTATGACATAGTAAGATCTGAACTTATCACCAACACTAAAGTTTACTTATCACAATTATCTTTCCCTTAAACAACTTGGTGACTGTCTCAGTGATATCTCTGGCTGGATGACAAACAATAAACTTATTGTAGGCTCAATGTCAACAAAACAGATTTCATCATTATAGGTACATCCAGACAAAACAGCAAACTTACTCATTTCTCATAGCATCATACCATCACATCATTTTCAAACTCTGCACTATTGCCTACCAAACTCATTCTTCTGGAGAACCTTCATATATATTTTCCATGCTTTCTTTAGTACCCAAGCCCAGAGATCTCCATTCATCTGGTTTTCAATTGTTGTCTGTTTCCAGGGTTAAAACTCATGCTGGGACTCTTTTTCAGTTGCTGTCCCTACTCTTTGGAATTCACTCTATGAAGATGTTACGTCATCAAATAGCATTGTTTCTTTCCATCACCATTTGAAAACTCACCTTTGTAGACTCCCTTATCCTTCCTAAATATCCTTTCCATCTGATCCTTGTTGATGAACTTTGCATCGTACACAGACTATGACTGGCATGAGTTTGCCCAACCCCTCCACTAGGTGCGCCACTGAGCTCAATTCATTTTGAGGATATTGGCTCTATATAAGTTTTGTAATTATTATTATTATTAATGTGTTATTGATGGGGGTTCCCTCAGATATCTTGCAGTAATATTCCAAGTAATGCTTGGGGTTGGACATCATACCAAACAATATGACTTGTTCCATCATGGATAACATCAAGGTAGTTAGTATATGATGAAGGTCAGATGTTTTCACTAAATTCAAGTACAGCCCCTCCGCCCTCCAACACAAAACCACTCCTCTATGACACCACAGATTCACGATGGTAACTTGAGTTGTTAGCTAAAAATTACGAAAATGCCTTAGCCAGGTTAGTTTATTCGACTACAAGATTACCAAAATATCTTAAACTCCCTCAAACTCACAATACACCATCAAATAAACATTTCTATACACTGATACAGACATAAAGCCTCTCACTCTCAGAGTATCACTAATTCAATCCTATTCACTACTATGTACATAAACCATTTCTTTATAACAGAGATCAACAGTTTATGTGTAGTAAGTACTTTATCATAATATCTAACAGTAACAGGTCATTAACCAATTAACAGTGGACTCAGATAAGCAATAATAATTAATGCCATATTAAAAATATTAAAATGAAATTTTTGTTTATAACTGGTAAGATATAACTATTTCAGCATGATAAGTTGCCTCTCTGTAAACATATTCTGATAATTCATCTATCGAGTTTGTAAGGATCATTCATGATTCACTGTGCTAACAGAATTTTACACACACCCACACACACAATAATCTTTGGAGGCTGTGGCCTCAGGAAATAATTAGATTAACAACCCTAGACTCTGTGAGACCCCCACTACTCTTGGCCGAGAGTGATCACCCTGAATCTGTGTACCCAAAAGAGACATAACATTAAATATCAACTACTTATAGTATTAAGCTCTTATAGAATCAGCCACAAAGACTTCACACAACAAATTTAAGCCAAATTCTTCCAAGTATTGTGAAGAATCTGGTCTGTTAACAGCCAGATATGTGTGTGTCCACACAACGTACAAAGAGTTTGGAACGGAACATCAAAATTAATTCTAAGTAGCTACAGGGAATGATCCTGATTCACCTTCAGATAATATGACTTAAATGTGTAATGTTTATAAAAGTGACTCCAAATCCCACAATAATAATCACTAACTCTACCTGATATCATAGATATAAGGAAATAATCCTGATTAGTGGATGTTAGCCATTACAGCTTCCTGGAATGCCAGATTGTGTGGTGGGAAGAAAAAAAGTCATGTGTTCTGACCTCAAAAGGCACAAGGATCATGTAGCTATCTTGATCAAATCAGGTCATAGATCCTATAACATAGCCATCCCCGTGAACACCTAATTACTACTAACTAACACTTGTTGGTTCATTTACATAAATCTGACAGCTTGGTAGACTCTTCTTGTTAAAAGGAATCCAACAAGAGAGTCAACAAATCCCGAAACTTTCTTGAAGAAATCTGCCACTTTTATGCCATTTTTCTTCGTAGGGTGTAATCGGTAGATAGTAGCTACATGAACACTTATCCCCCCAGACACAAAAGTCAGTTGGTAATTTTCAAAAACTGCCTGAAAGCACAAATGGGTTTCACACTCCAAAGAATCACGGAGAAGAATGCTGACTTCGCCACCTTTCTTGTGAATCCAAGCTGCATGATGGAATGAATATCCAGCTGGAGTCACATCACCAACAATTGTCTGGTCTGAAACATTACCAGTCAGCCAAGTCTCTGTAATGACAAGAGCATCAAGATCCACTTTCTTCACTGAACATCCGTTGTATCTGTTTGTGTGTCACCATTTCATCATACATGTCGTCGCCTTCTTCCTTGGAGTTAGTGTCAGATTTGTCATACTGTCCAGCCCATAATACATCATCTTCCGTGTCATCTAAATCATTGCTGATAGATTTAGTAATGATGGCAGGGTTGATTTAATCCTAGGCCGTTTTCACCCACTGTGTGATGATAGGTAACCACGGCCCACTTTAGGTTACCTGCTGTTATGTGTTTGTTTCTGTAATGTTGTTTGAAGTAGTTTATTAGTAGTTCCCATGTACCAACTTTGGTAATAATTAACACATTGTTTGTTGTAATCTTTTCCCTTTGTTGTAGTTTCTATATCGTCATTCTTTGTTTGGCCTCATTTACTGTTCCATTCAATTACACATGCTCCCATATCTTGATAGTAATGACAAGTTTTTGTGATCACATCACTAATTAGAACATCAGATTAAATAATGATGGTGGTTATATCATGATTAAGTTTAGATTTGAAAGACAACAAAGAAAATACACCTAATTAATTTATTTATTGTTCATGTATTCATTATTAATTCTGATAAACAATATTATTGTATTTCCCCCTAAATTATGCCAAATATAACTTTCCCTTTTAGTATGACCCGCGTATAAGACGCACTTGATTTTGGGTATGAAAAGTGTGTCTTATACACAAGTATATACAGTAGTTTATAAATGCAATAACACTTGGATTAGAGAGATAGGTATTAAGCTGAAAGCAAAAAGGATTGATCAGGAATGGAATGAATTTTGATGGTTTGTATAAAATAATCCCAACACCAATGTACAACCCCAAAATGTTAACTCTGGGATAACAATTGCTCAATTCTCTTTTGAGTTCTGGTGAGTAGTGAGCTGAAATAAGGCTTCAGAATGTTAATTAATCCTAAATGTGATATTTTTTAGATGCACATTTCCAGAATTCACCAGTAGCCAAAAATCACTTTACTATTAAACTACTCTTGCACCACAAAATTACATCCATTGTCAAGAACTAGTCACAGAAGTATGACATATAGGCATAGCACATACATGTGCACAATATATCATGACACACAGCACAGACAGACCATACACATAATCATGCACAAAAATCATGAAATCACGCTATCAAGATACTCAGCAATATCTGTCTCTGGTGAAATTCCCTGATATTTTCTCCTCATTTTAAAATCTGACAGCTAAATATTCAAATTTTCCCTACGTATAGGGAATTATTTTTACCCATTTCCCTGTTTTCTAAACATACCTTGATACCAGATCTACGGAATATTTCTTATTTAATGGAAGACGGCAGATAGTGATAGACTATGAAAATAAAGGACAGCAACCAAATCATCATAGACGAAGTTTAGAGGCTAAAATCTCATGACAAATCCAAACCTAATCCTGTCATTGTGTGATTCCTGAAACGATCAGACAGAAATAAGGTGTGGGAAGCCAGGCATCACACTCCCAAACCATATATTGTCAATCAAGATCTTATTTATATTCATATTATCATAGTGTTATGCTTAATTCCTGTGTGTTATCATGATGCTGTATTACTATGCTTAGTTCCTGTGTGTTATCATGATGCTGTATTATTATGCTCAGTTCATGTGTTATCACGTGTTATAAGGATGCAGTATTAGTATGCTCAGTTCATGTGTAATGTCATAATCTCATTTTTATAAGTCTAACAATGTATCCCAATGATGCCTAAAATGAACTTTTAAATTTATATCTTAATGCTTTTAAAGAATCAGTTCCGATCATTGAAATATCATCTAAAACCAAACAGCCAAAAAATGAACCATGGTACACACCTGGTCTTAGAGTGCCTTCAAAAACAAAGGCTAAATTGCTCTTAAAAAAATTATCAATACCTTCTAAACATAACATACAAAAATATAAAACATTTAATATATAGCATAAAAAACTTCAACGTCGATTAAAACTATATAATATATAAAAGCAACCTATTTTGAAAATATATTGGAAGAAAATAAGTTCAATATTAAGAAAACCTGGAGCACCCTTAACAAAATAATAGGAAAACATAATGACAAATCTGGACTCTCAAATAACTTTGTAAAAAATAACACCCAGGTCGGTGACGGACAGGAAGTCGCTGAGGCTTTCAATATATTTTTTTTTCAAAAATAGGACTCCAAACTGGTGTAAACGTTCCTAAAGTTAATAAAAGTTTTAAATCATTTATGCCCAAAACCCACACTGCATAGTATATTTCTAGCTCCAGCGTCGCAATCTGACATCTTAAACATAACGCTAAAACTAAAACCATCTCTGGTTATGATTGTATATGGAATAAACTTCTCACTGCTACTTACTATTAATGAAATACTACTAGAAGAGTACCTAATGACATGAAAATAGCAAAAGTCATCCCTATTTATAAATCTGCTGATAAGACCCTGTTAAAAAATTACAGACCTATTAGCCTACTCCCAGTATTTAGTAAAGTATAAGAAAAACTAATGTATAAAAAATAACTTTATTCTTGAATGCCAATAATTTATTCTTTAAGCACCAGTATGGGTTCTGGGAAAATCACTCAACTGTTCATCTAATTCTCCATCTATTAAACTAATGTGCTCTATCTACAAATCACCCTGAACCTGAATTTACATTAGCTATCTTTTGTGATCTGAGCAAAGCCTTTGACGTAATCAGTCATGATATTTTGTTAAGCAAATTACATTGTTACGGAATACGAGGTATTCTGCATGACTGGTTTATATGCATGTAAATCATATTACGGTGACAAATGTGATGAATTATTTTTCAAGCGAGACAGGCAAATCAAATGGAAAAGACAACGTTGCATTGATGCAATTTTAATGTTGGACATAATTCATAGTCTCATTAAATCATGCATCAATTGTTTTATGTACATCTAACAAACTGAAATGCAAATAATCATGAACACAAGGCAACTTTATCCCAAAAAAATGCCTTTAAGTGTTTTATCTTAGGCCGGCAAACTTGAACCAAACAACTTTTTTAAAACAGATGTTTAATTCTCTATTACATCTTAAATATTCACAACGTGCACAAAATATAGTCAAATATAATATCTATGTATATTATTATGCATATATCATACATAAAATAGGATGGATGGGCTAAAATAAGCATAGATTTGATTGGATTGTATAACAACCTAAACATGTTGATCTGAAGCTGCGGGAATTTAAGAGATTTGGCGCTTGAGGAACTCTGGGTTTTTCCCATTGTACAGCACAGATAGCATTAAAGAGAAAACATTCTCAGCTTATCACAGTGGTGGTTTCCCTTGTCTAAATCAATTATTAATAGATGTGTTATTGTGGTTTAGTTTAGTTTCATATATTCAAAGAGAAACCAGCATATTTAGAAAGAGTGGAATATTGGCAACAACATGGCTAGCTTCGTTTGTTAATAGATATTAACATGGCCATGCGCAGATGGTAAACAGACCCCATACTGCGGATCATTTTGTCGTTTGCGCTTCATTCCTGGACCATTTTTGACGTCTCGTCATTTAACAATTACATCCCCGATTTCAAAACAAATTATATTAGGGGACAGAGCTATATGCATTCTGTTTAATTGTTTAATTTATAGTTATTACACGAAATATTAAGGCAACACAAGCAAAACAAATATGACTTTCATTTCATGTGTCATTTTGCTTACACCCATTTAAAAGCACTTGTCATATAATATTCACGACATAATGATGCCCCTACTAAAAGGTAAGCTCCCTGTAACAGCCATCTCGGCATGATGCCGAGATGGCTGTGTCCAATAAGTGACAATGACAGCCATGGTATCTATCAAATTTCAAGAAGATAAATCTATAATAACATCGTTTCGGAGATCTATCAAAATAGACATACTCTATCGTTATAGACTATCAAATAGACTGTAAACCCTGAATAGATTTATGTGATGTCAGTTTGAGTCTCACTTTCTGGGACTGGGTGTAAAGAAAAATTGGCAAACATCTTTAATTAAAAGCAGCAACTACGACTTTCAGCTCTTACCAATGCCTGGAATTCCACCAATGTGAAGAAGTTTTATTTAGTTCGTAATATTATTTATTATGCTGTGTATCTTCCAAATCTTTGTTAATATTCATTGTTCATTAATCAACGCACAGCCATTTTCTAACCAAAACGAGATAACTAATATATAGAATACCCATCTACTTTATGACGCCCGTAATGCAGCTAGCGGAATGTCAACGTTTTTGTAAAGTATTCATTTCACCGTTAACTTAATACTAATATATAATAATGGCAGTTTTTACGTAGCTGGCAACCTTAAATGAGGGCGACGCAAATGGTCTGTAATTTACAGCTTCCCCACGGAGATTAATTCTAATAAATTTAGAATAAATGGCATGTTCGGTGGAGAAAACTTCGCAAGTTGCCTGGTTGGATGAAAAACTCCCCCACGGCCGAGGTGCGAACCTGCGACCTCCCGCACAGAATGACCATATAAATAGTGTCACACTCTACCTATGTGGCCAAATGAACACAAATGAAATAAATGTTTTTAATATTTAGTGCTATCCTGATATTTTATTACATTACATATTTGACTATTATATGTACTAACAATACTATATAAAATAAACAAAATCAAATAAAAAATGACTTCTTCCAAAAATAACATTTTACCTGTCAATCTACAATTGTTTTAACAGTTTGTAAGACGAAAAGAAAGTTAATATCAATTAGTATTATGAGTGTTAAATTATGTAACCAATTATACATGCAAATTTTTGCAATGCTTAATATTTAAGCAAATAATTAAGAATATGTGTAACAGGACAGCGGATGTATGCATTTAGCATTTATTTAGTTTCTGTTCAATTATTTAATATATTATTTTAGTCCAAAGTCAACCATATATTGTTACATTATGATTTCCAATCGTGGTAATCTATGTTGTAAATTTGCTCAGCATTTACTTATGTATTTTGTACACAACACTATTGTTGTTAGCAACAGCATAAACAAACAGTTGTTTTGTGTTGTTAACACGCCACTCGAGTTACACTTGATAACCCTATGTTAGAGAGGCAATTTTAAATCAGTTTTGAGCCAATTAAGACTCTATCCATATGGGAGTGAGTTTACTGTGTACACAGACAATAACCCACTCACATATGTGCTGACAACGGCGAAACTTGATGCCATTGGCCATCGATGGGTTGCTGCTTTGGGAATGTACCACTTTAAGATCCTGTACCGCAGTAGAAAAGCCCATGTAGATGTAGATGGCTTATCCCGATTACCTCATCGATCTGAGGATTACAGTTCCATTCCCGATGGAAGCCATAAGGCATTATGTCAGCGTCATGATGATACTACTACAAATAACGCATATAGAGAATTATTAGCATGCCAAAAACAGGTTGTGGGAGACATAGATATTTTCGGAAAACGAATAATCAGAATTGGCGACAACAACAAATAGAGGATCCCATCACTAGCTTATTCTTGAGTGCTATCACCAACAAGTCCAAGCCGGATATCTCCAAGTTTGAGGGCAATAAAGCCAGGGTTTTGAAGGAGTTTAAACTTGTTGTACACACAGGCGTGTTGTATCGCCACATTCTGGAAAATGGTGAGGATAAATTTCAGTTGGTAATACCTGTCCAGTTCCATGTGATAGCCTTGAAAGGGTCACACAATGATCTTGGTCAATTTAGACGTGACAGAGGAATGCACATCCTCAGGGACCGTTTTTATTGGCCACGCATGAACTCGGACTTGGAACAGTGGACTAAGTCATGCGATCGATTCATGAAAGGGGAAGACACCTAGTTTGTGAGCATAAAGATATATCAGCCACTGGAGTTAGTTTGTAAGGACTACTTGACTCTGGAGATGTCGAAGGGAGGATACCAACATATCGTGGTCAATACCGACCACTACACTAAATACACCATTGCTGTTCCTACCAAGAATCAAACTGCCAGAATTACAGCAGATGCACTATTTTATAACTTCATTGTACATTATGGCTTTTCTAAACGAATTCATAGTGACCAAGGTGCGAACTTCCAGAGTTCAATAATAAAGGAGCTTTGTCAGTTACTTGGAATGGAAAATCCAGAACAATGGGGAATGGTATTACTGAACGGATGAACAAGACATTCCTGGACAAGCTTGGGTATCTGGATCCAAGAAAGAAACAGGACTGGAAAGGAGAGATCGCATCACTCGTCCGTGCATATAATTGCACCCGGCATGAAACAACTGATTACACACCTGAATTAGCTATTGCTAAATCCAGAGCATCTCAGAAACATCAGAAGGATAACTACGATAAAAGGATACGCGGTGCTGTTGTACAACCTTGTGATAGAGTGCTAATGAGAGTAGTTTCTTCGGGTTGCAAACATAAAATAGCTGACAAGTGGGAAAATGATGGATACATTGTGGTTGGTCAGCCAGTTTATGTTGTGAAAAAAGAAAATGGTTCTGGAGTAAAGCGAACTCTTCACAGGAATTTACTTCTGCTTATCGTGTTTCTGTCAGGAGACCATATCTCAGCTGTACCAGAAAATGTGACTCATAACCCCCCCCCCTCCCCCTGAGTTAGATAAACACAAAACAGCTAGTGCATCACATCGTTCTGCCTATGACGATTCTGATTATGGTACTAGCCCAGATGAAGACAATCAAATCCATATAGTCCAGGCTAATGATACTGATAACCAATCTGAACATGATGAGTCTGATTGTAACTCCACATAAGAATATGATGAGTTTGATCCAGACACCGTTAATGTAACAGATGCACCAACGCCTGTTGTGTCGATATATCCTGAGCTAGCACCAACAGTGACAATCAGCCATCCAGATCCAACACCTCGTCGCAGTATTAGAACCTGAATGGATTAGCTCTGGACAGTATTCCATGTCACAAGTTCCTTTCAATAACACAAAAGTTGATGTTAAATTCATCAGTGCTATTGGTCACTTGATGAGTCAAGCCAATATTCATTAACCATACTAACACACTGGGTGTCATGAAGGATTTATATGATTAGGTACGAACGTATTTCATAATTTAGTTTAGTTTTTCTAATTGTTACCTTCTTTTCACCCAAATGTCGGGGCGACATTTAAGAAAAGGAGGAATGATGTAACAGGACAATGGATGCTCAGGAAAGACATAACATTTTTAAAACATTATATTTAGGTTATACAATTAACATTTTCAATAAAACATATAAAGGTTATGTAAATAACATTTTCAATCAATCATTTTTAAAGCATCTTGTGATCATGGAAAGTTTCAAATCACAAATACAAACCATTTTTAACACGTTTAAATAACATTTAGAAATAATGTTTCAAAATAAGGCTATTTTAACGTTATCAAATCACCACAGAATATATATATATATATATATATATATATATATATATATATATATATATATATATATATATATATATATATATATATATATGGCCTGTAACCATGATTGCACCTTTTATAACAAATGTGATGTTTCTGCAGCCATGATATCGTGAATATTCTATTGCGGACATCCGGGAGTTTGTGCAGACATTATATTCTAAGATTTTTATAAACAGTGCAATTGACGCTGCTCGCTAATTATTCCATTACGTGATCCAGTTTCTAACACTTTGGGGACTATATGTGCAGTCCAACGCGCATGCGTATTACGCTTGGCGTTGCTTTCAAGTGTTCAAAAATGCTTGAACAGATCGGGTCCTGTTACACGGATCTGGACTTGGTCACTATGTGTTTCTCATAATACAGAGCTGCCAACCATTACGATTGATGCGGAATCATTACGATTTTCAGTTTTTCATTACGGTGTAGTTCTGTCACGGCCACACATTGTATCACAAAACAGGAACACTAGACCAGCAAATTGAAAAGGTCTATTTTTCCAAGATGGCCAGGAATTTTGTGGGAGTGACTTGTTTTACCTATGCGGGAGATTCAATTAGAGTCCAGATGGTAATTTGAGTGATCTGGCAAAAGCTAAACAACACATAGTAATCTTTTGTAAAAGTTTGGCACCGGTACATCCGGGACCGGAACTTTACAAATTCATTTTCAGATATAGAAACTCTACGGAGAAGGACTCCACCATAGAAGCTGTGCCAAACAAACGACAGCCTGGAGATACTCCCCGAACTACAAGCAAGCGATCAAGATATTCAGTCGTTTAATTTGCGCGGACTTGCGATAGCAGCTGGTCAAACAACGCTTTTGTTTTATATCTAGATCACACACGTCAATATCGAAGGTAAATGTAACACTCCATATAAATATAAATGTACTTCAAGAACAGTCTTGTATACAAAATCTTTAAATGGATATAGTTACTCATTCAAATTTATACCATTGAATGTTGTATTTATATAGGTGTGGTCTATATATATATATATATATATATATATATATATATATATATATATATATATATATATATATATATATATATATATATATAATCGTTTTTGTATAAATATTCAATTACTATTTACACAGAGTGTATAAATAAATAATTTGCATTATTCCTGTACATTATCCAATACTTGTAAGATTGTAAATCGATTCACAACACCCTTGTATACATGTATAACATGAATTGGACTGATATTATAGAATCAGTAAAGAGATGCACTCACACATCCAAGGAGAGCGGTATGATGACAGTATTTGCGGATGTGTTGAGGAAGGCGCCAAATCAATCTGATGGTTCCAACTACAAAAAGGTCTGTGTTCAAATATCAGTGATTGTGAAAAACATCAGATCAAGGCACAAGTTCTATAAAATTTCAACGGGGGCTGGTAAAATATATTTTAACTCTATTAAAATGTATTCTTTACTGGTACATTATCCTGTAAACATAATAACACTCTAATCGTTGTAAACGGAAAGTTTAACAATAATATTGTCTAAGCCTACATGTATAGTATTGGAACTGATAGTTATGAAATTAAAAAGATTCATGCAATTAAATTATAATTGATACAGACTCAAATAACAAAAATATATAATTATATGTCATGTTTATTGATTTTAGAAGCGAGTATCAGATAACTGTGATCCAGGATCTGGTCAACAAAAAGAATGCATGTGAGAGATGATCAAATTATATCTAGCGATGACTCGGATTAATATAGTGTAAGATGTTTAATACATAATTTTATGATTTAAAAAAAAATTGTATTGTTCTTAAAATGTTATGAAAACTTTTTAAAAACGTTATTTATGATATTGTTTTTAAAACGATCTAATTATATTTCTTAAATGGTTATTATAATGTTTTTGTAAAAAACATTTTTAAAACTCTACACTTTCACATCATAAAAACACTATTAAGAACATTTTGTTAACATTTTCACAAACATTTACAAAATCTTTTAAAACATGTTTGTGTTTACTAGATGTATGCATTTAGCATTTATTTAGTTTCTATTCAATTATTTCATGTATTATTTTAGCCCAAAGTCAACCATATATAATATAGTTACATTATGATTTCTAATCGTAGTAAGCCTACATATACATGTATGTTGTTTGCTCAGCAATTTGCTCAGCATTTACTTATGTATTTTGTACACAACAATATTGTTATTAGCAACAGCATAAACAAACAGTTGTTTTGTGTTGTTAACACGCCACTCGAGTTACACTTGATAACCCTATGTTAGAGAGGCAATTTTACATTAGTTTGAGCCAATACTCCATTAGATAAACAGCTAGCCTGATTTAGTACCAAATTTACAGATTAACATTTTATACTAGATGTTTTGAATACGTTTATTAAAGTAAGTACATTATCATAATATAGTAGTCTATCACGTAATTACTCGAGTATGTAATTTGTTCAATTAATTTACATTATTTTTAGTCAAATTCGTTGGTTCATTGTTTTATTATAATTGTTTGGTGGTATTGTGTGGACACAATCCTTTGTGGCTATCCACCATGTTTTCTTAGTTAAAATAAGTATACTGTATTTGAGCTACTATGTTCATGTATATTTTGATATTTACTATGAGGTAGACGTTCTCATAAGTTTGTATATGAGTTGATGATGTAAGATATTATTGTACTATAGTATTCGTATATATATATATATATATATATATATATATATGTGTGTGTGTGTGTGTGTGTGTGTGTGTGTGTGTGTGTGTGTGTGTGTGTTTAACTTTGATTTGATAGTAGTACAACGTTTCCCTAAAACACGTATTAGGAGTTATCCCCATTGATAACTTACGAGCTGTCATAATACAGTTAGTTAGAAGGTAGGACTCTTAGCTGGAGGATTGCTGCAATGTTGTCATATTGGCGACTGGTTCACTCATCCATAAAAATGAGAACCTGACAGGACGTGATGGGTATGTGTTTGAGTAACGCTTTGCGCTTATAATGGTAGCATGTGTTGTATGCTCCCTGGGGAGTTTAGATGTGGGCTGGGTTTGAAACAGGTCTGAGTCAGGGACAATAATATTGTAAAGCACCTTAGAACAGCTATCTAGCTATATAAATGTCACATTATTATTATTATTATTATTTAATCCCATTAGTAATAATGCTGTTTCGTTATATTTGTTATGACTTGGACTAATTAATATGTAGTCTAGAACTATGCAGTATCTGTATATTTGTTTATCTTTAAATCAATAAATATTCTGTATGCGTTTGTTTTCATTAAAATGATGTATTACGAATGTTAAAATAAACAATTTTAATTGTAATTGAACAATTCTTCCTAATAAGTAAAAAAAATCCAAACTTGGATATTGCGTGCTTGTGCACTAGTGAGAATGATGGCAGTCTGACTGTACACATTTGAGTGGTGCAGGTTGTGTACGCCACGTTGCTATATACAGGGTACTGCATGTTAGCTGGTTCATCTTAGGAGACAGCCAGTAACTGAGCTGGCGCAACATCCGGAGAAGGCTGTTCCAGAATCGGGCTGTATCCGTGATGAAGGAATACTGAATTGTTGTTGTTCTGCAGTATGGGATGAGGAACTTTACAGTGTTCCCTCTGGTGGCTGATATCACAGGGGTCAGATATAGGACATGTACACCAGGTCATGGATTGCTCGGTACACCATCATCTACTTTCTAGAAGTTTATTTTATGGTGCACTTATTACTTTTTGTCATTATAATAATACTAATTACGACTAGAGTGGCCATTTCTAAAAAGGAGGGCATGCATGTACGTGTTCCAAAAAGAGGACGTGGTCATTGGCTACCAACTTACCATATCCTTATGTACACGCACATACACAGGGTACATTT
Source organism: Paralvinella palmiformis (assembly GCA_025642065.1). Lineage (NCBI taxonomy): Eukaryota > Metazoa > Annelida > Polychaeta > Terebellida > Alvinellidae > Paralvinella > Paralvinella palmiformis. The sequence goes on from JAODUP010000625.1 coordinate 155,946, forward strand.
AGAAACACCTTTTATTGTTGCACAGAAGTCAAATAAATGAATATCAATATTTAATTTTAACTCAATTGAAGCAGAAGCTAAAATTTCCCTTATTTCAAAAATACAACGGTAGCCCGCCATGAACTATTTATTTCTTGTATTTATGTTAATTTTATTGATACTCTTCTGAGAAATTATAGCGTCCTGTTACAATATGTGAAGATCACAACATGTCCGCTTTAAGTTAAGCTGGCGCTGGGTGGAGGATGACAGGCTCAAATGCCGTACACTCCGGCGTAAAGCCTCATGTCTGACCATCCTAATTACGACCATAATTGAAAATTCAATAGAGTGATGATTTACGCCTGAGGACTTGTAATCCTTGTCTTGTGATTTATGGCACTGAACCCTACAGTTAAAGTACCTACAAAAACAATATTGAAGCCTGAGGATTTGCCCAATATCAACAATAATCTTCTAAACAACATCCTAATTAAAGCCAGCCAAAAGAAGACAAGTCATCTCCTAATAGTTAAAGATTTCTAATATACAAAGATTGACTGCAAATGTTGGACAAGTGAAAAGAAAGATAATCACCCCCACTAAATTACTACTTACTTACTAGAAATGAAATGAAATAAATACCTGTATATACCTAAATGAACATTGTACACAAGAAACTGTAAAATATGGAGCAACATTAGGAAAGATCAACCGTAAAATTTACTATCACAGAGGTCACTATGAGGCTATGAGTAATGATATAAACATTTACAGGGAGAGAAAGCTGACACCCACCCACCATAAAAGATCCCGATAAATATAGTAAAAGATTCTGAAGAAAAGGCCATCGTGAAATCCTGACAGATACCAGAGTACCAGAGTACCAGTAAATAATAAAAACTACCAAGAAGGAACACATAAATTGTTTATGGAGATAAAAGATCCAGAAACATAGAGAATACTAGTAAGTTTTGTTTTATATGTGTAATTAGTGTAATGGGGAGTTATACGTTTCACCTCTTTGTCTGTTGTTCAAGGTGTTCTATTGAATATTTAAATATAAAATGGAATTATAGGGAATGTAATGAGCATAAACCTAAACTTTTTATTTCAATCAAAGACGATAAATTGAATATTGAAGATGATGATCACAACCTCAATTGTCTGTTAAATAACTATTATGATGACAATGATGGAGAAAATCCTCTGGATGCTTTCCACTTTGACAGTAATTACTATGAAATCGAACAAATCAGTAAAACAGTATTGGAAAATACACAAAAATTCAAATATTATACAATGCATTTTAATATTCGCAGTTTGCCAAACAAATTTACAGAGCTGAAAGAAATAATTGTGTGAAACATTCTTAACTGATAACAACTATGTATTTTATACAATCCCGGGTTATAAATTAGTCTGCAGAAATAGACAGGCTGGTTCACGATGTGGTGTTGCTATGTACATCAGGGATGATTTAAATTACATTATTCGTGATGATATTTCTGTTAATATCGACGGTAAATTTGAATCAATATTTGTGGAGGCTCACTCTAAAACTGTAAATTGTATCTTTCGTAAAATATACCGAGTTCCTAATACCAGTGAAATATTATCAATTAGTTACTATGAAACGATTTTAAATAAACTCCAACATATTAAAAAGACATTGTGTTGGGAACAGATAAATATTTCGATTACCTCAAATATAAAAATCAAGCACATGTTTCTCAGTTGATGGACCTTTTCCTAAATGCAGGCTTCTTACCTACAATTACAAAGCCAACCAGAATAACGCACAGTACGGCCAATCTTATTGACAACATATACATAAAAACAAGTAAAGAAATTAAATTGGCATCAGGAATAATATTAAATAATATATCAGATCATTTATCAGTTTTCTTGTTTTCCGAAAAATATAAACAGTTCAATACGCATAGACAATTCAATAACAAAACGTATCAACAAAATTGTGAGGCCTTATCAAAAACAGATTGATCTAGTCTAAACTCAAGTGATGCTGAAACGTGTTACAACATAATTATAGATAAAATAAATGATGCTATAGAATATTTTGCACCTAAAAAGATAACCAAAATACTTGCCAAACATGTAATACGACAACCATGGATAACCCCCGGAATCCTACATTAATCAAAACACTTAGATAAACTTTATAAAAAGCAACTGGGTAAAGAAAACGTATCACGGGAACATATTAAATATATAACTTACAGAAATAACTTTACCAGAATCAAACGTAAACAAAGGGAGATATATTATGATAACTTATTTCAACAATACAAATTAAACATTAAGAAAACATGGAGCACATTAAATGAGATACTCAACAGAAAAAATAACAAAACATCAATATCAAATTCATTCAAAATAGATAACACAATTGAAAACGACCCCACTTACATTGTAGACAAATTTAAATAATTTTATCTGAGATTGGACCTAAATATGTTTCTAATATATCACCGTCCATCACAAATTATTAAACCTACATGCCGACATATAAGAAAACAACATCTCTATATTTTCGTCCTACTGACAGTAAAGAAATAACAAACACTATAAATTCTCTAAAACTCAAAACGAGTTGTGGATATGACAACGTAAATACGCTATTACTAAAACAGATAAAATTTGTCATTTCGTTACCAGTTATCATAGCTATAAATAAATCGATGGAAACTGGTGTTTTACCGTTAAAACTTAAAATTACAAAAGTAACACCAATATATAAATCAAAAGATAAACAACGTTTTACAAATTATAAACCAATTTTGATTTTACCTAGCATATCAAAAATATATGAAAAAATAGTCCATAATCGTTTGTACAATTACATGACAAATAACTCGTTAATGAACAAGAACCAATATGGCTTCCGTAAAGGTCATTCCACAATAAATGCAGTTTCCAAATTTGCTCATGATACTCTACTTTCATTGGAATCAAGTAATTATACTCTTTCTATGTTCCTGGACCTCTCTAAGGCATTTGATACAATAAATCACAATCTTTTATGTACAAAATTATGCCATTACGGCATACGTGGTGTTGCCTTGGAGTGGTTCAGGAGTTATCTAACAGAGAGAAAACAATATGTCTATTATAAATGTACTGATTCAAAATTATTTCTCATAACTTGTGGTGTACCCCAGGGATCTATATTGGGACCACCCCTCTTCATTATATACTCAAATGATCTACCAGGATCCCTCCGGTGAACCGCATGTATACTATTTGCAGATGATACAATAATTTATGTATCTGGTAAAAATATTACGGAATTATATAAACTCGTTAATCAAGATATTGCATCATTAGCTGAGTGGTTTAAGGTGAATAAATTATCTTTAAATATAAGCAAAACACATCATGTACTCTTCTCAAAAACTAATAATATTAAGTCAGACACACATGTATTAAAATTAAATAATACAATTATTAATCGAGTTAAATGTGTCAATTTCTGGGACTACTAATAGATAAAAACCTAAACTGTCATGAGCATATAGATAGTTGTAGATCAAAAATATCTGGTGGACTATATGAGCTCAATACAATTAAGCATATCTTAAGTACACACAATATGAGAACAGTATATCACAGCTTGATATATCCCTATTTAACATATGGTACGCTATTGTGGGTTGTAGTCACTCAACATACTTACGGAGATTAAACATTTTACAGAAAAAGGCAATCAAGTCCGTATCTAAATTAAACTATAATGCTCATACTGAACCCTTATTTAAGAAGCTACAGATTCTCAAGCTAAAGGACATATGTACTTTTCAACTTTCAAAAATAATGTATTCATTCATTAATATCTCTTTACCAGATCCCCTAATGACGATGTTCGCTGTAAATAGACATATTCATTCACACGAAACAAGATGCCTTCACCAGCCACACATACAATACAGAAAAACAGCATTTTTATCAAAGACATTTATTTACCTAGCACCTGAAATATGGTACAAACTGCCAGAAACAATAAGACAGTTGAGGTCGCAACATAACTTTAATAGATCTGTAAAGATATTTCTTACGAACTGAAATTAACAAAGTCATTTATAAATTACATATATTGTATAATATATTGTACAATATTACCTTATATTATGTTATGCTATCGCCATAATCAGCGCACTTGGACAGATGACATAGATGGATAAATATGTAACTTTTAGACTTCTGCGCCTCCTCGTATAATCAATTATATTCTATATGTTTGGTGTTTATTTTGGAGGTTACACCTTTTTACTTGTCTGTTGTCATGATGATATCTGATTGTAAATAATATTATGTGATAAACAATGTAATAATGCTACTGTATATATCATCGAATACAATTACTTACTTACTTACTTACTTTTCTCCATATCCGGGGAGGTTGGCCAACGAAAGACTTTGAAAACAGCAAAAATATTCTACGATTTAGATCTAGTACGGAATATATAGGCTGATATCTACCTTTTTCTCACCAGACTGGCTGCACATATACACGATATAGGGAAAAACACGAGTCTGAAAACCGGAGTTTTACTAACAATATTCCCGTGGCCCTGTTTATAATGGAAAGTATATACGGGAGATTCCGGAGATGAGGACACCCATGTTTGTTTACAATTATTTATCGCCCGTTAACATCAATGACATATATGCACTTAAAACGAAAAGGAAGTACATTTTCTATTAGCAAATAAGTTTTGATAATTGGGAGTAACTGGCGGATTATTTACAAGGTCAAACCACATATGCCACTAGGGGGGGGGGGGTCTGTCAGAGGCAGTTTAGCAAGGGATCGCATAAAATATATATTGAGACATAATTTCTATTTGTACTGATATGTTTTCTCTGCTGGTCAACATTGAACAACGAAGATGACAAACATGATCCAACGCACACTTGGATGTCTGCCAACGCATTACAATGTAATGTGTGTGTCTACATGTACGTATCGGTGTCTGGATAGATCTGAGAGGTGGAGCACCAGTGATTGACCTCTCCGGAAGTCGGGACGGCGCCCCCAGCGAATGTTTTTTCCCGGATCTGGCAACTGAGCCATTGGAGTCAAATGAAAAAAAAGGGACACCCTTTACAAGCTATAAACATTTCGAACAAAATGTCTGAGCTAGAATTCTATATTATGCTCGAATTATGGAACTGCATTTTATCAGAATTTCACAAAGTGAGCAAATATTTGCAGGATCCCGAGATATTCTTGGCAACTTGTACCACTCTTTTTTTTAAAACACCGGGAAATATTTGAAAATGAAGCAAAATGTCATTTTACCAATGTTTGACTATAGAAGTATATTGAAGAGCAAGAAAGGGATATTTTCATGAACTTTATGATCCTGCAGAGCCAGAAGAGCAACTTTTTCCATAAGACACATTAAAGTTTCAACCGAAGTATTTCAATCCCATCTTAGTAGCATTGGAATCCAGTATGTTTTAAAGCACAGGTGTACAGATTTATTATCCAAACTTTTTCATTCCTTACTGATGTATAAAGTTCAGAGAAAACGATGTCAACGGGAGTCAAAAACTTGATTGATATATGTGTCACCTCAAATAGGAGTGTCATATCCTGAACTAAGGCTGAAGATGTGGATGAGACAATCTTAGCCAAATTAAGGCATACTTGCTCCTTTATGTGAAAAAAGAAATGTTCAGAACAAAATAAATTCAGTCATCAAGATCTCCATGCTGTTATCTTTGAAGACAAAGTTCAGTCTGTTTTCTTCTGTTTTATGGTAACCCTTCTGGTGAGCGAAGTTCTCGGTTAAAGCAAATACAAAACCAGGTTCACTGTTAAATTAACTCTCCCAAGAAAGGTAACTTGACTCAGTGCAATGTGTATCGAAAGTGAAACATTCTGAGAGCTGTCACTTGATAAATGTATTTGGGAGGGAACCATACTCCCCAGTCGATGGCATGTTTGGCTTAGAAAGGTTGAATCCTCAATTTCAGAGTTTGTCTAAATATTCTACAAGAGGTTGCAGACTGCGTTCAAAACTCCCCGGCAAGTTCAAGATTAGGTTTCACCTAGATATGCTGAATATTATGATTCAAAGGAAGGAGTTACCGTGATGGAAGTTGGTGATTTGATGTTGGTAGGAAATGTTGGCCTCGTTGGCAAAAACAAATTAGCATATAAATATTTAGATGCTCTTCATCAACTTGTAGCTATACCCGATCCTGGTATTCCTGTGTACAAGATTGAAGAAGTTGATGGAACCTGGAAACGTGTTCTTTACCATAACCTGCTACTTCCCATTGGTTCAGTACTTATAATGGGATTAGTCAAGTGATTCCAGTAGTTGAACCGGTTAGGCCTATCCCTAAGTCTACACAATCCCAAATTAGTTTCTCTAAATAAATCTTTCCATGATAATCACGACCACTTTCATGATAATAGTGAGGAAGACTCAATTAACTTCGTAACTCATTTTAAGTAATCTCTGATTGTAGATGGAATACAGGCTGACGTTCCACAGAAGCTTCCATCGGTGGTCTCTATTCCAATTATTAAGCAACCTCTTAAGGAATATAATAATAATAATACGTGACATTTATATAGCGCCCTATCCAGCTAGATTGTTGCTCTAATGTGCTTTACAATATTATTATCTATCACTCAGACTTGATCCAATCCAGCACATACCTCAACTCCCAAGGAAGCCTACAACGCATTTCGTCATTATAGGCGCAACGCGTTACTCAAACACATAGCCATCACGTCCTGTCAGGTTCTCAATTCTGGCTGAGTGAACCAGTCGCCATATCAGTGAGGGATATACGGGGGGGGGATCACGGGGGCCAGACCCCTACCTCTAGTAGGGGGATATACGGGGGGGGATCAGTAGGGACTTCTAGTAGGGATCCTCAATCTTTAAACGCATTATATCATTTGGCGAGATAATTACTAGTAAAAGTACTGCGAAAAAGAATGCTCGTAATCAACTCGTATTGTAATCGTCATGATTACGTATAAATTAATTGTCCGCGATCATGCCGCATGCGGTGTTTAAACTCTGTACAGAAATCTCATTCAAACTTTCCTTTATATAATCGAGATTAATTATCATAATTTTGCAACAATGATACGACATCGTTGTACACTGGATCACTTTTTACAAAAAAGTAATAAAATTGTGAGACATACTCACCTATACTGTATATAATAGTTCTCCGTTAAAACACATATAGCTCCTATGATCTATCTCGTAACTCGCCTAAGTCCAGATGAGTCGCAATTAGCCAGGCTCAGTTGGACTTAATATCGAAAATATATAGTTGCCCATTTGCCATCAGGTAGAGGGAAATAAGGGTGGGGTCATATAAAGAAAGTATATCAGTCTATACATATTTATGTTTTAGGTTAGTGGAGGTATATGAGAGTATTGTACTGAAGGTCTTGCAAAACTCTAAATTCAAGTAAGGCAACTGCCTTAGACGAATTATCTCCCAGATTCATAAAAGAAGGGGATAATGTCATTATGTCACCCCAAACACATATTTCAAATTTATCTTTGGTAACTGGTAAAATTCCTGTAAAACTGAAGGAGACAACTATCATCCAATTTCAATTCTTAGCACCATTTCTAAATTATTTGAGAGGATGGTCTACGATCAGTTAGATCAATACTACCAGGATAATAAATTAACTCTATTTACCACTATCCGTCCGGATTTCAATCCGTTTTTTAACTACAAAGGGCTTTGACACAGTTGATCATGGGATTTAATCCAGAAATTAGAAATTCTGGGTCTCAATTATTCAGCATTAAACAGGTTTGATCTTATTTACGTGAACGACAACAATCGTTAGAAATGGTGACGTTACTTCTACCACTGCCACGATTACACGTGGCATTACCCAAGAATCTATCGTGGGTCCGATGTCGTTTCCCATCTACGTGAACGACATCCCATAGGAGGTCAAGTGTAAATTATTATTCCATGCTGACGACCCTGCACTTATAAAGCCAAGTAAAAACAAATTGAAATTCAACAAGAACTTTCCAAAGAACTAGAATTAATCAGGGAATGGCTAATTGATAATATATTGTCTCTCCACCTTGAAATATACGCATATATATATATATATATATATATATATATATATAATATGTATTACAAATATAATATATATATATATATATATATATATATATATATAATCGTATTACAAATATAATATATATATATATATATATATATATATATATATATATATATATGTACAAAATCAATCAATCAAAACCAAACTATTTACATTTGTTAGGCTTCATTCTATTTGGCAGTTGTTCGTTTTTCTTCAAAGTTTAAACTAAGAAACAATCTCAAGCACCGGTGTCCCTATTGGGGACGAAATATTCATAGTGGCGAACAGACTGGTTCGGTATACTGCATTCTTCATTCGACTATTTTAACTTACCGTAGCATAGATTGCGCCTTCCATCTTGGATTTTGGCGGTTTTATGCTGGGATTTTGTTTGAAACTAAATCAGTAATATACATGTTCAGAAGTCACCAATTTAATAGATGTATATGTGTTCAGAGGTAGGATTGTAAAATAGAAAATACCATTTCTCATTGTTTCTATGTCGTTTATTTGTTTCTGATATGATAATTGGCTTTGAAAGTTAGTTTTAGACTAGATCTAGAGTCTAGATCTAATCTAATGTTAAAACTTAAATGTAGACTAGCCTTGTTAGCTTGTAGGAGTGCAGCCGTATCCACTTATAGAATACATCAATAATAGATATAGACTAGTAGCAATTGTTATATCATAATAATGATTGAGGTTCTTGATATTTCTTAGTCTTACACATTGGAATTTGGACGATTGGTAGATCTGGTAAGAAGCAAGGCTTCATTTGAACCATCTCGCCGTCTTATTAGACTACTCCTATGTGATAGTATGTCGTGTATTTCACTGTTTGGGGCGACACTTTCCAAAGTATATCGACTAAGTTTAAGGCCATTACTAGTAAGACTTAGATTCCATATGTAATATGTGGTATCTGGCATGCGATTTGTGTGATTCCATATGAACGTGCGTTTTCAGTCTCCTGCTTATGTTATGGCATCTAAGTCTAAGAGGATGGCAATATAACAGAAATACTGATATAACGAAGAAAAAAACCAGTCAGTTACTCCCCCCAAAACAGATCTACACATTCCAAAGAATACATATAAAATTATTAGTAAAATAAATTCCTGTTGTTACATTATTATATAGGTACTTAGATAAACCGGCTTAGGCCGCAGCAGAGTGCTAATAACGCTTTTGTAATGGCCGTACAAAATTACTGACACCGCCCCTCAGAAAACTCAGTTTATGAGTTGCTGGGTCCATTAATCTTTTTTTACAGTAAATATAAGCACATGGTCTTGTTTATATGCTGAATTTCTCTGTCCCTTTCCTGTTTATTTGTTTGATTACTGTGTTTTTACATTTTTGTGTTATTATTATTTTATATATATATATAGGGATTGCATATATCCTATTACTGTTTTCATATTTTGTTGAAGGAATTACATGCAATTTTTGGTAACTTAATTGTGTTTCTTCCTTGATCTTCTGACATCGTCTCATTACCTTTGGAGGTCGCTCGGCCCATTTAGCCTACCTTGTGCACAAAAGTGGCTGTAAAACATCAATCGTCATCATCATCCTTGATCTTCTGTGTATAAATTATTACTGTCTTTGTTTGATATTTTGTACTTAAAAGTTTCAAGATGAATACAAAGAATGATGTACATAAACTAGATGCTGTATATGGAGAGCACTATGATGATAAAACTTTGGTTTTTCACCATGGGTACTGTTTTCCAAAAAAATCTTAGTTGGTTACTAATATTGCTTCTGTCAAAAAGTTGCCTAGAAGGAACAGGTATCTTCATTTAAGACATAAGGATATTAAATTCAAGTGTAATACTCTTACCAAAGTACCTATATAGCATTAATAAGAGTGGTGATGAATCCCATGTTAAATCTTAGTGATGTAGGCTTTGATTTTGTTCCTGGTCAGAGTACCTGTAGTCAAATGATATATAAGATGTGTTGGCTAACATTTAGGTAGGAGAAGCAGTGGTTAAAATGATAATCTGAGCTTAAAGGAGTACTTTGCTCAGGTTTGGCTATTGCCAATGTATGCTGCCTGTTTTAAAGTGTATGGGTTTCTATACCGATTACTACTGGCATTTTTTGCATTTAGCAACGAGAAAGCATATTTTATAGTAAAATTCCACCAGATTTATCAGTATTATTTGAAGCCATTAATCTCCAGCTCCAAGATTTGTCAGACAATCAGCGAGCGACACGTCACCAGTGCTTAGTGTACCGACTTTTGGTTATGGTTCCAACATGTAAACGTACCAGATTCTTGTGTTGGATTACTTTGTATATTGTCATAATTACCCGGTTATAGCCTCAAATATTCCACCTTATGATTTTGAACCAGTATATTATAATTCTGATTTATCAATTACTGAAAGTACTGAGTGACACAGAAACAGAGTTCATAAATACCGAGAACAATCAACATTGAGTCGGAGCTGTTAGCTGTCATTTCAGAATGGTGTTCGTGCGAGCAAATGCGTTTCAATACCTACAGCTAGCGTCTATAGAATGTACATTTTATTGTGAATTATCAAAAAATATACATGCAGCTTAGATCTTGTTACTCCAGACATTGTATTTGTAGATCTGTTCTAGACTGTAAATCTACTCTGGAATTTAAATAACCAAGACAAAATTCACATCACCGAAGAACACTTTATTCGTGTTTGATTCTTTACAGATCATACAGGCAGTTCACTTACTGAGTTTATGGAAAATCTGGCCCCAAAAACAGAATTACTATACCATCATAGGTTCAACAATCAATAAGATGGTTTATATGAGGGATATCATGAAATTATTTAGTCTGATAATATTTTACAGTTGAGATCTTTTATATTCAGTACTTTCACATTTCAAATATTTATTCTGATTCTGTGGCATTACACACCTTATATATATATATATTAAATGACTTAATTCTGTTCTTATTACAATATTTGATACATAGCTGTATCATGTCAATGATATTACACACATTTTATTGAGACATCTACGTAATATATACCCTTGTCAATATGAGATATGTTTTAAACAAAAAATAAGCATCTACCTATACTCAAAGCAATTCAAATAATTCCACTTTAATGTTCAATCAATATTACAACTAATTTGGTCCATGAATAAAAACATACAATGACATGAATGTTGAAAACACAGAAATGAAGATGGGCTGAACTGCATCAATCTCATACATATGTAATTGTCTAATTACAACCATATATGATAAAGGAGTAAAAATTAGGAGTTGAATATAGGTAATTAATACATAAAAATAACTTACTACTGAGGCAAGTTGCACAAAACAAAGCAATATTTTCTTGTATATTTATACATTATCCATATAATCCACCCCACCCCAATTTTCATGAATTAGATACCCATGCAATAGCAATGTTTGATTCATTTATTGGCTGTAATTAGACAATTTCTTATTTGAAATAGACATATTTCACTAGCTTGTGAAATGAACATGTAGGTGTTACACGTTAATGCTTTTAGCCCAATTAAGATTCAAGAAGGAAGTATTTGTTGGCTAAAAGTTATTTTGTAGCTCAAAATAATCAACTTAATTCAGATGTATCTTGCTAAATTGGTTGGCAGATAATTAAATAGTCCATGTTACATTTCACATTAGGCACCAAGTGATTTTGTATCAATAATTATAACTAAAGTGTAAACATTTTGTGATACAAACATTAGGAATTATTTGTTCGTTGAAGGAAACATATTTTAAGGGAGTTAATATGACAAATACAGATGTGTCCATGTTACCTAAATGAGAGACCAACTACATGGACCTAGTCGTATTTTTTTTATCCTGTACAAAGATGGCCATCTATGTAACCATAACAAAATGTGAAAAATCAGGTTTGAAATGACCTTGACAGATCCGAACTTGTCTTGCAGGGGGATGAAATAATTTTAGTTTCTTCAACCAACTATCCAATTTAAATTTATTATCTCATGGCAGCGTGAAAAGGAAGTATCCAGGATTTGGTTTCTCCATAAGCAGACAGTTTGGTGCGCAACAAGTCAGCATTTTAATGGTTTTTCTGTTGCTTAAAACATACAAGGATATACGAGATGATTCACAGAGCTAAGCACTGGTGACGTCACAAGGCTAGGTCAAGGTCGAGAAAATAAATGGCGCCAATTTTGAAGCTCAGTTGCCGCAGAATATCAGACCGTCTTCCATGCATGAAAACTATATTAGAACGCAGCGGTTTTTATACATAAACATGTTTATAATAACTTTTATTTAATGATTGACAATATAGTGTAAAGAAAAACGTCATTTATTGATATGAAAATAGAGCTAAGTTCCCTTTTAAGTTGGGATGCAACATGTCCTGATGGGGCAACATATAAATGAGGTGCATGTTAACTTGCCAAGTGTGTCTCCCCTTAAAGAAATTATAAAAAATATCACAGTATCTTATGCAGCATGCTTTCATCACAATCAGATGGTGTGTCACTAGTTAGTGATCAGTCATTTAAAAATACAATAACTGACATGTCCTGCTCTCATTATTAGTTATTGGGAAGTATTGGAAGAAGAAAAACATTATGTAGATGATAAACTTAAATTTAGAGAGATTTTAAGTCAGCATTAACTGTTATTTTTAAGTAAATATTTAATATATCTTAATTCTTATGTAATGTAGACCTAATAACCAACTCTTTAGTCAAATGTATTCATTCTGTATCTGAAATAATATAAGTATTTGGACTTTGGTTTGTTCACATATAATCCATTCATCAGAGTGAATTTGAGCTGTTTTATGCTTTGGAATAGAACACACCACATGTAATATCCCTTTAGTATGATAAGATAATCATTATGTTCTTGTAGATTCACTATCTATATATAATTTCCTTCAATTTGATATGTTATTTGCCATATTTCAATAATTTTTTAACATTTTGGTCTTGACCTTTTTCCAGTGAATAACTCCCTTCTTTTCAAGTTACACCCTATTTTCCTCTTGCTGGTTTGTGAAAATCTATGAAATAATCACAGTTTTGGATTCACTGTTCCCATCTAATAGCATTAGCGACCTACCCCTATAATTTGGGGTGTTTAAAGTACTATAACTACTTAACAACTTGGCCAGTTATTAAAACCTTGACAGTTCTGGAATCTGTGAGCTGAGGACTTTACAGTGTGCTAAGAGATATTGCAATAATAACAACTTCAAAAATGTATCAAAGTACCTACCTTAGAATGCTTATTCAGCAATATGCCGAAGATTTGAACTATAATCTGATGTGGAGAAATTCGAACAATACTTCAGGTTGACCATATAATCTAAAATCCCGCCAAATTGTTTCGGAAGCACCTACCCGTGACTTAATATTTTAGATTCCCCGTCCAATTTTTTACAAGTTGCTATATGAATTTTTACACAGAGAGATTCAGTTTGCCATATACGCAGCTGCATGACAAATCATATGCCATATCCAGACATGTGGAAGCGATCTCATCTGTTTGCATGCTGTTCCATTTTTGCCGTATATGCATACTACGTATATTGAATCTTAGTTTTAACATCTGATCTATTCAGATGCTACCATTTTGAATATAATCTCAAATGCAATCTGATTCATTTAAGGTGTCCGAGTAATGCAATATGAATTAAACTTTCCTTTCAGTTTTCGGACACCACACTAAATTGAAATATCAGCTTCAATAAATACGATAAAGTTTAAAGGGATAAGTCATCCTTCATTTCAAATTTTCATGACTAATACAGCTATACAGTTTACTCACAAATATCATACACAATGTGTAAACAATCACCCACATATTAAATAATCAAGTTCAAAGTGCTGATTAATTGACTTCTATTGACCTGTGGGCACCGCCACTTTGAAGCAAGACAGAGACCGGAAGCTCCTGAATGCTGATGTCACATGGGCATATCCGGTTGGCCTGAAGTCTGTAGAGCCAGTACAAGAGCATGTAAACAAGTGTGAGCAAAGGATTATTCCAGAACTAAACAGCATTATCTTGTTAAAATTACGTAATGAATGATATGTAATGAGCCTTATAAGAGGAAGATGATTAAAAATGGCTCAGAAATTAATGCCCAAGAGACTATAATCCGCGTCATGGCGGCCCTCCAGTGATTCAGATTATTTCCCTATATCTGTGATATCAGGTATATTTCGTGATTATTATTGTGTTCTAAGCATTATATACATTATATATTTAAAAAATATTTTCTGATGGTCGACTGTCCCTTTAATAGAGTTCAGTGACATGAAATTATTTAAAGAAATAATGAATAACACAATAAATTGCATGCATAGACATAATATATTATTTGATAATTAACAAATTCACTTTATTATATTCAGAAGACTAACAACTATCATCAGAAAGATGAACAAGTACCAAATTGTGATAAGTGTCATTCTAGTTATAGGGACTTAATGTCTTATTTAAATAGTATATGATATTCATTAGTAGTTTCTTGAATTTACAATTTATTAAAAATATACTGAAGTGTCTAAATTCTGCCTAGTTACCAATGCTTCACTTTCAGAAAATTTATGGCGCCAAAAATATATAATCAATAACGAAATGCACCTTTATTGAAAGTTTAAAGTTGAATAATTGTTTGCGAAGTGGATTCTACTTTTTTACTACAAAAATATAAAATTTTGTGGTTAATTATGTGTTACGTGTCAGAAAACTGCCATATCTACACTACCAAAAAGAATTAAAGACTGAAAATAGTTGTGTCAAAATTTTGCTTATATAAATAACCTTTACAACAAAGAATTGGCTCCCAAATGATGAGATCAGTGCCTTATTAGGAACATTAAACATTGAGGCACTGGCAGAATTAGTCTCCCAGGTTTTATCATTATGATGGTCACAATTACGGCATTGTTAATAAATAGATTTATCTGATTAAAATGTGTATAACTTTCTTTACATGTTACCTATTGATATACCTCAAACTGTATATGGTTATAGAAAGTGAGCTCTTTATATATGAATATTTTTGATCAAACTACCCAAGTAAATTTTTCATGATAGTGACTATCTACAGGTTGTGCATGCAGAGGGAAATTTGGTGATAGTGAGAACCATTAACCTAAAAGAAAACTAGACTAAACACTCAGTGGTATTTCATGGCTCTGACTTCTTGTAGGGGGAAAAAGCGACGTTGAAGCAGCTGCGCTTCGAGTTTTGAACCTATGAATACGGACGGTTATTGTGATGTGTGTATTATAATGTTGTATGTGCAAAGAATCTGTATTGTTCCTGTCCTATTAGATGCCATGAAATATGTAAATGTCTTTTTATGCAAGTCTGTATATCTAGTTTAGCTGGGATCAAATGCCAGAGATAGGCCGGGGGTTGTTGAACAGGCTAAATATAATAATAGTTGAGCTTAATTTCCCGTCAAAAAACAGCTTTAACAGTTATTTTAAATGTGTTCCTTATACTTACCAATGAAAAGTTATCCTGTTTGTATTACTTCCACACCCACGGCTTATGCAACCACCAATACAGCAATAATTCACCATGTTTATCAACCTGATTTTGCAGTCTGCGTTCCTTTATTCCATGACCAGAAGTTGGGACCTATTTGCCATCAAATCGGCAGCCGTGGCAACAGCATATTATGTTGTCATGAATTCACAAAATTATGTCCGTGGTATTTCCCAATGGCCAGTCCAGGTGTATTCTCATCAAATTTATTATTGATCATCAATATCCACATGGAAATACCAAAGTAATTCAGGCACCTATCTCCTCTCAGTATAAAAAGAAAGAAAAATATGAGCCTTTGACAAAGGAAGAAGTCTTGGACTGTCTCTTAAGGTCTCATGGGTCATACTCTGCAGTAGTTTGGAGGTTTGAATCCTGGCTGTGGCACTAGAGGAGGAGGAATTTTTAAATCATTTGTAAATTTGCTTAGAATTAGTCCTTGTTATTGGTCATGTCCTCAATCTAGCCAGGAATTTTCTTGTGGCTGTTGAGGTGTTAAGGGATGCCCACCGTGTTTAAATATAAAATAAAGCACAAAATAGCAAACCAAGACAGTAATAATTGATACACAGGATCAAGGAAGAAACTCAATTAAGTTACCAAAAACTGCATATAATTCCTTCATAAAAGTATGAAAACAGTTAATATTATATATTGAATCCAGATTTATGTCATAATATTAACATAAAATGGAAACAATAGGAAAGGGACAAATCCACCTTATAAACAAGACTATGTGCTTTTATTTACTGTAAACAAAGACAACTGGCCAATCAGGAAAGAGTATTTGAGTCACATGACCATCATAATGCAAATTGACTTTTACGAGCTGATATCGGCTTGATACGCATTAATTAGATTGTATCAGTAAACTCGGCAATTTAATTGTGAATTTTTTTTTAAACATCGAAAAGTTAAGTTAGAAAGACATGTTAGGATGGTCTAACTAGCGAAGACAATGAATACATAAAAGTCTATACTAATGTATTGTTCATCTGTGATCAGTCAGTTTTTATACTAATATCTTTAATGTTCCAGATTATGATGAAGGACATTTTGATGGTGTAGTGATTCTGCAAACTGCCAGTTTGTGGGTTCGATTCCAGCTCATTTCTGTGTTTATAGGATTTGTTTCTCTTGTCCAGATCTCCCAGGTGTGACCAACTCCAAGGACTGATAACTATGATAAAGTTAACTGTTAAAATAATTTAAAATTTATCATATGTTTTTCAGGCATGAGAATTAGAAATCATCATGGTTTTGAAAGCTGACCAAGAACGTGTTAAGACCTTGTTAAAGGACACAATTACTCTATTGTGTAGAAATGGTTTGACATTTAAGTCAAAGTTCAGCATAGAAGCTTTGATAGGTGTGACACTGGATGACAGCGATGTCTTTCTCATATCTATAAATGAACTGATCCAAACGGAAAAGGTACACGAAGAACTGGAAAAGGAGACTGAAAACGCGTCTGGTGTCGACTCTCCCATCTCGCCATCCGAGGGATCGAGAGATAAGAAGCGCAGAAGAACACACGTTAAAATAGAAGCTAGTCTGTCTGGAAATGAGGACAATGGTGATGGAGAGTCATTAAATTCTAGTCATGCTGAAGAATCA
This sequence comes from Paralvinella palmiformis, assembly GCA_025642065.1. Taxonomy (NCBI): domain Eukaryota; kingdom Metazoa; phylum Annelida; class Polychaeta; order Terebellida; family Alvinellidae; genus Paralvinella; species Paralvinella palmiformis. The sequence continues at coordinate 173,216 of JAODUP010000625.1, forward strand.
CAATCGCCATCATTAGAACCTCACGTTAAACGCCATACTAATATCAATACTATGAAAAAAGAAGTGAATGAGGACAGTGAAGATATAGTTTTTATAAAAGAAGAGCCAAAAGAGACAGTCTGGCAGGAGGGACAAACCGAATCACTGTTTTCTGACATGTCAAATGCTGCTAACTCATCTTTGGGCAATGATCAGAATTTTCCATCACTCGCCGACATGAACTTAGTACCTGTTGCATCTCAGGAAGAGAATACATTGTGGACTACTAATCAAACGAACCAAATGATGTCACATTTACAGCAAAGAACTTACAGACCAAGAGGACCTCGTACATCAACTGTGACCATGGGCAGCATGGGAGATGGTCAGTCTAGTCAAGATACATCACAGGTGGGTTAATGTTAACTAATTATAATGATACTTCCTTATAATGACTAGGTCACACAACCACTGTATTAGCCAAGAACCATCTTATATTAATATAACTCTACAGAACTTGGGGCTTCATTAGATCTCTTAGAAGACACCAAGTCCATTCCTGTGAAATAATGATATTTACTAGCCATTCCAGGATATTGTTCATGGAAGTGTTTAGTTAATTAATCAGAAATACTGTTGTCACAATGTTGGTTTAAGGACTATGTATATAACTTGGTTACAAACTTGCAGGTACCATAGTACTTTACTATTTACAAAATAAGGACAAAATTACCATTACAATACATGAAGATAATACGTTGCCTTTAATAAGATAGCATTCACACAAATGTTCACTCATTTCAAAGAACGTGTAACAATGATACAACACTATGGTTGTCTTTATGATGACTATGATGCAATTCTCAATGTCCCAGCAATAATCATACTTGACTACCTTTCTGACCATCGTAGTATCGTTCAAGATGGTCTCGCCAAACAGTAGATACCATCAGCACCGGAAATAGTTGTTTGTATTACTCACACACTGCTGACAGAGGTCTGCTGCCAATTCTGGCATTTTCTTGAACATTTTTTCAGCTAAAGATTCATAAAATACCTTAAGAGTTTCACCTGCTACATATGACAGTATTCACTATCTTTTCCTCTGTACAGCTTTGCCCCATAGGCCTGTATGAGAAATTGCATGATGTTCGTACACAATGTGAACACATATATGCCGTAGCCTCCTACGATGCCTCACAAATTGTATGGAAAATTGTAGACCCATTTATTCAAAGGTGAGAAGCCACGTCTCACATTTTGTGCCCCCTGCTTTTTTAGATTTCTTGGAGATTCTCAGTGGGATTGTATGGTGTTGATTCTATACGAATTACAGCCACCAATAAAGGAACGTTTTATTAAAAAAATTGAAGTTTGGGTTTCTCCCACACGCTAAAAGGAGCAAATCAAGCCATGATCTGAGTCCGCAATACTGGGAAAGTGCTCCGTCCAGGAAGCGACTAATGTCTGGATTCTTTTGTTTTCTTTGTAGTTTTACTTGGAGACTTTCCTTTTGTCTGTCTTACATAATCTATTGTTGTATTTGTTTGTGTGACGGCATGTAGCATCCATGAGGTAAAATGTCATTAAGCTGATGATTCACGACAGTGACCAGCTCCGTAGACAGTGACTGGAAGGTGTTGATGACCTGATGCTTTGTTGCCTGATCAACTTGGATATCAGCAATGAAGGAGACACAGTGTGGCTGTTGCTGTTCAAACAGTGATGCCAACTCTGCATTGAAGATGCTGCTGGCATCCTGACTCCATTGCTCGAACTGATCTTTCATCGACCACATATTTAAAAAATCAAGGTAGTGTGTCTTTGCCCCAAGCAGATGCCAGTCAGGTCCTGTCAGTCTGAAGTACAGCATGGCCAAAGTCAGTAGATGGATGACAACCTGGCTGCTTCTGGCATCAGCCAGGACGCTCTGGAATTTGTTGTTTTTGTTGGGCATGTAGTCCTGCAAAAAGGTGATGACGTCATCATGATGGTAGTGGAGTGCTGCTGCTATATCAAACAGATTATTAAATCTGTTTGCCTTAAAGCTGGAAATATGGGATGTCTTTTCGTTCAAGGCACAGAAGGCAATCCAGGCATTTCAACATCCAGCCTTTTCATCACCACATGGTCCAAGTACTTCACAGGCCATGCGGACATAGCGAACTGCTGCAGCCTCAGGAATGGAAAAAGAACTGAACTGGGGTTCAAGGTCTCTTCCAATCCTGGACTCATTGTGCCTTTTTTGGATGGCAATGAGGGCAGTGTTTGTCTTGGTACTTAGACCCAAGAGAAAATGGGTATTACAACCCAGAGATTCAAATGATTCATCTGTTCCAAGGGTGGCCTGCACAGCAACATTGCAGTTCCCTTTTTTCAGGGTGGAAGAATTTTCTGGAGCCACAGTAGTAAAACCACAACTAAGAGATCCTTCTGATGTTGTTACTTGGTACCCAATATACTTCTTTTTGTCATGAGTAGTGCCATCTGAATGAATGTCAACGGTGTTTGCTGTGACTGCATTTGCCAAAACATGACCCTGATCAGCATATCTTCGCACAGTTCTTTCAGATGCCAAACTACTGATATCCACACTAAACAGGTATTTTGCGACAGTCTGTATGCGACACCTAGGCAGTAGAGCAATAGTGGTCTTTTTCACTCCATCAGTGAACTTCTCCGAATTATCTTTGGGAGTCTGCACCTCCGGATGTTGTTCATTTACTAGCTGGTCATGCACAGTCTGCTGATGTTCAATGAGCTTTACATGTAGCTGACCAACTTCTTTATACAGATTTGAACTTCTTGTCTGTTCCAACTTCAGTTTGTACTTCAGTCTGTTCTCTTCTCTTACAATGCCCATTTTCATGTTCAGCAAGAACTAGTCTTACTGTTCAAGAGATGTTCCTTTCTCTTTAGACGCTTGTATAGGTTTGAACCGCGAATTCCTCTGATGGTCTGTCTCGTTTGTTTCAGCTGTTGCAAGAGGAGATTCTGCTGATCCCACAAATCAGAATATTACTTCTTCAACGTGACTAGTTTCTCTTCTTCAAGGCGTATAGTCCTACAGTGAGCCACAGAAGTTTTTTTAAGAATGCAGTTCTTTTCCTTCTCTTGTGTAACTTTTCTTTCAACCTCTTCCAGTTGTCATTTCTGCAGAGGCAACTGAATGATCCTTTTCTGTTGGAGGAAATACTGGCACTTTTGGAACTGCAACAGGAGTGCTAGAGAGAAAACCATTCATATTTACCTGTCAATTGTGTCAATGGATTCTCTTGCTGAGAGACTTAAAAGTTGTCAGTAACATTTTCATCTTTGAAGTCAGCTGCTGATCTGACAATGTGTTCACACTGGCTCCAAGAAATTCAAGTATTATTTTTAGATCTGGACAATGGCAAGTTCTCTTTCTTCAGAAAAGTCACAAGATCAACCACCATGCCATTGGTCAACTCAGGTGGAGGTGGCAGATTCTGTAGTTGATCAGGATTCAAAAGGTGATACCTGAAAATTTGGTACTTGAGCAAATGACGACCAATGTTCCTGCGTGCAATACAAATCCCTGCATTGACTGAAAGGAAGGTATCAAAACCTGTCCAGTGGGGGTACTGATGACGGCTTTCATACGATGCAAGTTTTCATCATCTGCCAACATAATAAGTAGACTGACCTTGTACACAGGTAGGCCTTAAACTTGAAAGAAGCAGATTGGGAATCAACAAATATTTTTTAAGCTAAAGAAGCAGTTCTTAGTCTTAACAGAGTTAAAAGCAAGCTAAAGTGAAATAATTTCGATAACAGAGGAGCACTTCTGGGTCGATCAGACGAATGACTGTTATCAGATATTTCTGTAATCCTTCAACAAAATTCCAGTAAACACAAACATAATAGCATCGAAATATAAATCAAACCCTGTTTATTGATTTATCATTTTACAGCCATATTTCCATCATGTGACGCTGAAAAAAACAACAGCTGCGAAGTATCAATCGAAGCATACGATCCCACACTTCCAATCAAAACAACCATTTTTACATACGCACCTTATTTCCCATGTTACCACTACTCTGTACATAGAAATGAAAAATAAACTGCCACAATATATTTGTAATGGATCATTCTAATAATATAAAGTATAACTTATTAAGTCTGTCCTTTAAATTGATGATAAATGATCGGGGATTGTCCTCGTTATCACACCATTTTCAGTGAGTCTCACATAGAAAAAGGTCAAATTGCAGTGCTAGTTTTTCATTGGGTCGCCCTTGGCTCTTATGAATCTGACCTCATTGTTTCATACACCATTGAAATCAGTGAAAAACAAGCTTTCCAGCGCTATGAGCAATGTATGTAATCCGTTCAGCAGATTCGGAGATATTTGGCTTCAAAATTCACCTGTATTTTGAGTCGGATTTGTAGAATTCAAAGCTTAAAATTTGAAAATTGTAACTTATGCGTTATCAAAACAAGGTCTAACCGTTCGACCTATTTTCATTTGAACATTATTAATGGCTTCATATGCACAAAAAGCTAACCGAAAGAATACCCCCCTATTGAACTGTGCCTTGTGTGTTGGTATGCATTTGTCTGAACTCATGCAACCAATTGGTTACACTTTACCCATAAATAAGCATCACAGAACAGTAACTTAAAGATTAACCTTTATTTTGGTATTCATTTCAAGCAGAAATGTGTATGTTTGAATGGTGATATTACAAGTTGAAAACATGCTATTTTTAGTTGGCCAGCAGGATTCCTGCAAATTGTAGTAATGGCTGCCGTTACCTATTTGTAAGTTGTGTTTGACCGGGACGATTCTGTGCCAGACAAACGGACCTGCCCGGTGGACATGACATAAAAAAATCACCTGTCCCGGGCAGTCCTTAATGTCCATGACTGTGACATCAAGACTAAAAATATTCCAAATAATAGCAGAATCCTTGTTTATATCAAGGTTTACATACTATGCATATGTTAGAGTTAGAAGAAAACTGTTTCACTTTTTTATTTTGATCTTAAGTGTAATTAACCCTATCAGCTGTAAAGAGATTTCAGTTTTTAAATCCATGAAGTCGTATACAAACTGTTGAAAAATCTGAATATGTGATACCTTTGAAAATCAAGTATTACAAGTTGATTTTTTATGGAAGTAAACTAATTTCTCTTTCAAATGATACCAAATTTAGCCTCCTTGGTATTACTCATTATCTGATGTGGGTTTGGAAATCTACAACTTTGTTAATTCTTTTGCATAGTTTACAAAAACTTGTGTGATGAAGTTTCTCACATATAGTTGAATTTAATACTACTAGAAAGAGAATTTAATCAGCTTTCTAATGATATATGATAGGCTAAGGTAGGACTTTATATATTTATTTTATTATTTATCAATAATTTTTGGGAAGCTGCATGGTAGTTGGGAAAACAAGTTTTACACAGTGTAACATCACAGGTGTTGTATCCAAAAGAGGACTGGATTCGTCTGTCACTTGGGTTTTTTATCCCACAATAACTGCAGTAGATGTGTACATTGTTTTACGTTCAGTGAATTGAACAAGTTTTTGTCTAACAATGTTATTGTCTTCAATAATCTGCTTCTGGACGTGTCTGTAATTAGGACCTACAGCACCTACAACAAAATTATGTACTCTTAAGTGTTTCTTTGCTTTCTCTAAAATACTGTTGATTTTTATAGACGATGTAGCTATTCACAAATGCATTAAGTTTATTGTCCTGCCAGGCAGTGGCATTAAGGTTTCTACACTGCTTTATCATTGTATCACCTTTTTCGACTTTTTGGGGATGTTAGTTAATGGATAGTTCTCAATCTTGTAATGTTACTGACCAGATTTTCACAATTCACAAACCAACCAGAAAGATTCTGGCCTTGATTGTATTTTATTTTACCAACCATATTAAATATTGTTTAGCCGTACTGACCTTGTAAAGATTTGAGTTAAACAACATAAATACAAATTCCGTATTCCGTGTTGGCACTGTTTACATTTAACAGATACATGCGCACTGACGTGATTCCGATTATTTGGCAAATTAGGAAGAAATTTGAAATGTCCATTTTATAAGGCATCTCCATAACAACAAAAAAGAGATATTACTATAAGAAATAAAGGAACACACAAAATTTCCTTTTTTCATCAGACAAAGTGGTCATCAACATTATTGTTGTCCTGACTGACTGACTGGTGATATAAAAGAGGTTTACAGCACAGAGAAATCAAAGAAAATTATATCATTATGGGTGGATGGAGGCCACGTTACTAAAAAACAGGGAATTTGATTTTTGAAATCTCGTGTGATATTTGAAACGCTGGTCCAGAGATAGTTGCTTATTTTGTGGCCTCAAATGCTATTATACCAGTCTTAGCACACTGTATTATACATGCTGACTACACTAATATCAAAACACCACGTTTGATACTCTGCCCAAAACACTGTCCTCAATTGTTGTTAAGTCCAGAAGCTCTTATTGAAAAGACAAAATTTGTTGTTGTGATGAGAAGTTTATGATGTTTATACTTGATGAAGTGTGGTTTCATTTTGTTGTGTGAGTTCCACATAGTAATACATGGATTAATCTATATAATATATTTATGGCCAAGCTCACTTAGGAAACTTTGGTATTTCTCAGTTTGGTGCTTCACTTCTGATGCTGCATGCACACACTGACATACACCACTGGGAGAAGGCTGCACTTTTCCCCCAACAAGTAATGGTAAACCACTTTCTAATGATATATCTGGTATGAGTTGGTTCTTGGCATTACAAAGGTTTGTGGTATTTATATAGTGGCTTTATCAGTAGAAATTAATAAATTAACATATATAAAGTGAGCTGTAATTGTTATTTAAGTTAAGTTCTGTTATATTATTTCTCTTCTGATAAGAGCCACTAGTATATTATATAAGGTAGGTTGGCCTAGTCATCAAAAAATGGTTATTAAGGTAAAAAATTGACTGTTATGATAGATTAAAAAAAACATATCAAGAGAGTGCACACTTATTCTGGTTGTATTGATTTTGTGTATGTATGTTTATGTGTGTGTGTGTGCGTGTGTGCCTTAACAACCATACACCAGCCATTGCCATTTTGTATATTTGCACCTATACAAAGTAATTTATATTATTTATTAATCTTCCTACATTGTCTATAGATAGAAAACAATTACTGAAGTTATCAACAATGGCCATGATAATATTTGATACACTTGATGTGATTAATTCTGTTTTAGTTAATTTTGTTGCCCTTATGTTGTCTCATTGAAATATCAAAGATAATGTGATAACACATGTCTATTTGTGCATGCGTATATATTCTTAGGCCAGGCTTATTTTATTTGTTGATTTTTGGATTTATTTTAGTAAAAATAAAGAACGGATGATTTAGATATAAATAATTGGCATTTTCTAAAATTTTATTTTGTTATAAATAATGTATCAAATAAAAATAGGAGGACAGTAACCCCAAACATAAACATATGTTTTTTTTTTTTAGTTTAAATTATCTATGACATCTTATTCTAAAAAAAAATCATTTCAGTTTGCAGTATCATTCTGTACACGATGAGTTGGTGTCCTTTGATACTCGGCTGATTAAATAGAGCAGTTTTCTGTCTATTATAGCTATTAGAATGATGCTGTAAAAAGTTACATTGATCTATTTCATAACTAAATCTAATCCACATTATTATATTATGGTTTGGTGTCTTACTTTGTTCTGATTCCTCACTGGAGTTAGACAGGTTTCACAAATGGGTCAAATTTGGATTTTTATAAACTTATGATACAAAGTATCTGGTCTCCATTGGGGTCTAGCAGCTCGGAGCTTCCTTTGGAATCATTTGATCATAGCACAGACAATCAACAGGGAACAATGTGTTGTCACAGCTATATAGGAAAGTTTCAAATTGTGGAACCCAGCATTGGCCAGTTTCTTCAGACTATAAAAACCCATCTTTTCCTACATTTATTGTATGATACCACAGCACAGTATTTTTGTAGGTTTTAATATTTTGCACTTACCAGTTTCAAATTCAGGAAACTCTATCCATGTTGACAATAGATCAGAAGAAATGTGGTTGTATTGTCACTTTATTTATGAAGTTGGATTGTGAGTAAGATGCTTATTTATAAGCTTTAATATTATAGATACTGTACAGACATTAAAACTAAAAGATATCTCAGATGAAAATATTTCTGTGCTGCTCGTCATTTTCTGTGGGAAAACAAACTTTCTTTCTATAGAGGGTCTTGGACTGTCATCAGAATTATGTGAGGTCTGCAATAAGGTCAAGGCAAAAAAAGAAACGTTCTGGATATTACTGAGACTGTGACAGTTTGTAGTGTAGTAGTCCACGTCTTCACCTGTAAAGACTTGAGATGAAGAAGTATCTTTATAGATTATTTGATACAATTGTTTGAAGACAGGTTCACAATATTGAAGAGGCAGTACTGAAAGAAATTTCTATAAATAATTTCTTAACCTGCTTATATAAAAGGTGTTTACTGCATAAAACTCACTTGACCATGATAAGTTCTTGTGTTTTGTTAGATCCATTTCAGATGCGTTTTATGTTATCTAGTTTGGACACAACCAACTTGTGATCCTTGTACATTGCATTTTTATAGACAGAAACATTCTGTATCACCTAGTTTGTAACAGACATCATATGTTCAATTGGTTCATCAGATATCTTTGACGAGGAGCTGTCCGCACTATAACTACCAGACAAAGAACAGTGAAAAAGGAATCTGTGACAGGTTGACATTTATAATGGTGCCAGATTGACATTTATAATGGTGCCAGGTTGACATTTATAATGGTGCCAGGTTGACATTTATAATGGTGCCAGGTTGACATTTATAATGGTGCCAGGTTGACATTTATAATGGTGCCAGGTTGACATTTATAATGGTGCCAGGTTGACATTTATAATGTGCCAGGTTGACATTTATAATGTGCCAGGTTGACATTTATAATGGTGCCAGGTTGACATTTATAATGGTGCCAGGTTGACATTTATAATGGTGCCAGGTTGACATTTATAATGGTGCCAGGTTGACATTTATAATGGTGCCAGGTTGACATTTATAATGGTGCCAGTAAGAGGGCCAGGTAATTTGGAATGTGGTCACACCTGTTACAAGTTGATAATTAACCACTCCATCTTGATATAGCACTTAGCACATAGCTGTCATTTATGCCACTTCCGGAACATCAACTGTATTCTATTTGATTACTTAAAGAACAAAATCATTACAAATATCAACAAATGTTGGCTCATAGTAAAGACACATGCAGAGCATGAAATGATCGATGGTTTCCTGTGGTGAAGTATATATATATATATATATATATATATATATATAGGTTATTCGGTATGAAAGCCTGGTGAGCAAGACTTATTTTATTAATCAAATCTAAAACTAGAATAGGTTTTGTTTGCATTCTTATGTTTCTGGATGGCACTGTCATCTAAAGAATACATTTTAGTATTATCCAGTGCTGTGTTCAAGCAAGTAAAAATGAAATCCTGACATTTCTCAATTCAAACATTGAATTCTCATCATTAGAATTTATAAATAATAACAGTTCCAGTTTTCTGTAGAAGAACTTCGATCACAAGCTGATTGGTGAAGTTACTATAAATATAAGGCCTCAAAACCCTTTTTTATATATAAATATTTCATTTCATAATTTTGAGCGTCATTGGATCTGTAAACCAAAAAATAAAATAAGCCTGGCCTATAGGCTTTCCTACTGTTAACATGCCACCTATATTGTCTAAATTGATAATTTGACAATAATAATAATAATAATAATACCATAGAAGACTTGCTAAGGGATCAGACATATTGTGTTTTTAATTTTACATTCACATGAAATATCTGGATCATTGGTTGTAGGCAGAAGTACTTTGGGAAGAACAAAATATAAAATGATCCCATGGTAACTAGAAACGAGTAATATTTACTGAATAAATTGTTAGCTTCTAGTTATTAATTTGCTTAAGTAAGCCAACAGTCTCTCTGTATCTACCTACTGACATGTTTACAGGTGGATATACTAGTTTGATTATATAATTAACTGGTATTTGGGTATGTATGTTATTAGGAGTTGATGATCACATGCTGTTAGACGTACATGTTACTGTCTTACAGGATGTGATATCTGATAGTCCTCATTATCTCTATTACTGTTTTATATCACTTCTAAACATATTGAGATTTATTCACTTGGATGATATATGTTACTAGAATACCTTATTTTTCTTCTATCTAAGTCAGGTTTTGACAACTGAAACGACTATTTCTATTGTTTTTATTTGTTTAAAAAATGTTAATCTTATTTGGGTTAATACGTTAGAATGGATGGAAGTCAATATTTTAATTTTGAAGTAAGAGATCTCGAGATTGAATTATAGAGGAATTGAACAGAATAATTAAAATGTAATATAGTTGTTATAGTTATATATTATTTGGTACAGTACAAATGTACTCATGATAAGGTTATTATCATTATGACACTGCCTTAACAGGAGTCCTCTTAATCTATGAGGATGCTTCATCAGAATCTTATTTATACACAAAATAGAAAACCAGTTTATTAACAGGTTTGCACACAGTTGGATGCAGGTTATTGTTGGAAAATAATTGACACCCCCCCCCCCCACACACACACAGTTTATGAAAGACAACAAATGTTTACCCACAACAACCTGAACCACTGGTTGCATCCAATATTATATATATATATATATATATATATATCAAGCTTAGTTCAGACATTACTAGTGACCTTCATCAATTTATGATATGTTAAAGCCATAGTGTTGTCATTATTATATTTCTAACTTCATCACAACAACACAAGTAGTCATTTTAGGATGTCTATTTCTAGTGTTATCTATCAGGTGACCATTATCCTGTAAATTAAATATTCCTTTGCCATCAATTATAATGCTGTGTGTAAATAAAAGAGGGATAAATACAAATAGATATAGATATCTATATATTGAAGAAATAACAATATTGTTGTCAGGCCATTGATGAGCTATATTTATGTTATTACTCCTCCTGGTTGATCAGTTTGTTAGTGGCTTACATTGTAAACCCATTATTTTACAGATTATATCTCCACTTGATGGAAGTCTGTCTTGTCCAATCTGTAAGAAACAATTTAGGACACGTGGGGGACTCAAGCATCACCTACAATCGCATGATGGCAAATTCCCATATCATTGTAGCATATGTCAGCGCGGCTTCATTAGTGCTACATCACGCGATGGTCATATGTCGAAGCATAGTGGCATTAAACCATTTAGTTGTAGTTTTTGTGTAATGAGGTATACTTTCAAAAAGGACCTGAAACATCATTTATTTAGAGTGCATGGAATAGCCTTGTAGTTTGTGTCCACCTGATATTGTTCTTTGTGGAACATGTAACCAGTAACTAGTAGTAATTATCTGAACTGAAGTAATCATATAGGAATGATGTTGATATGTCTACTTTACTCGTATTTTAGTATATATACTATAGGGATTTTTGTCTAATTTGATTGACCTGAGGTTAAATTTGGGTGATGATACTGGATCATGAATTATTGTGTGATAAACTGTTGGTCCTAAGAGTTACAATGTTTGTTAACTAATATTGAGAACCTATTGGTGTTTTGGGATCAGGTTTATAGTTTGCTGACCATACATGAGGAGTATGTCTAGGATTATTTGTTTTCTTTGAAGTTATTGTTGACTTTTCTCTAAGACATAGTATTATCTATATAGAAGGATATATTTCAAAATTGATGAATAATAACAATGGTCTGACATGAGTATATACAAAACAATATGTTGTCATTTCTATATTATGTGTTCAAATAAAGCCACAGTGTACAGAGATATACACTGGAATAATCTTAATTGATATAACACTCATAAATAAACATTGATAATTTTTCAATGGTAGTGTAGTTTTTGAGTATTATAGGTTTATAAACATTGTTTACAAATAAAAACAATCATTTTATTATCAGCAGTGATAACATCAAGTAGACATCATCATCATCATCATCATCATCATCATCATCATCATCATTGGGATGTGTTAATTAAGTATTTATATGTATTTAGTTGTCATGTTATTAATAAAAATAAAACAAATTCATTTAATTATATTTCTTATTGGAATATTGATATTTTAATGTTTTATTTTAGACGTATTATAGAAAATGATAGGTTACTGTAAATTATTACTGTAAATTTATTATAGTTTACATTCTATGTTAAAAATGCAGAACAATACAAAAAACAAAATGGTTTAGTTTTTGAGATATTTGTCATCTTAATATAGAGAGTAAACAATGATTATTGAACATCTGAGATTGATCTAGACTAATGTATAATATAAATAATTATATTTAGGTGATGATACATTGGATCAGTATTATCAGTTATAATAAGATGAACTTTTTAAACATATAAATTTAGTCTCTACTATCAGTTTTATACATATACTATCTGTACATTATTAAAATCATAAATATAAATGATTTAAACATATTACTAGCCTTGTTCAAGACTATTAAACTAATATAAAACAAATTATTATAGAATGGGAAAATTGATTAAAATGAAGTAAATTAGCTATTAAAAGTTCATTTTGGTATTAATAACATTATCTTTTCTGTTTATTGAACAGTTTGAAATGTACCTTTTATGTAATCACAATTATTATACCAATACCTAAAATAATAAAATTAATGTTGTGTTGTAATCATTCTGTAGACACAACACTAATACCTTGTTTATTTTCAAAATCACTATAAACTACAAGTTGAGGATTAACTGCAAATATAAGAAAAATCTATAATGATAATAAATAAGCCAAATTGAATTCTACCCTGAAAACACATTTATTACACAAAGAAGAATGATTGTGATGATAACATTTGTAGTTAACTACCCTGAAGCTATACGCTAGACTGGCCATAACAATATGGTATAATTGAGAACTAAATTATTTTATTAAACAAAAGTAATCTATAAACCTTTATGGACACTGACTAATTGGTCAAATAAGAATGTGCATTTACACTCTCATAAACTCATACAAATATTGAATTATGGCCACACAAATAGGGCAGTTAGGACATACAACTGTCAATCCATACAACATATAATATATCAAATATACATACCATAGTTTATGCCCAATATATATAATAATAATCAAAATAATACAACTGCCAATATCTCTCTCAGCAGCATTACTAAAACCCACAATGATCAACAAAGGTGAAAGGGCCAATACAATTATTATTAATATGATGATTATTTTTATACTATGTTTATGTAACACTCCTTTTAGTAATAAAAACCAGATGTCATATTGTTCTATTGTATTGTTTGGAAGTAAGGATAAGGAATAGAAACGAAGTGTTGCCATGTGCTAATATTCTAAGAAGGACTTTATTTCCGCCCACTGGCAGAAATGGTGACCTATATGTAAAGTTTGAGAGCAACTTAATGCAAATAATTAAATCCAAGAATAATGAAATTGTGAATATATTACAAATTTAAATATTGATTGATGATTTTACAATAAAAAAGCTGCTATAAGTATTAAAGGCGGCACAGCCTGGGATAAATAAGGTAGTGTCCCACAGGCCCCCCCCCAAAAAAAAAAAGTTTGGGTTGGACGTTTTGAGAGTAATCTCAGACATATTTAAAGTGTTTTCAGGAGGGTTTTGTGAACTGATCACCACGCTGACTGGTGGCAAAACAGCTGAAATAATCAACACAATCTACATCCCAACAAGATCAACGCTTCATTTTTCTCAAATAGATGAAATCTGCAGATAAAAAAAGTGAACAATAATGTTATAGATTACATATACATTTTCAAAAGTCTGTCAACTAATTCCTTCTCTAAATTCATATCAACGTCTATTCCACACAACTTTCATTCTCCATCATAACACTAATAAACTACTTTGCTGTTTCTTTAGGTCTTTCCTATAGATACACCTGTTGCAACATCTGGCTTGCATTTATAGGCATAATCACTATAAGGATGGCAAAGCAGTACAAAGCCATGGCAAATAATTATGACAGTTTAACCAAGTTGCTGTAGTTTAAGTCGCATCTTATTAAAATAGATTCCTCTACCATTGGGTTAGTCCAGAGGGAGCTCTGTAAACTAACAAACATTGACACAAAAATGAGATGACCGTGTTTGAAGAGTAAATCTGTTTTGAAAAATTGGTTTGACATGTGAGATGAGTCCACAGTCGTCAGTCATAACATTCAATAGTTATACACAGTACAAAGGTATTTGGGTGGCCCCGAGTTACCAAAATTAAGTGTCACTCAAAGTCCTATACTTCCTGGTGGGTGATAACAAGGTGATACATATCATTTTTATTTAATAAAAACCTTTCTTCACTGTTGTATTTGTTGGCTAAATTGGTAAGAAATATAACAGATTTAAAAGAAACAACTGCTGCCATCTTGACATAAAAAGTATCATCTTGTTAGAAATTCCAAACTTTAATTAGAACCATTTCTTTTAGAATACACCCCAACCTTAGATTACCAGCAGTTGTTAGTACCATAGTTTAAACATCCAATAGATGCAGTAGTGATGTATACCTTCTGGATTTTCTTCCTTTTCACTGAATGCATAAGAGCCTTAAATATATGCCCTACTAACATGGACTTCACCCAGCCATCTGTTCCACATGTTTTCTAGTCATTGATGAAGAAGATTCTCATTGACTCAGCCCTTTTCTTGGATCGGAACAGTAACACCACTGGGCAGTTTCTCTTTCAGCATCGTCTTCTCTTAAATGTTATCATTGCCGATAGCTAAGTATGAAAGTATAACTGTAAAATGCGTTTTCTGATTCCCGATCACTGTTTTCTCTCCTTTCTTGTTAACTGTCCTAAACCCTCCACGTCAAATAACAATGGCATTTCATTCATGTTTCCAATCTACTCAAGTTAGTATAACATCTCTTTCATCTATTTGTTGATGTACGGCTGAAAGCTGAATACTTTGTAATATCTTTTGGTAATATCGGTGTGATGTGGGTCCTTTGTCTCGTGTCCATAAACCGGGGTACACTATCCAGCTGAAACTTTAAATCCACCCCCCCCCACCTCATATTGGTTGTCCCATGTAATCTTCATAAGCTGTATCCATTTCATCATTATGGTGATGATATATCCTTTATGGTAATTATCCATTTTTGACCTTTGTACTCCAGAATGTTTGGTCCTTTTTGTCCTCAGCATTTCAAATATATCTTTCTTCAATCTTTCACCAAATTGTCTTTCAACAGAGTTGATTTCTTGCAAACTTACTGACTTTTAAGTTAAAATGTGCATTGTATGAATTTTGTTTTTGTTTTAAGCACATGGTCTTGGAAGTGCATCATAAAAACATCAATCAAAAATTAAGGGTAAACATTTCTTCAGGCAGCATATATATATATATATATATATATATATATATATATATATATATATAATTTATTTTACTATACATATTTATACAGTACAATAATAAAAGATACTGCTGAAACATGATATAGTGATGGAAGAAAAAAAACAAACAGGAGCTCCATTAAAATACATATATTATTAGACATGCTAGTATGATAGAGTAAGTACATAGATCATATAACAAAGTCAGTATTTCATTATTGTCTAATATTGTATATACAGAATCATCTCTCATTAAACACAATTCTTTGATGACAGATAGATTTAACTTTTAAGGCCTTTTGACAGTGCTATTCCTAATCAGAATTTACTGTTGGCAAGAAAATCAAAAGCTGTTCCGCACTACCTTTGATTTCCATGAGTAATTGCTTTGATGTTTAAATTAATAAACAAACTGATTGTAACTTCAATAGGCTAGTGCTATTTGCAATTTCGGTAAGTAGTTATTGTATTTTTTGTGTTCAGTCAGCTCACCTTCAGATTGTAGGAAATATGACTTGCATATAAGTTGAGGTGCTGCTGAGAACCGTGAGTTTTTACTGTCTCTAATGATGTAGACTTAAGATATATACATAATTCAGGTGCAGTTGTAGGACAACATTCATCTAGTATTGAATTAGTGGAAATAGATACATTCAATATTGGTACTAAACAACATTCAGTACTCTGATATCTTCACAAACTATTTCTAAAACTGATGTATCTTTAATACCTTTAATGCCCTCATCTTTGATTTATTTATTTTACAATTGTTAAGGATCTCAATGTCCAAGTTAGTCATGAAGGTTCATAGGTTTCTAAGCTGCCATAAAAATATCAATCAACATACTATTTGTCATAACAATAGGTTCATTAAATGTAGTATATAGTAGATCCAAATATGTAGCACATTCTACTTAGAACAATAGTTTGACAATACTATCATACAGACTTGAAGTGCTTTGATTTATAACTATTAAAAACTTTAGAATGGACTTCAATGATGTCCAGTTTTCTTACATCTTTGACTGATTGAAATATTAGCATCCGAATCAATTTGGACTTGAAATGTTGCTAGTTTTTGGCAGCAAATTCCTGCCAATCATTCATGTATTCTAGATTTCTACTTAAATAGAAAAAATTCAAAATACTTTAAAGACAATGAAAATGATTTGAAATGAAACTAGTTATTAGATTACAGTTAAACATAAAACAATAATTTAAAAAACCCTGAACTCCCAAAAAATTATTTTCCTTAATTAAACAAGTTAAATAGGCACTTATCATGATGATCCTTTATATATATATATATATATATATATATATATATATATATATATATACCGTGGTAAGTTAATGTTTATCGTTAGTTTAGATAAAAAATGACAGTAATTCTGACAAAAATTGAAAATAGAAAGTTAACCAGATAATACTATCTAAACCACAACACAAATAGTAGCAGTAAACAAATATTGGAAGAGTCTCAAATATGTTTTTAGTTCTGAAGAAATAACCAAGTTTAGTTAAAATCTAAATTAGTAATATTCTACCTCTATTTTGATCGATGTTAATGGTTTGGAAATAATTTGACTCAAACCTAAATTCCTACATTTTTCGAATGGGGAGCAGAATTTTACGAATCTGCTATCATTATAATGCTATCATTATATTATACACAATTTATTTCTTTTGACACAAAATGATATCAGAACCTGATAATTCTCAAAACAGTTTCATACAGTGACTGAAAAGAGATAGAAGTATTGTAATGTCTGAGAATTTCTAAATACCCAATTTAAAAAATTACATCATGATAATATTTATTGCATTCATTTACTAGAATAATTATTTTCTTTGAAGAATTCAGAATTATGTATGATGTGAATGTGATATATTTCAAGAAGATGTTGAATTTGAAAAAGGGACCACAGTCTCCTTTTTAAATGGTCTTTAATTTATATCTTACCTTGTTAACAATCTAAAATGAAATGTGGTAATTATTTCTAATATTAGCATTATCTGTGACATATCACTTAAAAACATGGTGTCTGTTTTGTTTGATGTTGACATGGGAATACCAATTTTTAATTTCCTGTTAAAAGAGGAATGTCGAAATAAAACAAACAAATTACAATTTTATCTTAAAAAGTCTCTTTTTGTTGACATTCATTATCTGTACAAGTTTTAAACAAAAAGTTGCTAACTGATGCTCCTGTTTTGGAGAATCCTAAATATATCTCTCTGTACAATATATACTCATGTATAAGGTGAGGTTTTAATCCTTAAAAATATGGATTTTTCCTACTTGTCAGTGACAAAATTGGCTACATTCGGAGACTGCCCGTCCTCTTGCTGACATGGGATAGTATTGATATTGTATAATCAGTTTCATAATTGTGAGTTATTTCACTATGACTCATGTTAAAGTGATTTAATTGAGATTTTTGAATGGCACCAAATGACCAAGATAAAATAATAGACAATTACATACATATTAATTACTTGTCTATATGAAGACAATAAATCATTTAGTTTAACAATAGTGTGATTTATTTCTCTTACAGGAGCAAGTTGGTTATGTGAAAGAACGTGTTAGATGTGAGATCTGCGGCAAATGTTTTTGTTCAAAATTCACATTAAAACGACATTATCCCACGCATGATGGCCAATATCAATTTACTTGCCCCACCTGTGGCTTGGGCTTTGTTGGAAAGTACTACCTGGACACACACATCAAAGCGAAACACTCCACTGGGAAGAGCTATCAGTGTAGTGCATGCTATAAGTGTTTTGGCTATAAGAGTAATCTAAATGCTCACATGAAGAAATTTCATATCAACAATGGCATCTCTGAGGCTGCTGGGATGGATTACTGACAATCTCTTGTTAATCTTCTTCATGTACTGTTTGTTATCTGTTCTGCTCTGTGTTATCTGCAAGGGAGTATATTTTCAGTTTCCAGTTCTTTTCCTAGTTTTGGCTTCAGATTGCTCACCATCTAAGTGTATATATGTTAAACAGACATGTATGAAATAAAAACACACTACTAAAAAAATTATTTACAACATGTTTAATGCAAATTAATTTATTTAAGAACGCTGTTGTTTGATACATGTAATCTTCTGTAATTTTGTGAAGATTTCCATTTGAATTGTTTGTTATTTGTTGACTTTTATATTAAGTAAATTGTAGCATCATCAGCAGATGTTTTAATATCTAGAACTTACCTCATTCACAAATTGAAGAGAATATGAATGGAATCACTTCATATGTCTAGTTCTTTATTAGTATACACTTGTCTGTATATTTGTCATCCAATTCAGACACAGATATCAACAGTCTGAGACGGTTAATTATTTGTAGAATGATGTCTATATAAGTTGTTATAAATTACCCTGTTGATTGTCAAGTTAGATTCGGATCATCATAATTTGTATTTTGATATAATTTTTATTATTCATTGAGCTTTTACAACAGCTTAGTGACTTAACATACTTCATTTAGTTTTTTGTTATTAATTAAATAGGTACAGTCAACATTTTTGTATTTGCATACATCTGTTTATGGGTGGCCTCACACACGCACATGCACACACACACACTATTCATATATCACTTGGTCTTCATTTCTGTGAACTTAATTCTCACCTAGTGTTCATTCTTTTACAAAAGGTTATTTCATTTAATTCCAGATTGATGTAGGAAGGAATGATCAAGTGACAAATTACTACTTTTGTGAAATATGTGGAAAAAGCTTCACATGGAAGCACAGCTTGATTAGACACCAGAATTCACACATGGGAAAATATCCACATAATTGTCGATTTTGCCAAAAGGGATTTATGAACAGATACCACTTGGAAGGTCACGAAGCAAAACATTTGGGCATAACTAACCTGTACAGATGTACCATCTGCTTTAAGGTGTTCAGCTTCAGTTCTGGTTTACAGTATCACATTAAAAGTGTCCATGAATCCTGAATATGTACACACAACTTTAAAATATTGTCATTAAGATTTAAAAAAGTTATGGCTGGTCTGCATGTAAATAGTCTGTTAATAAAATTACTCGACATTGCTGTTGTATTATACATGCCTTTCATAAATAATCAAAGTAAATGGATTAAGAATTTATGAGAAACTGAAATCCAGGTAAATCTGCTATGACAAAAGAGAAATATGGTTTAGACATCTTTGTAGTGTTATTTTTCAATGTTTTGAGATTCATAATATTTAACAAGAACAAGAATGATAATACACAAGTTATGAAAAATAGCTATAAATAGGGCTGCTTAGATAATAATCTAAACATTCTCACTACTGCTGTGATCTGTCTTGGGTTTTTTACTCCCAAACTCCATGGCTGTAGGTGATTCACTTTTTGTTTTTGCTTGGTGGCTTAAAAAAAGAAGAAAGAAGGGACTGGTGAGACATTACACCTGTCTCAGCAAGAAAGGTCACCAATCTAGATTCAGTCCCCCGAAGAAACGTCCAGAGTTTGAATTCACAGTTCGAGATTCTCTGTGCCTGTGCCTTATTATACACACACGCACATGCACACACATGCAATTACTTAATCAAATTCATGTGGGATCAAACAAGAGGCCCTAACCAAAGAGCGCCAATGTTTTTCTTCAATTGTCAACTTCGTGACTTGGTCCCAACTCCATCTGAGTGTTTTGATCTTCCGCTCCAGTGATTGTCTTCCCCGAGCTCAGCTTCCACCAGGAGTCCAGTACATGGTTACTCTCGGAATGGATGTCAGTGACATTATGCAGACAATTTAATGGCGAGAGAGATGTTCTTTTGTTTGAAATTTAGTTTTGGTCAGAATACATTCATAGAATTTCTCCTGAGTCTGAGACACTTATTTTGAAAAACGTCTAGTATCTGATGTATGCCTTTGGTAACCTTCAATGATTCTGTTGCTGATCTTATTTGTCTTCCAGATATTCTTTAATGCCACAATTCCCCTCTGTGCTTACTCCAATTATAATGGGATCTCCTGTTTGACTGTTGATTCTCACCACTATCAAAATATCCAAAGCAAAAGTGAGAACCTTGCCATAAATGCTGGAAAAAATAGGATTATAGATAAACACATGCACACAAATCAATATTTATTTCATTGTATTACTGAACACAGCCACACTTCTGATGTAAAATGTTTTTTTTAATGGTTTTCATGCTAACAGGTTTAAGACAAAGTTGTGCTGATGTGTCATGAAACCTCACTCACTTAGTACCCGACTCATCAAATTGGGAGAAGTGATTTGTCCATGATCCTGTTATGTTCTAGCTTTTCAATCATAATGATAAAGTACAAAGTTTACATCTAAACTATCAGTAACTGCAAAGTGTGATTATGAGAAGTTTGTCATTTGGGATGACGATAGTTGATCTTAAGACTGGAATATACGCCATAATAGCTCCCAAAGGAGGTTTAATGTTTTATTGTTATAAATATCACATGGAGCTAGTGAAATGGTTACTATCGTTTTGGGTCAATTATCTGTTGGTTTACGGAATAATTATGTTTTTATATCTTATAAAACTATATGGTTAATAACAGGTAGTTGACATGGTGATGGGTGATAAATATGAAATCAGTAAAGGTTGACATAGTGATGCGTGATTATGATGACACTAGACATTGACATAGTGAATGGTGATGGATATGACAAAAAACACATTGGCATAGTGATGGGTGATGGATATGACATAAAACACATTGGCATAGTGATGGGTGATGGATATGACATAAAACACATTGGCATAGTGATGGGTGATGGATATGACATAAAACACATTGGCATAGTGAATGGTGATGGATATGACATAAAACACATTGGCATAGTGATGGGTGATGGATATGACATAAAACACATTGGCATAGTGATGGGTGATGGATATGACATAAAACACATTGGCATAGTGATGGGTGATGGATATGACATAAAACACATTGGCATAGTGATGGGTGATGGATATGACATAAAACACATTGGCATAGTGAATGGTGATGGATATGACATAAAACACATTGGCATAGTGATGGGTGATGGATATGACATAAAACACATTGGCATAGTGATGGGTGATGGATATGATGACTCAGACACTAAACTTTGACATAATGATAGATGACTGTGGATGTTTATCACCAAAAAATGGAAATGATATAAAAATTGCCATTAATTTTTGAGAGCCACAACATATCTAACAAGGGGCTCCCGCAATAGTACTGGTTAACCTTTATGATAATTAGAAGGAAGTTGATAATGGGTTAAATGAGGATTCACATTAGGAAATAATGTTTTATGATAATGAAAATAACTGATAGTTTTATTTCACTAAAAATAAATAGTATTAGGAAAGTTGTTGGTATGATGCTAACTTACTAAGTATATCTGGCATAAGGTTTGACCCTACAATATATCCAGATTGATCCATTTACTAGATTAGGCCAAGTCTACTGGTCTTATGCATGGATGGTCTGTTTCAGGGGCTCATATTCTGGGTAAGTTACATGTTGGTTTTAGAATATTGTTAGAATTAAATAAGTATTTACTGGGTCAGCTTGGCAAAAAATCATCAGAAAAGCAGAATCTTCCCAATTAGAAGTGAAAAATTCAACATAACAATTATGACTGATGTGGTTAATTGTGTTGTACCATTGGGGTACACGAAGAACTA
Organism: Paralvinella palmiformis; assembly: GCA_025642065.1. Lineage (NCBI taxonomy): Eukaryota > Metazoa > Annelida > Polychaeta > Terebellida > Alvinellidae > Paralvinella > Paralvinella palmiformis. The sequence continues at coordinate 195,386 of JAODUP010000625.1, forward strand.
CATAATAGTACTGAGAAAATTAAATTGTGGTGATAATTTATGTTGTATGTTGTATTGTGCTCAGTGTTTGACTGTATTAAAGACAGTCTCGGGTTGGAGAACAGGGGAGGGCTTATAGGATTTTGGTGCCATTGTTACATGTGTGATACATTTGGTATTCGTTGTGTATTTTCAGATGAATTTGGCCCTTCGGAACAACCGCGTTGGGCTTAATTGTGATATTTGTGGGAAAAGGTTTTATTGGCGTGGCAGTTTAAGGAGACACAGACTCTCTCATGATGGTGTCTATTCATACAACTGTACCACTTGTGGCAAGGGATTCACATCATGGGATGCGCTGGATGGACATTCGGCCAAACATAATCAGTTGAAACGATATTCATGTAGTAAATGTGAAAAGATGTTTTGGTATCGGTCTAGTGCACTGAAACATGAGAAGTCCTGTCAATGTCATAGGGAAGCATTTAGTTAACATTAACATTGATCATTATCCTCTGTTATGGTCAGTTAGTGGTCAGTTAGTTATAATATTGCAGAATTTTCTTTGTGTTCTTAGTCATTGAAATAAAATCTACTGATATATTGGTATATTGTTTTGTTTGATGTAATCTTTAGTTTTAAGCTTCACTTTGTTTTGGTTTTTTAAATTTGGGAATATTCCATTGGGTATTTAACAGTAAATGCTAGTTGATTGTTTCATATTTGAAATTTTCCTGGGTTGTTTTCTTAAAAAACTGAAATGTTGAATTGGTCCATTATATATTTCACTAGACTGGGAGTAAATAACATTTTACCTAATAACTCTGAAAGTTTGAGCATTCAATAAGGAACAACTGTCAGACAGCCAAGAGATAATTATTTGGCCTTATATGATATAACTTTATCCAGTAATGGAATTTTTGGTTTGATGCTAGGTCTAATGTTGAAGAAAATATTTTTATTTATAGACACACACACACACCAGGGTTTCACACGTGTCCTGGAAAATAACATTAATTTTCCAGGTTCTGGAAATGTTCTTGAATTTGACAAAATCAGGAAATGTCCTGAAAATAATATTGCTTGTGAAAAATCCAAGTAGAACAAAAAATCTGATCAATATTATGCCTGTAGAAGAAAACTTTGATTGTAGAAGAAAAAAGATTACTGGTATCCGTGCCAGTTAAAATTTAAATAAAAGTGGGTGGATCAGACAGCTAGAAGGGGTGAGGTGGAGGCTGTACCATACAAATTCCAATAACCGATCATAGATTGAATAAATATGATTTTTTAAGCAGCTATCTTGATTTATTACCTTTAAATCTTGTGTACTTTGTCCTGGAAAATGATAATTTTGTCCTGGAAACTAATATTTACTTGGCTGTGGGAACCATGACATACCTGTGAAGATTCATTGTGATAGTTTGTTGTTTCGTTTGAAATATGCTATTATTTCTTTTGATGTGTAACTTAGCTTTGATATTTTTTTTTGTCCGATGTTGTTCAAGTAATTTCTGTTCATAAAGTATTACTTGTGATATTACTGACTGCTAAAGATCTTACGCCATTGTGTTGATATTGATTCCAGAATGATCCCAGTTATTGGTGTTTGATGATTGTTGCTGTCATCTCTAGTTATAAATTTTTTTCATAATATTACATTTCACTATCTGCTAGCTGTTGTAAATTATTAATCATGTTAAAAATAGAGTTAAAATTATTAATGTCAAGCCAAATAAATTTAATTGCAGTAAAGCATAATAAAAAAAAGAATAAACTGAAATAATACAGCTGATATATCTGTTTACATGATCGTTGTTGCCATTTAAAATAACCTTAATATCAGGGAATCTGAGACAGTTCCAGAGTTTAGATTGGCAGTAATACTAAAGTAAATAGCTTTTAAATCTGATACTTGCCAGTCATAACATCGAGTAATTTAATTTTTTTTCATCATTCCAGATTGGCTCGAAGTATAAGTGTGATATTTGTGGAAAACTGTTTTCGTGGCGGACGAGCTACAAGCGACACAGAGACTCCCATGATGGGAAGTTCTCATTTTACTGTAGTATATGTAACCATGGCTTTTATACCATTGATGCGCTAAACGGACACATTTCAAAACATTATGGCAACCAACTCAACCACCAGTGTAGTATTTGCAAGAAGTCATTTCAGTACAGATCTAGTTTGTTTAATCATTTAAAAACGTGTACAAATAAAGTGAAGTAAGGAATATTATGGTATAATTTATGTGTCAAATAACTCGGAGGAAGTATGTCACGATAGACTGATATTAATAACATGATTTCCCTTTTAATCTAAGATTATGGTGGTTTTTAGGAATTAGTTTAGTTATATATTTGAGTAATTATTGTGATATGATACTTCAATCTATCTTGTCACTGAAACAAATTATTCAAAAACCAAATGGATAGATTATAGAGTTCTTGTTGGTGACTGAAATAAGAGTTGCTAGAAAAAGGTTCTTAAACAGAAAATTTTATTTGATTTCTGTGATAATTTTAATGACGTCTGCTATAGCTGTGAAAACAATAATCTGATGACTTTTTATATAATTTGGAATGTTATTGAATTTGATCATAAATAATTGATATAGAGTAGAAATGTAAATTCTTGGATGTTGTAAGTTAAATGTAATCATTCATATAATGACTGAATCAGAAATGAGGTGCCACTAATTAACATAATTGTGTCATGGGTACTTAAGACACTAATTCACTGACATCTGTAAAAACTGAAGATGACTTGCAACATCATTTAGTATGCAGCTGCTGTCTATTAGGAGATGATTAATATGTGATGTATAACAATATTGTGTGTATCTGTATACATCTTGTGTTTGCACATGCATCAATCGGTGCTAAATAATTTTAATAGTCAGCACATAATTGAATATTTTGCTTGAAAATATTGCTTGACAATATTTTATTGATGCGCAGTAGCAATGTTCTAAACCCCAACTGTGTGTGTCTTCAGTGTTGTTTTGTTCTAGAAAGCTCATTGACACTGAAGAAACGAGGCAAAATAAAAATTTGCTACAGAAAATTATGGTTTTAAAAATATTGAATAAATTTTGTTGCAACTCATTGACAATGTTTGTTAATATATTGATGATGATGATAATATTATGGTGGAGATGATAATGTTTACACTACACATTTTAGAGAACCTAGCTGCTCCATGATTTAGTATTTATTAACCAACTATGTATTATTTCTGCTAAAAGCTCACAATTAATGTTAAAACATTGTATAATGGGGACACAGTATATTTGTAGTTTTATTTTCTAATTAAGTCCTATTTTTAGACTGGCCTATAATTGTTATAACTGTAAAGCAGCAATATCATGGCTTCAATTGATAATATCATTGTATCTACAAGTAGTTTCACATTTTCTGTAATTATTTTGAATATCACAGGGTTCGCACAGGTCCTTGAAAACCTGGAAAGTCCTGGAATTTGAAAATTTGGATTCCCACCTGGAATTTTTATAGAGGTCCTTGAAAATCCTGGAATTTGGACATGTATATCTATATTTCTAATCATAAGCATACAGGAATTCAGTCATTACACTTCTTCCAAAATGTGAGTGTATTTTTTGCAGGTTAAGAATTCATTGAAAAGGTCCTTGAATTTGACATTGGAAGGACCTGGAATCTGAGATGTCAAAATGTGTATGAACCCTGTACCAATTATAAATTTTTAACCAGTCCAGTTTTATGCAGTCTTGAATCAACAAAAAGAGACTCTGGGTCACCAAGTTATGTGATTTATTTGTGTAGATGTGTATTAATGTATCATAATAAAGAGTCATAATTCAGGGCTAAAATCTTTTTATTATGACTGACATTAAAATGAAAATACTTGTGATGGCAATATATTTGTTCAAGAATTTAACAATACCTTTTCAATCAGTGGTGATCCACAGATACATGATACACATATTGACCTTTAGTTAAATAAACTCATGATGTTTTAAATACTCTACAACCCACTGTTGAGTAAAGTAGTTTTGTCTTGTCATGGATACACTGATTCTTTTAATCTTGCTGACAACAATTTACTTTTTGAAAGTTAGAAATAGTTTAGAGGTTAAAGAAAGATCCTGTTAGTGTTTGTTAGGGTATATACTAGAATAGTGGTATATTTGACAGAAGCTAATGTTACTAATATTGGTCTCCTTCAGTTTAAATCACTTCAAAATCTGAATTAAGCAACAAGTAACAATCTCTTAGTCATTTGATTATCATTTAGTTCCAGCTCTGTCCAATGATGTAACTGTACATTTTAATGTGGGTCATACTCTTGAGTCTATGTGTCTGTCACTTTATTGGTTAACTGTGAATATAGAAGACAGATTCTATGATTAACTTTTGTTTATTTATTGGTGTTAAGTGGCAATGACACTACTCCGATAAGATGTATCCATGTCCAAAACGAAATGACAATTCTTAATGCATTCTTGCAGGTGGTGCTCGAAACTGAAACTGGAGGCAGATACACCTGTGGAATGTGTGGCAGAACTTTTTCGTACAAGTGGAATTTTCGAAGGCATTACAATTCGCACCTGGGACGGTTTAGATACCCATGCCATATCTGTCCCAAGGGATATAGTAATCGTAACACGTTGGCTTCTCATATGGAGAAAGTGCACAAAGTTCAACCCGAGATAGAATGTTTGGAGTGCTACAGGGTGTTCAATAGTTGGACACTCCTCAAAGAACACATGCAGACAGTTCATCCAAAACAAGAAATATCATTTGATGTGACACAAAAAGAATGATAAATAACTCTTCTTTACTTGATATGGTGTAATATAAAATACATTCAAGCCGATGTATAACATATGCCAGGAATGATGTTGTGTATTGATGTCACTGTTTAATGTGTTTAATGGCATTTTAAAAGTACACCTAAATGATGTTGTGATTTTTAATATACAGCCTGGATTTCTTTATAAAATACTTTTGTTTTTATAAAACATGACATGTTTGCTGGAGTGGGATAAGAAAAGAACTTATTACTTACTGACTGTTTATTTTAAGGCTATTGAAGTCAGTGAAAATAATTGATTATTGTTTTTTTTATAAATATTTCCTTCTGATTAAAAACTGGATTGATTATGGTAATTAAGTAGTTTATTTTTTTAACTGTACATAAATAATATATTTATAACAAATAGAATTACATAAAAACACTATATAGTTAGATAATGAAACAAACATATTAGTTATAATTTATATTTAGTATGGCAAATACTGCAAGGTAATATATTTAAAGTATATATTACATCCTTTGTCACTGATTGAGAAAAGAACACCTGCAGTAGTATACAACTAATACACTAAAGATATCATATGGAAAATATCTAGTTCAAAGAACAACTTTATATTACTTAATGTCAGCTCATTAAGTGAATGAGAAGTTATAGATAAAAAGATATACTTTATTGACCAGTACAGGAATAATATATTAATTTGGTTATAAAGTAAATAGACATTAACACATGGTATATTATATAAAAGTTACATAATTTACTAGAAGTAATGTCTAATGAGGGTACTAACTTTATTATGTATATAATATCATATAAATTAATTTTATCATGACAAACAATGATTTGCCGATCATGTTGATACTGGAGACCTCACCATAGTATAAGTGGTTATCGTGGGTAGCCACAGATCTGTAGCACTGGGGTTCAAATCCCAGTCTACCTACCTACATCTAAAGGATTTTTAATTTTCATCATTACCTTTTTGGGTAAGTTGGTCCATTTTTCTCATGCCACATGGAAAAATTGTTTGCTGAAACAAAATATATTATTGTATCTAGCTTTTGGATGTAAATTGGTGAACTAATGTTTGTGTTATCTGTAGCTGTTAAAAATGGATTAATTTAAATTTGGTTACCAGATTCTATAATGTTACATTCAGGAGCTGTTAGTAATTCAGGTTCTATAATGTTACATTCAGCAGCTGTTAGTAATTCAGGCTCTATATAATGTTACATTCAGCAGCTGTTTGTAATTCATGGTTCTATAATGTTACATTCAGCAGCTGTTTGTAATTCAGCTTCTATAATGTTACATTCAGCAGCTGTTTTTAATTCTGGGAGGTCATAGTGTAAAGAATATTCATAGAATAGAGATTTGAGAAAAAAGCCGAGAATTAGTGTTTGGACACGTTAATTTACAATATCTATTTAGGTGATTTTATTCATTCTTTTTCACTCAGTCATCTTATTATTCCATCACTGTGTAATTGTTAGTTTATTGGAATAATATTTCCAGATCTTTATAAAACTCTGACACTAAATGATGTTGACTTTTTTGGTTTAAGGGGATAACATTTGGAAGTTGATATGATTGTGTTGGAGTAGATTACTGATACTTGGTACACAATATTTTATTATCACTTTTTAGGTATAGTATCTCATATTAAGAATCATTTGATTACTTTGATAAGGGGTAATATTTACTTATTAATTTATTTCCATTAAAAGAGTTTTAGACTATTGGTTTACGTTAAAGTTATCTTTTGAATTGCAGATTAAAGTCATGAACACTTCATCACCAAAATACAGATGTGAAGTCTGTGGTAAAGAGTTTGTGTGGAAGAACAGTTTCATGAGGCACTGCAGGTACCATCTTGGCAGCTACCCATATCATTGTTCCATTTGCAACAAAGGCACATCCAACAGAAAAGCTATGGCTGTACATATGGTGAAAGTTCACAAAACTCAACCAGAGCTGAAATGTACTTATTGTAGGAGAGTATTCCACAGCTGGCCAGATTTGAGGTCTCATACATGTTCAGAAAATTATACACACATTGAATAACTGGTAGTATCCATGATGCGAATAAGATATTTTTAATATTGAATTGTTCTTGGTTAGTGTGAAAATGGAGAATGTACTGTATACTAGAAAGTGAACTACATTAAATTTCTTTCTCTTTGTGATCTAAAGTTGATATTAATGTTGTATTGTATCATTTGTAATGTAAGTACAATAATACTGGATGAAAACCATCAGATTAAGTAGTAAAATTATATTTAGTTTGGTAATTATAAATGTTCTTACAGAGCATTGCATTAATTTTAAAAATAAACGTGACAAAGTTGGAAAGCAAAACCTGTTACACAAAGTTTAGAGTAGAATATCATCCAAAAATATACTACACATTTTGTACAACACATTACTATATAATATAGATACAGATTGTATATTTAGGCTTACAAGTATTACTGTTATGTTATTAAGGCACATTCACTTACATATAGATACTATTCAGACTTCCAGTACATTAAAAGTATGATTTTTACCATTATACTCTGTGTATCTACATTTACATTCTATAATAAAATGGGCCATCAGGTTTGGTCACCAATAATAGATACAGTTTGTTATATGTTTCAGTTAGATCTACTCATGTTTCCACCAAATAGTCCAATTTAAGTTGCAATTATCAACCGCAGTTTTGGATTTGTTTCATTCTGTGTTTTAAAAACATAAACCTGAATTTCATCAAGTGACAAGGATGTAAAATCAGTTTTACGTAGGTATTTCTCTACCACTAGTTTAATGTTCTTGATAATTTCAACATGTCAGGTCAAAAACAAAAATGCTGTTGGTATGATGCACGATTTAAACTGGAAGTTTTACAATATGCAAAAGATAATAACAATAACACCAAAGTGGCTACACGACAGAAAAACTACATGATTGGTAAAAATGTGCTGCTCAGACAAAGAAAATATATCATGGCTGCTGCACCCACCCTGTATGCTGAGACGATCCTTCATGACTGGGTGAGAAACATAAATAGTTTGAACTTTGCGGAGGTCTACTTAAAATTGCCATCGAAAATATCACTGATTTACAAGATTTCTAGGCTTGAAGACCGATTTACTGTAGAAATAACAAATAATTTTGAAGTGGAACTGACCTTTCACCATCTTGGATCACGCCGTGTGGTAGCCTAATCAGCTTCCGCACAGTGTTCAGGTGGGTATGTGTGAAAATAAAAAGAATAAAAGTATTTTATTTCCCATTGATGGGTTTCAGCTATGATCGGCGGATTTGTAAAACAAGTATTTAAAGACAATGGCCTAATAGAAATTACATACCAAATCTGAATATATCAATTAACCATATAAAATAATTAATTAAAGTTTTTCCAGAATACACCAGGTATAGATAATGTATCATTCCCGTCTCCTCTGTAAGGAATAGAGTCTTGGCTTTTTCAGCTGTTCCCAGTAGTCTAGATGCCTGATGCCTGCAATTTTTCTGTTGAATGATCTCTAGATAACTTCAAGAGTTTGAATATCCGCCATCTCAGATGGAGATCAGAGCTGACTGCAGCATTCCAGTTTTGAAAAGGACTAGTGATTTCCACAACTGGACAATGGGACTGACTTCTTGTGCCCTGAAAGTTCTTAGTATCCAGCTACACATCTTTTTTGCTGTATCTGCTTCTTGATGTGTGTTTGAATGTGCCATTTTGGCTCATCAAGACACCCAAGTCTCTCACAGTTTCTTTTTTTGCAATTATACTGTCTATATTTGAGTGATATGATATAGTATTTTGTAGTTCTTTATCTCTGCCATACTGTACACATTCAAACTTGTTACAGTTGAACTTCATGTAGTTATCAGTTGTCCACTGATATATTACATTGAGATCCCTTTGCAGTTCAATGGGATCCTCTTTGTTCTCTATGCCTTTACCAACTTGCGTGTCATCGGATATTACTGATTTGTCTGTGTCACCTATTAAAATAAGAAACAATAAGAGGCCAATGATAGAGCCCTGAGGTACCCCTGATAGAACTGTGTCCTTCCGGTGAGGAAGCTATAAAGCCATCTTCCAAGTTTACTAGCTATGACAAGTTGTTTTCACTTTTGTGTGGTAATCAAAAAGTCCAGGTAAAGAACATCAACATTTTTTCCTTTGGGATGTTTCATGATCCTGTCGAAATGATTCAAGATCTACTGGTGCGGAAACAATGTTTTTTTTATTTAAAATTTGTTTTCTTCTAAATGAGACACAATGTATTTCCTAATGAGTTTCTCAAATACCTTGGTTTAGTGTGAGGTTAGAGCCACTGGCCTATATTGTTCCAGTAAGCTTTTGCTGCCCCATTTATGTATTGGAATAATATTAGCTGACTTGAGAAGGTGTGGAATTGTTCCTTGGTTCATAGATTTCCTCCCAATCAAGTACAGAGGCAACAATTTCTGAGTAGGATTTTCTGGATACTTGTCCGGCCCGCCAGGTGATGTGCTTAATAACTCTACAGTTTCATCTTTTATATCATCTTCAGTAAATTCCAGGTCTGTAATGCTGGATCCTTGGAGGTTTTCCATATCTCTTTTGGGATGCTGAACACTGATTGATACTAACCATTTCTCAAGATTTAGTTATTATCAATGAGGGGTCCAACCCCTGATCTGATGTTGCTGAACTTCTTCACGTAGATAAAGAAGCACTTTATCTTTATGGTACTGACTACCTTTAGTTCTTTGTGGGTTTCATCTTTATCATAAGACATTTTGAGTTTCTTCTCAATCTCGGTTACCTTCCTTACTGAGCATCAGTTGCTGATTAAGTTTGCATCTTTTTCTCATCTAGATTTTTCAATCTTTTGGGATTCTGTTTTGATATTTTCTGTGACTGCATTTCCTGAGTGGAGATGTCTGAGCATATCTCAATTAACTTTGTCAACAGTTGGATGGGTGGTAGGGCCTGGAATTCTGCTCACCAATTTATGAGTGCAAAATCCGAGTTCATTCCTGAAAAAGTTCAGTTTTTCAAGTACTGCCCCTAACAGAGTTTGTGGATGTTACTTTTGTAGTTGATGCAGCCTTCTATTATAAATTGATCTGAGAAGATGTACAGGTATAACTGTAAAAAGTCGGGATTGTTTGTAAATAGATCGAGTGTGTTTCTGCATCTATTTTGTCTTGTTAAAGTTTGGGGTAGAGACTCCTGGCTGTCACCTATTGGGCACAGCCACCTGGTGTTGACTTCTGTTGTTGTGACGATTGGCGAACTATGAGTTGTTTAATATGGTGGAACCTCAGTTTACTATAGAAGTCACTTTCAGAGGAGAAAAAACCTTACCAGTTGCCTGGTTAGACTAAAACCTCCTCCCGAACAGCACAGTCTATGGATACGGGGGCCCAAGCTCTTATCCACTAGTCCATAGGGGCGGTCTGATCTGTCCTTGGTATATGTAGGGATCTTTCTGGAGAAGTGGTGTTATGATGTCTGGTAGGAATGTTGATTTCCTTATGAGCAATGCTGCTAGATGGCGGTCTGGAAGTTTGTGGTCTTCCGGGCGGAGATGACCTTTAAGTAATCTTCGGTGCTTCATGTAGGCTGGGCAGTTAAGCAGATAATGTACCGGATCGTACACTTGTTGACAGTGCCGGCATAGTGTTTGGGGTGAGGGCAGGTGAAGTTTCTTTTGTAAGCTCAGAAACGCAGTCTTCTGAGCTGGGTGTTGGCCAATTCTGCATCTATGGGTGGGTTTTATCTTTTAAATCACTTACAGGGTTTATACAGACATATCTTTTCGGGTATTATTATTACATATTATTTGTACAGCACCCTTGAATGGCTCCTGTTATTAAATATACATTGTTATTATTATTATTATTATGATCACCATCTGGGTGAGAAAGCATATCTCTACCCTCAATAGCTTGATTGCCTCTAAAAAAAAAACAGAATCTTGTTTTATTGTGGTTTCTTCTCCTCATGTCCATTGTTAGTGTTTACTTCCCCTTGGTCCTGTTGGGTGTACCTGGTGTCCCTGACATGATGCAGTTTGCAATCAGGATTGCTACATTCCCCCTTTGATAGGGAGTTTTTACACATTTTAGCTTGATAGAATGACTCTATACGAATCCATTTGACCCTTTGTCTCCATACTTTAGGAGTTTTTTTGTGGTCGAGGCGACATTCTTTGTCTGAAACACCATATCTGTAAGTTCCTTTGCGGTAGAAAGAGCAGATATACTTTGCTTGATTTTTCTTGTTTTCAGAATCATCATGCTTGTTTTTTTCCACCGCTTACAGTATTTTTATTTTGGAGATTTTTGTTGCCCACTGATGTCTCCAATCAATGATTGTTGTTTCTCACCGGATTTTTCATCTCGGAGGTCTGATGACATTTCCCCTGCAAGACTGTTCCCTTTATCCTGGCTGCTTGGCAAATCTCCTTGACTTAGAGCTGTTGCTTGTTCTTGGAGTGGAAGCCAGGAGTTGTGCGTGACTGATTTTGTTTCAATATGTTTGACTGACTTGTTCTTTAATAGGCCAGCACTCCTTGTTAGTTATGTTGGTTGAGTAGCACTCTCCACACAGATAGTGTAGGCCTGGCAGTTTGTACTTGTTGTAAGCTGCACTGGCTTGTTCTGTGGTGAATGTTTCTTGTTCCTCCTCAGGAACAGTCAATAATTTGAACCCTATCCACATATCTTACATTCAAGAAGTGACTCGTCTTACAGTTTCAGGCAATAGTTCTCACTTGATATGTTACACAAGTCTGGCAGTAGGTTCTGTACTCTAGGGATTAGACTGTTTATACATGTTGGCTTTGTATATTGTTCATGGCTAGGAATTTCTAGCAAATTCAGTATGTTCACTAAGGTGGATTTGTTACCCTTATTAACTTACTTTTGTGCTGCCGAGTGTAATGTTCCTCAGGTGATAGAGGTCGAGGTAGTCTCTGATCTCCGTGTTGGGTGTAGAGTCACACGGACCTGGAATTAGTTTGCTCAGCTTCGAATTTGAACCTCTTCACTGGCCTCGGCCATCTTTTTTTAGTGGCAGTGATGCTTCTGCACGTAGAGTACAGTGTTAGCCAATTACAATGTTAATTGATGATAATCCAATCTGATATAAAACATAAAACGAATATTCCATAAATCACACACAGGCCATAGAAAATATACACATAGAAAATCCATTTGTCCTTGAAAACTACAAAAGGATGTATTATTCTGCTGGTTACTGAGTCATGTCGATATTACTGTCAATGAACTCGACGATAAGGCTGTCAAAACTGCTCTAAAAGGTTGCACTTCCGACATATCATAAAGCAATATATAAGAAAGCAGTGGTCAGATTTCTGGTCACTGCAATCTGAAAATAAATTGCATGCAATGCAGCATGGATTAGGATGTTCGATTAGGACTCTTTCCTCACCCATAGATATCTCTTGGCTGGAGAAGATCCACCAGAGTGTATCTCCTGCCAAGAACGCCTGACAGTCGATCACATCCTCATTCTATACCACCACATCAGAGTCCACTACTACCACGCAGAGACTCGGAAAGAGCTGCTAGAGAATATTGCCCCGGACACAATTTTAAACTTCCTAAGAGAAGCTGGTCTTTTCTTAATATAATTTATTTGAAGTGACAACATCTAGTCAATGTCATAACCTTATCTAGAATTTTCTCTATAGAAACAGGTCTTCTCTTTTAACAGAAATCTATTTAATTACCTCTACTAATAAGAGAGTAGCATGTTCTCTATATGACAAGATTGTAATAAGTGGTATTACCTTCTTTTGTAGACTTTTAATTAATATCTATTTTGCAGACACATTTATGTAATAGTTTAAACTTTATTATACTAAAAATACACTACAACTTTATTAGAGTTGTTTTGTTGAATAATTGGTAACTTAATGTTAATTCCTTTACTTTTATTAATTTGTTATATATATATATATATATATATATATAGTCTAACCTCACTTTTATGCCAACTTTGGCACCTGGCTGAAAGTTTGTATTGTGATGGGGTGGCATTTGAGTTGGCAGATACCCTTGGGTGGTTGTTGGTTACACTCGGCTTTTGATTCTTTATTATTAAACCCCAACTGTCACTTTATTTAATATATCCCCTATCACTGTAATGACCACGACAGCTTGTCAATCAATACACAGATTACCAGAAACATTTCACAGTCAGTGTGGCAGTAATAGCGTGTGGTATTTATATGGCAATGTATGATATTCGTATTGTGTAAGCATTGGTGGTGGCTGTTAACTGGTGGCGAATGGTGGGGCTAGAGTGTATATAATTGACACCAAGAAAGTTTGTTTGTAGTTATCATGGAAATTAGGTTTTTGTTATATTATATTTTGTTTGATCACTTATAAACTTTTGTCAGAGTATGAAATACTTCTACACTAAATATAGACAAATATATCTTAAATAGATGAGTTATATAAATGGGATGCTGGGCAATAAACAAGATAAAATATTAGAAGCTATAGAATGTTAATTTATGTTGATCCAAATATATTGGTCAATATTATTTGTTTGAGGAACTGATACACTCGGTATACAGTTTGTAAGTTCACATGAAATACTCAAGTACACACTCACTGCTCTCTGGAACTTAAACTCCATTGTCAGTCAAGCTAAAGACCAGTATTGTCATATCAACATTTATCAAATAAGATCTTTCCAGTATTGTATCAATTGTACAGATATATATATAGCATCTTGTTTTAGAAATCATTGTCTTCTATAATAGTTTATTAATTACTTATCTAACTGACATTAAGGTTCATGTACTAATTTTAATATTGTTCTTCACACTTACCGGTTTTGTTCCAGCTAGAGTTTACAACGTGCCCTGAATGTTCAAAATTTTATTTCAGTTTATTCTACTCTATAATAAAATTACCTTTTGAATTTCAGACTAAAGGCACGAGCACTTCAAAGCACAAATGTGAAATCTGTGGGAAAGCATTTGCTTGGAAGAAGAATTTTTTGAGGCACCACAGGTCCCATTTTGGCAGATATCCATATCATTGTTCTATTTGCAACAAAGGCACATCCAACAGAAAGGCCATAGCTGTACATATGGTGAAAGTTCACAAAACCCAACCAGAGCTGAAATGTACTTATTGTAGAAGATTGTTCCACAGTTGGCCAGATTTGAGGTCTCATACATGTCCACAAAATGATAGACACATTGTAAATAGCTGATGGACAATCTCATGTTTATTAGGCTGTTGTTTATGGTATTTAGTATTGGGTGATAGTAAGATCACACTTTATAAAACAGACATCCTTTTATCTCTTTTTGTGGCTCAATATTTCACTTAGTAAGATTCCAGGTGTTGTTTTTTAAAATCTTTGGTGGATTCCTTGTCACCTTATGTTTTTATTGATAATAAGAAGGTATTCAGTGTGAGATTATATATATTTATAAACATATATCTATTATACATTCCTGGTATGGACACATAATCTTTAAATTCTAGACTTCAGTTAATTATTGGTGTTGATAGAGACTGATTATTTTATAATTATAAATCAAGGCTATTGGGGGTACTTGAATACATATCTATAAATTTGTTGGTAATAAATGGTAGACATATAATAAATATTATAATTATTGAGTATTTAATATTTTGTCCCTGATTTATCAGGTCTATAAAGTTATATGTAGTTAGAACATTCAGCTTACTGTCAAAGTTCTTTGTAATCAAATTGTATGTAATAGATAGATGGGAAAAAGTATATATATATATATATATATATATATATTGTGTGTGTGTGTGTGTGTGTGAGTGTGTGTGGCTTGGGGTCAACTCAGATAATAAGCTCTTCATTAGTGACAGTTGACGACTCTAGTATGACTATAAACTAATATAATAATTATTTTGACTCATTAAATAATAATAATAATTTTGTACATTTAATAAATCACAGTTAGTAACAGGAATAATTTAATTATGTACTGTACAATAATATTATATAATAGTACCTAGTTTAAATTTAGAGGTGGTATATCATAATTACATGGGTTTAAATTCTATGTATTTAGTTTATCAAATAATTAAACCATTTAAAGACAGGTAATAGACAATATATCAGATGTAGATTCTACATACTTTAAAGAAGTTACTTGTGATGCACTTTAATCTTATCCTATATATTTTAATGAAGTCAACTATTTAAACACATATATTTATAGACTTTGATTTTTTCCCCATTTATACTGTTACTGCTATGACTAATAATAATAATAATAATTTATGCTGTACAAACACCGATAATTGTTAGTAACTAAACATTTCGCAGATTGACAGGAACTTTGATCAGGATGTTTAAAATATTATCATTCAAATCATATGTCATTCAAGGTGAGGTGTCATTTCAGGTAAAGTGTCAAACCAAGTCTAGTGTCACCCCAGATAATGTGTTATGGGAAGTTTTATAATTAAATTAATAAATAAATTGAAAGCAGGATGTAAAATAATAACAAACCTTGTAACTGATATATGACATAATGATAAATTGTGTGCTTTATGTATGTATGTATGTATGTATGTATGTATGTATGTATGTATGTATGTATGTACTTGAAATATTGAAGCCTACTGGACTGCCAGTGTATTAGTTTGGGAGAAGGTTTTAGGTGAATTAATATTTCTAGGATATGGTCAAATTAAAGGCATTAGTAACCAAACAGTGGATATAATCTAACTGCAATGTTAAATCAACAATTGAAAGTTAAAGCACATTATTTCATGCAGTCTGCTAAAATAAATATTGAGCCGGGATTGGATCTTTCACTAAATATTAACGCATTGATGTATGTCAATCAATGTCTGTTTTTATCTTAAATATTCTGATGTCTAAAATATATTTGTAATTCTGGTGACTAAAAAGGGAATTTTTAAATTTGAATTTATTTTGGATGGATAACTGAAATCTGTATTTGATTAAAGTTTTATAATTGGCTAGGAGACTGATATTGGTTGAAGCAAAGTTTCAGCTTTTAAAAGATCCCAAATCTGTGAGTATTACTAATTAGACAACTACACACTTAAAGCTTTTGTTACTAATATAGAGATAATCTAATTTGACTACTGAGTTATATTAGGAACATTAATTAGCAGTGACTTTGTATCTGGAATAGCTAATACATGTACACTGAACTAATTAACAATTGTATGTAATACAATTGACAGCCATTATAAATGCTGGTATCATTGTTCCTTTTGTGGTGAGTTTTGAGTTGGGCTAGTGATGGGTATGTACATATATTATATATCACATTTATATAACGCCATTTACAAAAGATTGTAATAACAAGTTACATAAAACGTAGCAGGAATAATAACTGAACACATGATTATAACCAAATAAAACCAATGATGACATTCTTAATATTTTAAGTAAAAGTGCCTTATACTTTTTAATCTAGTGTATAACACGGAATTGGTGATTTGTAAGTGTTAGTATGAGTCACTGTTAGAGTGCTGATACCTTCTTGTTCAGGATATAGTCATCTGTGTCTAGTCTTGTTTACCTTTGCATGTGTGCATCAACACCTTATAATCCAAACTGGTAATTATAGAGAACGGGGTTGATATGTCTATGTGATGACGTCATTGTAATAAAGCATGTAACTGTGTTTAGCACACACTGAAGGTTTTTCAACATTGTGTTTGGCAAGTTATAAACGATAGTGCGTTACAATAACCCTATTAAGAAGTCACAAACCATTCACTGTTTTGGTATTAACAAATAGCTATCAGTAGTTTTAAGAGGAAGCAGAATCTGTTAGAAAGTTTTCTCTACATAACAAGCCTAAACAATAAATTTACTACAAATGGATACAAATATATAAAGTATATTTTATATATTTGGTAAATGACCTACATCTGTAATTATATTAATTGTTTGTAAATTTGGTTAACATACATACAAACACATTTGTTGTTGGGAGGGGGGGGTAATTCACTGACAGACATGTATGTTACCTTACAAAATAATGTATATTTAAGCCGATTCTCCATAACTTAGAACAGACTTTAACAATTATATTAATATTGATTCATTTCTTAATCCAGTTTCAGTTATTTTCTTAAGGTTTTGCAGATAGCAAATGTTGTAAGATTAACAGTTGGCTTATACAAATGTGGAAAAGAGTTTGTGTGGAAGAAGAATTTTAAGAGGCACTACGAGTCCTACCTGGGAAAGTTCACCTACCATTGTCGTATTTGTAATAAAGGAATGCATAATCGACACACTTCGGTGACTCATTTGATTAAAGCTCACGGAGCTAAACCCGAACTGAAGTGTAATTACTGTTAATAGTCGGACCAAACTGAAGAACATCACATCCAATAAATGTCAGATTGTTTACCTGTAAAATAAATTATACACATTTTATTGTAGTTTACCAAATAATATGGGCTTAGTTTGCACATAATTCATTATTTGATTAAAAAGAACCATAAAGTATTATAGAAGATAGATTTACTCATGAGTCATGGATCCATGTAACATTAGGGTCTAGTCTAGTCACCAGACTAGTGTCAGTGTGTGTGGCAACGTAGAGGTTATAGACAATATTACACAAAATAACGTCTATATAAACCTGAAGCGTAATTAATTTGTGTATATTTAAATGTAAAACAAACCTGAAACAAAGTGATCACTGTAAATACTGAAATAGTTTGCTGAGAAATTCTGTCAAATGTCCATTTCAGTCTGCTCGTCAATAAGAGTAAGAAACATTTATTTAGAGTCGATAAAAGCGTATGTATAATGAACATTACATATGATATGATTTTATACAAATGAAATATTTATGATAAAATGATATGATAAAAATATTTCACCTGTTAATAATATTACATTGTAGGCATGATCCACATTTACAGGATGGAACCCAATCATGAAGAAGGGTCTTAAAACTACTAAAGCTTCGGGCATTTCGTATTATATTTGGCAACTTATTCCAATAAAATGGTGCAGAATAGGTAAAAGAATTCTTACCATACTTGACGGTTTTATATTGTGGGATACATATATTATTATCAGATCTTAAATTAATTTGTACATTTTTGTTTAATCAGAGCATTTAGATACAGTGGATACTTGTCATGTGAAATTTTATATACAGCTTCCATAAACTTTCTAATCCGTACAACATATAGTGGGTGTTTATTACAATTTTCTAGTAATAATTTATAGGAACTGTTGAAGTCCAACTTAATAAATCGTAGTGCTTTTTCTTGAAGCTTTTCAATTTTATATGTGTTACATTTAATAGAGAAGTGCCATACAACAGAACAATAATTAAAATAACATTCGATAAAAATAATAAAAAGTAAAAACTTACTTGGCTCATCAAGTACATTACATAATCTAGCCAGTACATTAATTTGATTTCCTGCTTTCTGACAAAGTTTGGATGTATGAGTATCAAAATTTAATTCACTATCTAAGTTTAACCCCAGAATCTTGACATTATTCTGTGGAACAATAGGATGTTTTCCTATATTAAAACTATCTAAATTTTCATTTTTCCCAAAAACAATACATTGAAACTTATCAGGATTAACCATCATATTATTACTCTCAAACCATGTGATCACATTGCTTACATTACGTACTACTTTATCCTTGACGGACTCATAATCATAGCCAGAACAGACAAATGTGTTGTCATCAGCGTAATTGTATACATCGACGTCATCTTCTAATATAAATAACATATCATTAGTAAACACATTATAAGACTGAGGACCCATAAGGGATCACTGAGCAGCACCTTTGTAAACATTTTCCCATTCACTTTTAACATTACCCAATTTTACTCGTTGTTTACAATCTCGATAGTAACTGAGAAATAATTCACATGCAGATTGTCCATTAGGACAACATACACTACCTGTTTCTATTGATTTCTTTATATTTTCAACCAGACGTAAGAGAACAGTTTCACAACTATGTCGTTGTCTAAACCCAGATATATAGGGGCTAAAAACTTTTTCAAAATATACCGACACCTGATTTACAATTTCTTTCTCAAAAATCTTTGACATACTGGGTAGAATGCTGACTGGTCTATAGTTTGAAACATCTAGATTGTTTCCCTTCTTGTGAATAGGACATATTTCCGCATATTTTTGAAAATTTGGGAATGTACATGTTGTTAGTGACATATTCAATAAATAACATATTTGATTACATAATATATTTGATCCCATTTTTAATAATTTAGCAGGCAATATATCATACCCAGTGGCTTTATTGGTTTTTAAATTACCCAAATGTGACTTAACTACATCAATACTTACATCATGAAAATAAAAATCAACATGTTCACCAAATGTTTCCATAAAGTGTTTTATATTTTTAACACTATCATGTTGGTCATGTTTCGTCACACAAGAAGGTACATTATCATATACATTAATACAATCATCAGAACCTATATCTTTGGCCATATTGGTAAAATAATCATTAAAAACAGTAGCTACCTTGTCTTGATGTGTTACAACATTTTCATTGGTCAGTAATATTATATTATCCTTTTTATTGATAGATTTATTTGAAATAAGAGTTTCCCAGAACTCCTTTCCACTTCCAGAGGTTGCACTACATTTACTGCTCAAAAATATGTTCATACTTTTGTTTCTTAATTTTGTGACCAAATTTCTTTGATTTCTGTATTGTTGCCAGTGACCAGTACTTTTATATTTATCATATTTACGTTTGAACATATTTCTTACATTTATCGCTCTTCGTAGTTCACCATTCGTGTATGGAACTCTGGTACCTTTGATCGTCTTACATTTTACAGGAGCATGTTCATTCACTACTTGCATTGTTAACTCATTCCATACATAATATGCATCATCAACATCATAAAAATTTCAGTTATATGATAGGGTATTCCAGATAAATCAAGTAAGAAAGGTGGTTTTATTAAAATGCTTGTAACTCCTATATGTGAAAGTAGTAGCCTTCTGTTTAGGAATATGAAACTTTGTGGAGGTACAAACCAGTGAGTGAAAATCACTTAAACCTTGTATCAACACTGACAGTATTTTTAAAACGTTTTTGTCTGTTTGTAATAATTAAGACAATAAGAGAAGGTACACCTTTAAAACACGTTGCCTTCTTTACAATATTACTCAAACCATTAACATCCAAGTAATCTTTGAAATAATTTCAGTTCTACCATTGGTGTTATTAATTCCTAATGTACATTATTATACCACCTTCATTATTTTTGAAGTCCTGTCTGTACAACCTGTACATGGGATTATTTGGAAACGAATTATCAATCTTGGTTTCCTGAATAGTTAAAGCATCCAAAATATTTTCTTGTAAAATCTCTCTGAAAGGCTCAAACTTATACCTAATGCTATTAACATTTATATGACCTATCTTACACTGTTTCTTGTTTTGTAAATATAATTGTTTGATTGCATTAAATATACAGTTATCATTTAAACCGTTAATCTCCGTGGTAGTATTATTGTCTAATTCAGTTAAATTTATCTTGGCGGTGATTTGGTTCGGCACAGTACCTGCATCGTATGGTTTTGGTGCTCCTGTCCAGCGACTGATAATGGGAATGGTACTCGCCGTTATGGTTGTTGTACTGGTTGTTGTACTCCCAGTCACTAGTGGGGAGACGTGGCCACTCATCGTTATACTCTTCGCGCGATGTGCAACGTGCGTACCGGTCACTGTGGCGATCCTGGTCGTAGTATCGTTCATTCCGCCGAAGATGCTGTTTCTTCCACGAGTATTCTCTGCGCGTCGGTACGTTTGTGTCTCGCACGTTTGTGGGTCGCACATTTGTGGGTCGAACGTTGCTCGCTGATTTTCTTCTTGTGAAGTGATGCGTCGAGTTGCGATCACGAGGGGCGCGAAAAGGTGGAATGCAGATACCGTTGTCCCAGATCTGCGTGTTAAGCACCGTATCCTCGTGCTCGTCGTTCACCGTGACGTAAAATGATCTCCAATCGAACTTATCACGAAGCATTTTAACGCCTGGGGACCCCTGAATACCTATGTGATATGGCCTTAGTCCACAACGTACGTCTGTTTTCCTCAAAAGGGTTCATTTCCTAGGTTTGCTATAAAATGACAATGCACTTTCCTTTGTTGATCTATTTGTGCAATCTACTGTCAATGAGGCATTGTTGTTGATTACTAAATCTTGACGTTGGAATGTCTCTTCGTTATACATGAAAACAATAGCTGCGCATCTGTATTTCTGCCTCTGAGTATGCGCGCATAGACTTGACCTACTTTAAACCAAAACATTCTGAAGTCGTCTATGCCAGGTCTCGCTCTCCTGACATGATGCCAAACTTCTCACACATTTTCTGCCGTCTGAAAGTTCTCAATACATGAAATAGATTGAGATGCATTGTGGCATTTGGGAAAGCCCTACCAAACACTGTCCTCTCTAACATGTCCTTGTCCATCATAACCATGGCAACTCTATCACGCCTTGGGTTGTGTTTCTTGGAGGCATTAGCCATTGCTGTCATTCCCTCATCAGTCTCCAGACTGGTAACGCAGCAAGAAATTATCTGACTTTGGCCAATTCCCATCAATGCAGAGCATCCGATACACAGGTATGCGTAAGCTTGTTAGCTTTCATGTTGCATCCACCATGACAACTTCAGGAAATGAACTAAAATTGCTCCTCATTTCAGAATCTTGGAAAAAGATGCCTGTCAATGTTCGGTCTCTTTCAACAAAGACTTCCACTGTAGAACCTGTAACAACAATGTATGTGGATCTTAAAACAACGACTACAGCACCACTGAACAATATTACAAAACTTTATATTTGACACACAAAATAAATAGAATTTCAGAAATCATTTGTCAATCCCTGCCTTTTATCTGCTGAAGCTGTTCAACCACTGCAGCAATATCATTTTTTGTTACCTGGTATTTGAGGTGTGTCTGAACGTTACTCAGGCCTTTCCAGTAACTTGCTGGACACCCAATTGTAACAGTTTCTTGTTGACGCCAAGACGGATCATGTTCTTAGTCTGCTCCTTTTGAACCAAATCCAAACGACGTTGTTTTGGCAGATGTGTATAAATTTCCTACAATATAGATATAGATAATATTTTTTATTACAACTCCCAACAGCTCTACTCAACTAATCATTATTGAAATGAATAGATGAAATGCCTTTGTGAACTTACATTAGAGACAGCATGATTTTATCACCACTGAGGTTCAGCTTCACACATACCTTACACTCTTGCTTGATGGTTCTAAAAATAAAACAATTAAATTTAAACGGCTACAAAATTCCAACACCTTTAAGTTTAAAGTACACTTAGCCACACCTGTAAATTTAATCAGTTAAACCGTTAAAAAATTCCAATACTTCTAAGTTTAAAGTCTAAGACACAGCATCCATCAGTACGTCTCGTAGACTAGTTGACAGTTGTAGAACTTATGAGTTATGTATATTAAGTATATCTAATTAACACGCACGTATGTTTAGACCCTAGTATATCTACTAAAGATACAGTGTTCTGCTAAACAAATACCTCGCAAAAATTAGACCTATTGCATTTAATGTGCATACGTCAACGACTTTCTAAGCACTCGATATTTGTAAAAAAAATGCTGAAAATATTGGACCTTTCAGATTTCTGCACATTTGGAGCAAACAGTCCAATTATTGCAAGGTACATATTTTGCAGAACAATATGTGTATTAACAATTGTTTCATGATATATATATATATATATATATATATATATATATATAATACACAGTAAACAGGGTGTTAAATTCTTAAATTGCAATAAATGCCGAAGAAATACACACTATACAGGGTGCTAAATTGCAATGAATGGCGATGAAAACCCAGTGGTGCTTATTTTGCGACAAGGAGTTATTTTACTTGTTACTGAAAAATAAGTACCCCGATTACTGCGCAGGCGCACTTGGAGCAAATAGTCCAATTTTTGCGAGGTATTTACTTTGCAGAACAGGTGTTTTAACTGGAAGTAAAAACGTACTCATGTGCATAATGGCTCACGTACGTACGGCTCATATACGTGTAGCCACTGGCATTGCGTTTTAAACACACTCACACAAATTGAATAGTTTGTAAAATCAACGCAACTAATCGTTGATCCGTGCGTTTGCCCGGACTCTTTGAACGATCCTTTTTCCCGCCACAGACACAGGTGTAATGCACCGAATAATATTTCAGCGTCGGATTTGTGCCATCGACTCTGCGGTACCATAAGACGTGCATTCTCCATTAAAATAGGCAGTGTGTTGTCTTAAGCCGAGATTCCATATACTCGGTAGAGTCCATGCGTTATGCGAATCCGACAAAAAATGGAAAACATGTAAACGTATGAGCGTGCTTCCATGTGCGCGACTGCGTATGTGATTTCCGGATGCGACAAAACGGACCGCTCCATGTAGTGATTGGTGCGAATGTGAATCGGATGGTTGAATCTAAATTTTTACGACCCGGGTCGTATCATTCTGGATTCAACCGTCCCGATTCGAGTGTCCTTTCCCACGAAAAATAGGTCCCAAGTGAGAGGGGTGTCCGAAACAAAAGGTTACTGCAATATCGCATACCGTGTATATGGAATCTCGGTTTTAAGTGGAAATTCCATACACGGTATGCGAATCCGACAAAAAATGGAAAACCTGTAAACATACGAGCATGATTCTGTAGATCTATGTACGACAAAACGGACTGTTGAATCCAAAATTTTATAATCCAGTCTTTACGTAAAGGTTTGGATTCAACCGTACGATTCGAGTGTCCAGGCAGGCTTTCCCAGTAAAAATAGTTAAGAAGTTGAGAGGGGTGTCCGAAACACATGGATATCGCATACGCGTGCCGCGTTATGTGGCAGCCAGCTTTACATCGCAGATTATAAGTATAGAAACCCAGCAGGAAATAATTTGCAGAATTTCCGTCTCAAAAATGCACTTGCCAGATGTAACCAAGTCCTCCCCTTAGTTACTTGTAGGCAATCGATTGACACAAGTCCGGTGATATTTAACTAAACTAATTTATTACACTAACAAATCAAACTAAAATAACCATAAATGTGACAATCAGTTGTCTCAAACAATACAAAACAAGTACTTCTCGTTGTGATAACATAAACCGAAACGTGATCAAATCAAATAAAGTAGAAACCCTTCGCAAAAATGTCAAAGTTTTGAAATACAAAATACGTTGAGTTAAAACTCAAAACATCGAATGACTATTGTTAAGTTTTAAAATCTGAGCCTAAAGATGTATGAAGAGACCCGGAACTTAATTTCACAATCCCGAGACTGGCCTGTCTGGCCAACGTAGCTGCTTATATACTGGTCCTTGTTGGCGTAAAGGTCATGAAACAATAGGTTTAGCATGTTTACGAGAAAAAGAAATTCCCATGATTCAAAGAAATCCTACGACAATAAAAGAAATCCAGCTAAAGGGATTTCGGGACATCACCTTGCTCAGCCGAATTGACACGTTATAAAACATTTCCACGAGCATCCGGAATGTATACATTTTTAGAGTGGTTTTATATGATGGTCATATAAGATACGTTGCCTTAAGAAAACATTCATCCGTTTTCACATTGACAACATGTATCATAAAATAGTATTATCACAGCAAGTCTGAACAGATGTTTGCCGTAGACTATACATTTCCGGTAACTTTATAACCACTGTACAATGTAATTAGTAACATTTAATTAAGTAAATAGTGACAAGACTTTGTAACACAGAGCGTACAAGTGTTCCGCGATCAGCACTAGCCCGGTATGAAAATATACTTGCTGCGGGAAAATATTCTCCTCACTGTGATAGGATACTGCAAGGACCCTCCGCAGAGACCCTCCCC
Source organism: Paralvinella palmiformis (assembly GCA_025642065.1). Lineage (NCBI taxonomy): Eukaryota > Metazoa > Annelida > Polychaeta > Terebellida > Alvinellidae > Paralvinella > Paralvinella palmiformis. The sequence goes on from JAODUP010000625.1 coordinate 220,099, forward strand.
GCATTGGCGCCAAGCCGATTCGACCAGCTCAAAGCCAAGACATGCACATCCCCAGTGAAATACACCCAGCGACTAAAATGCAGGTCAGCTTTCTTTTTAAATGAATGTGCAAACGGTATTTTCCAATGATCTTTGCAATGATTGCCATCACAAATGCAATGAACTCTTGGTGAAAGCTGGACACTTGGAACATCTCTTAATGTCTTCTTTTGACTGAGCTGGTTTATTTTTTCCCCCCCGCCACATAGACAATTTCCATTGTGGCTGTCCTTAAGCAGCTTGTGGGGTCCTCAGGCTTTATTTTTAAGCGCTCCGTCAACGTATGCCCATCACTGCACTGCGTGTATGACAGCGTGATACAGTTTTCATAATTCCTTTGATGTTGTATTTAATAAACAAACTTCTCTCAATCGTGATTTCTATTGTTTTTACTGTGGTGGAAATTACGGTAATTGACCTTGACTTATACGGTGAGCATAGACCTCTACTTATCTGCCGCGTCGACTTATACGCGAGTATATACGGTACATTCTCCAGCCACCCATGTTTGCTGTATTTGAGTGGAAACAAATCACTCGACGTGATGTCCATAAAATCCAGGCTCCTAGCAGAAGTCTTTGCCCCTGTTTTGAATGTATTGTACTAACATTTAACAATTGGTTCATTGATGCCTTCATCACCAATCTTTTCATTCAGCAGATCATGTAATTTCAAGTTGACATTTAGTCCACCCACTGACAGTTGTATGACCTTCAAAATGTCAATTTAATTTTCCACCAAACACGACCTGATTTTCCCCAACAGAATGTCCTAAGAATTGCGATGTCAGGTATCGTCATTTTTCAAAAACCATAAATAGATATCTATTTACTTTATTTGTGTCGTTTTGTTTTCAGATTCATCAAACATCAGCACATACCTAACAAGTTGTTTGATATCTCTGATAAGTTGCTGCTTGAAGTATGGCCTGATAACAAAGCATGCTGCTTACGCACACTTTCTTTTACCACAAGTAAATTGTGACATAATGGCACTGTCAGGAAATATTCGGCCGAACAGTGCAGCAACACTGTCGCAGCTCTTGTATCTGTAATATGAGCTCGTGATTTTTACCGTCCATGACACCTCAGCAGCCAACGATTCGTTTCCGCCAACAAACGTTGTCATGCCAAATTGTTGGGGAAGCAAGGCAGTTGAAGCAACAGGCTTGGGTGTTGTTGGCACCCTAGAGTAGCGCTGAACAGGTGTACAATTCTTCATGATATCACACCCCGAAATAGTCGGGTATATAAATCGCTATTGCCATCGCATGTGGTCGCCATGTTCCATTCTTCCGCTATACCCACGATCACCGAGTAAGTTCTTGTGTTTTCCATACACGTAGCTGCCGTACGTTCAGGTTGCACCGAGATCAACGATTTCAGCAGTAACTTCTGCTGTCCATGTAGCATCTTGGAATTAGTCAAATCGTCTTTATCCAGGAGACGGAGAGCCTCCATTGATGAACATCCTTTTTTCATTAAGATATCTACAGTCTTCCTGGATAACTTCTGCTCCGTAGCCCATCCACGCAGTTCACGTTCCGCAACTGCTACCACATTAGCGCTTTCGTCATCAGACATAATACAAAAATAAATGTACAATTGGGCGAATAAACTAATTGCAATATTTCTCGTTTGCTTTGTCACAGCTTGCTAATTCGAAATGACCAATGGTTGTTGGTGGCTATAGCAGCTATATATATATATATATACACACATATATATTCACAGCTCAGCCAGGGTTTTCAATAACCATACTGTGATAAATGGCTAAACTGTAGTTTTACACCATCCTGTGAAATCCTTCTGGTGGGTTGGTTGCTGATTGAAGAATTGTCTAAAATTAGGAAAATTTAATTAAAATGTGTACAGATCAGATAACATAACATGTTAGTAATTTATGTGATGAGAAATGTTTTATATATTGAAATAATTCCTGTTTTAATTTAAACTACAGCAGTTTAAATGGAAATAATATTAGAGAACTTCTTTGGAAATTCATCTGGTTCATAATAATCACTGTCTCTATTACTTGAATTAAAAGGTGACTCATAGTCATCATCATCATCATCATCATCATCCCCCAGTGCCTTCTACAATGACTTGAAGTTGAACTCCTCCTTTCCCTTGATCTGGTCCATAGTCAATTCAATCATTATCCATAAAGATCACCCCTCCCACCCAGGTCATGCCATTCACCAATTCCCAATCAGACCCCACACTTAAAAATATTATTACATATAATAACTAACTGGCAAATTGCAAAATCAATATGATTAAATAATAATAACGAGAAATATTTATATAAAAACCTGATTTTAAAGATAAAATGGAATATATTTCAATATGCACAAAGCTTCTTTGCAGAATTGGATAGATAATAATCTTGTTTAGATCCTCTAGAGGCGATTTGTGACAGGTTGATTTTCACTTTCAGGAACTTCTCCAAGTCTGATTCATTTTGAATCTGTTGTGGTTTCTCATCAGGGCCTGACTTGATCCTTATGTTGTCATTAACAGTTTAACTCTTCTACTTGCCGGGTAGTCGTTGATGTAGACCATCTTGGAATGATGTCTGAGTTTTTTCTGTACCTTGAAGATCCTATCTTTAGTGGTTGAGTAATCAAATGACACCAACATTATATTGCATGATTTATCTATTTTATGAGCACTTATGATGTTTTCTTTCTTGATGTCTGGTTTCATCACCTTTTCTATGAAGTTATATTAGCAATGTTGACAAGTTCGTTCTTATCTGCCTTGAAGACCCAACTTCAGGTGACAAATATGAAATAACAAAACATCTAGTTATTTTAAAGCTAAATAATTAGGCTCGTTGTGGGGCCTTTGTCTTAATGGACAAGCAATGACCAGACTATCAGAAACTTGGTATCAGTGGAAAGCTTAAGAACATAACAATAGAGCAATTTAAATTAAATTTATTTATGATTTCGTGTCATATCAGAGTGGAATTAAAAGAGAGTGTGAACCAAATTATTGAACGTAAAAAGTAATCTGCATTGTTTTACCATAAACATATACTCTAGTTCCACTGTATAAAACATTCAATTTATATACCAAATTCAAACATCAGGATCCCACAGCATCAGTGTACATTTCACTCTGACTCCAGTATGTTATTTTGTAGGTAGTTCCTTTCCTTCCTTTCAGTTTTTCTACTCCACCATTATAGATGGTTTTCTCTGTTTCATCAAACTAAACGTGACAACAATGACACCTGTCACTGAGAGACTCTAATAGTTTCCCTTCAATTTGTTTTCTTTCTTTTACCTTGTTTGTTCTTGTAAGAAAGTTCCTCTATTCACTTTTGTTGCCTGAGACCTTTGACCCACTGTTCTTGAATGCCATGCCAGTTGGCATCAGAGTATGCCAGGACTGCATGATGGCTTGTCTGCTGGAGAGCCTAGTGCAGCCATCTATACATTTCCTCTCCTGCAGCATGTGACATCTTGTGGATGAGCTCGAGGCAGACCAATCATTCATCAGATGTCCCCTCCCTCCGAAGTGTGTCGAAGAGACATATCTGCAAAGCAGCATCTGGCAGCTTTTCTCATATTACGTCACGGTCAGTCATATCTTTGTCAGCCATCACACACTTGATGTTGGCAGGATCATTGTACTTAATAAAGATCTCCATCAGTGCACTGATGGTGGCCCACTCTTCGTTGCCAGTGATCCACAGGGCAATGACAACACTCTCACCATTTCCGTCAACAACTACCAACACATATAGCAGCACCCTCATGTCATCCAGCTTGTATGTTGCATCAAGCAGAAGCAGCTCTGGAAAATTGGGCGTGACACATCTTTGAGTCCTGGTACGATATGGCAATAAGCTCATTAATGGTGTTGACCACCAACTCAGTTACTGTGCCTACCTTCTTACATATTTTGACAATGAGTGGTTGCTCTGTCCATGCCTTTATGTTGTGCAGATCCTTCAGGGTGACCTCTACACCTTGGTCACAGATCTGCTGTTGGACCAGCTTTCGGTTTGCGTACAATAAAACCATGTGTCCTGTCTCTACCTCCATTGGTGGATCAGGGCGCCTCGGTCGTGGTAGGTATTTAAGCAATGCTTGAACAGATACACAAAGATAACCAGATAACCATCTGATGCCACTACTTTAAAGTAATGAACTGCCTTAGGACAAATCTTTGTAAGGAGATTAATGCACATGCATAATCAAGATATTATGTACAGATATTTCCATAAATATGCTATTCACTCATTTCATGTATTGTATAAGAATTGGTGCCAACATTTCAGATATAAAAATTACATGCACAATAATGTATTTTTTAAATATTTACATTTTCTTAACAAATTAGTAATCTAGGGATGTTTGTCTTTAAAACCTGTGTACCTTATTGACATGGTGGTAAAACCTGTGTACCTTATTGACATGGTGGTAAAACCTGTGTACCTTATTGACATGGTGGTAAAACCTGTGTACCTTATTGACATGGTGGTAAAACCTGTGTACCTTATTGACATGGTGGTAAAACCTGTGTACCTTATTGACATGGTGGTAAAACCTGTGTACCTTATTGACATGGTGGTTATGTTCCTCATTTATACTCATGACAACAAGCTATGTGGCATCTTTTGACAGCTGTATCTGGAGGCCAGCTGGACACTGTTTTTGTGTAGTACTATACAAAACGTTTTACAATAACCTCACATAGGGATAGGAATACAGCTTTTGTTTTAGAGTTAACATATATATATATATATATATATATTGCAAGAAAGCATACTTACAGATGAACCAGTCGCTGACCCTTCCCAGCTGATTTGAAAATTTTGCCAGCAGTACACAATTTCTGCAAAATTTAGATTTTAGTTGGCCGTTTCGGGGACATTATGGCAGCATTTCCTATGAGATTCTATCAACCTGGAACTATGCTTGTACAGGTTGATTAATTTATCTTGTTCATATTAACTCAGATAAATTCGAATACATCGCTCCAACTGATAATTCCACAATTATTGGTTCAAAAACAGATTTGCACGCATCCTCGCACAAAAACATGCAAGCACATCCTACTATATGTTTAGACTACATATCTGAACCTATGACTCACTTCATTGTTTTATATTCTTCACAAATATAACAAAATTTCTTTCTTTCCATTATCCATTAAAATATCTCGACAAAACTTAATTCCATTATTTCTTAGTCATTTATCGTTTTTAATTATAACTTCATATTTTGCTGGCATGGGTTTTTCCACAATATTCTTGCTATTAACCCTTTCCCCTTGCTGCCCTTGCCGGAACAATATACAAAAGTGATGTGTTAATCACAAGATATGGTTTGGTGATAGCAGGTATCCTGGCTATATCATACCATTTCTTAATATCACCCTAAATAGATTTTATCACGTTTTTTTCTGTTTACGTGAGTACATCAGTGGAGAAGACTTTAAGACCTTAGAGGGTATCATTTACAAGACATTGAGCCATTTTGTTTTGAATGTATTGTTCAGTTGAGATGTAAGTTGTGCTACGAATATGAAACTTGCACCCATAAAAATTACCTAAGGGTGTATATCGCCCCCCCAAAAACATCGTAGAGTTTGTTATCTCTCTTCCCTTCTATTTCAGTCACATGTTAGCAGCGTTTTGGTTGTGACGACTCTTATATTTGTAGTTATCCCAGGTTATAAAGTGGTTGTGGTTGTGTGGGAACAATCGCTTTCTGCGTGATAAGGGAGAGTGGTGTCAATTGAACCACTTTTAACGTTCTTGGTGATTGTGGGCATGCTTTTAATACAATCTTCCTGCTGTTTAATGAAATTATACTCTCACCCATTAGCAATCCAGACAATGATTACGCTTTGTATTGTTATTAATATATATTCATGTAAACAATTTGTTTGGGGGTTCAAATAGCCCCATGGCTGGTGCCATTTGAATCACCCATGGGGGTCAGTTGAACTCTAGTTCCAAAGGTCTGTAATGCAATTATAATAAAGACACATGTATACAAGAATAAAACGTTTACATAATTAAGTACACCTATCATTGAAATATCATTAAATCATGCATCCACTTCACAGTTGTTGATAACAATGTTTTGTGCGAAGACGACCACGCAGCCAGGAATGTGAATGTCTAGCATGAAGTACCTTGTGCTCGCCAATACATCGGGACTTGTTCTTTGAGCAACATCAAGGAGCAGTAACCTTTGATCGGTATAAGATCATCAATGGAAAAAGGCTGGACCGGGTTAAAGATCAGTGGTACGACTGAGTGAAGGCCTGAGTAACGGACACCGGCTGGTGTGGGATCGTTTGTTCACAAAGACAGTTGGCATGAATGACCTCAACATATATAACTTTATTTATTACACAAAAGTAAGAAACAAAACTTCTAAAATAATTAGATGCGTTTATTGCTAATACTTGTCTGGTGAATCACTTGTTTTTTCTCAGATCTGTGGAATTGGCAATAGTTTGGCATGTTTTCAATTATCATGCTTACTTGTATAAATTCATTGAAAACAAAGTTCATTATTAACTAGAAAAACATTGTCCTTTGAAACTAAACAATTTTGATTACTACTCCACATTCCTTTTGGTCAGGCCTACTGGGAACGCAATTCATGTTTGTCTTTGTTTTTCCTGTGATATAAGGAGAAGGGAGTATTTGAACTATATATTCCACAGAGAAAGATGACTCGTTACCATCTTGAAAGAAAATGTATGATGTTCAGTTCTGGGATAAAGTTTACTCCTGTTAAATCATCAACATATTTGTCTAGTATCACAAAATATTGTATTAAAAGACCTCAAATGAAATGGCTGAACTAACCCCAAATGGACATCTATAAATAATGAGTAACTTGATCTGACCTACATAGAAACAGACCCTTCTTATCTTGCATGGATATGCTACAAATACCTCTTAATTCATATGTAATATCCACGTCCCTTGTATACATTTAGATTTATGAAGATGCAGTGTTTTCATACATTTAGCTTTTAATAGCAAAAAGTGAACTTTTCACTCTAATTTACTTAATACTTAAACTTTGCACGTGTTATGCAAAACAAAATGGTCGTAGTGACATATACTAACACAAGGTGGCACCTCTATAGTGGCACATTGCTTGTATATCGAGAAACAATGGCTTGTTTGACTTACCTGTCAGTTTAACTGATCCCACTTTCCCCATCATCTAGAAGGCGATGCATGGCCTTTATGGCGATGTTTCACTTTTGAAATAGATAAAACAATGGTATGGCTAGTTGATTGGTGTTTGTCATAGTTTGATTGATTTCTTGTTGTTGATAAACGCCACTTCTTCAAGGAATTCAATGTGAATAGAGACATTCCATTCACCCAGTTTTGTGTACAACAATTGATAATTCTTGTTTATGTTGTGCTACAATATATGTCTACCTTTTTGAACTTTGGTTCTAGTTTTACTCATGATAGCTTCTCTTCATTTCTGTCAGTGATTTTTGCTGTCTTTCTAAACCTTTTGATGTTGTATTTTCTCTTTGTCTTCCCTGCTGTCAGTCATATCAATAGTGTCATCTGAATCTTCTATTACTGGTCCTTCAAGAGAAAATACCTCTTAGTCTTTAATCGCCATGTTTTTCGTAATATTCATCAGATTTCTATTAGCTTGCATGAAATCAGTAAAAACTAAAAATCCACATTCGACTAAATAAGATCATTAAAAATGTATGAATAATTGCCTTGGTAAAGTAGTTAAGTTTAGGTATTTCTTCTTGCTCCCCTCAGATAGTCACCTTATTTCTCCCCTCAGACAGTCACCTTATTGCTCCCCTCAGACAGTCACCTTATTGCTCCTCTCAGACAGTCACATTATTGCTCCCCTCAGACAGTCACCTCATTGCTTCTCTCAGACAGTCACCTTATTGCTCCCTTAGGACAGTCACCTTATTGCTCCCCTCAGACAGTCACCTTATTGCTCCCCTCAAACAGTCACCTCATTGCTTCTCTCAGACAGTCACCTTATTGCTCCCCACAGACAGTCACCTTATTGCTCCCCACAGACAGTCACCTTATTGCTCCTCTCAGACAGTCACCTCGTTGCTTCCCTCAAACAGTCACCTCATTGCTTCTCTCAGACAGTCACCCTATTGCTCCCCTCAGACAGTCACCTTATTGCTCCCCTCAGACAGTCACCTTGTTGCTCCCCTGCAATTAGTTGTATCTCATCCTATCTCTGGAAGCTTTCTCCTTTTCGAAGAAATTTTTGGTCTGGTATTTGTGGTTTTTGATTTTTGGGATTACATGGTATACACGTCTTCAGTCGATGATCCATACTAAGTGGTGCTGGAGAAAATACATTTTGAAGTGGAGTATTCCAATAACTGAATAAAGTAGAATATTAATCTTGACATTTGTGGAGAACTGATTTTAGATTTTGAACTGTGCATTTTCCACCGTTAGCGTGTGAATATTTAAGTGATGAAGTGATATACTAAAATCCACACTCATTCACAAAGGCTTCGAACTCAGCTGAGGCAAACTGAGGCCCATTATCTGTAAACAAAACACACAAATCAAAACATCACAAATTCCACGGTGACTTAACACATTTGTAACTGTTATAACTGTCATCTGTGTCACAGGATTTACTTCAATATCTCTAGAGTAGTAGTCAATCGTGATAATGTAGCTCTTTCTCTTGTGGTGGAAGAAACTCTAGCCAGAGATTGAGTTAAAAGTTGTCTTAAATTAATTATTACAACATCGCGGCTACCAAACCCTTGGTATCATAATGTGTACAAACATAAGAGTTAAAAAAAGAGTTTGAGTCAATTTGTAATTGGAGTTTATATATTTAACCTAAATTATATCTACTTAGACTAAGGTTCAATTTATATAAAATTATTACATAGATACTAATTCTACATATCCCTCTGGTAACAAAGTCATTCTTTCAGTATTATTTGTTGGTACATATTTCAACTCTAACACACCATTTTGTACCTGAGATCTTAAAACAAGATATTTGATATCTATGTGATGAGACCTTTGATGAAGTACAGGATTTTTGGTTAACACGATAGCACATTGATTATCTGCACACAAAGACACAGGTTTTAGTTCATAACCTTGCATATGATAATAATTGTTTCAGGAATTTTGCTTCCTGAGAGGCAACTGCTAGTACTATGTATTCAGCTTCACATGTAGACAATGCAACAGTCTGTTGTTTCCGACTTTTCCAAGAAATCATTAAATTTCCACTACACTGTTGGAAACAATAACCAGTAATCTATTGAAAATAATTCTTTGTCCATGGCACTTGTTTACATGTTTCATCTGATGAGAGCACATAGAGATATCTACAGCTCTATGACAATCATCTACTCTATACTTGACAGTGTCATCAATAACATAGTCCTCCAGATATTTTTGTTTGTTACACTGTCTTACATCAATTTCCTGAAGAGGTACATTCAATTTAATTTAAACTTTTATTGCGCTTATTTTCCGTTAAACGAATTCTAAGGCATGACAAAACCAGGCAAGATACCTATTTCATATTCCTTGGATGGAAAAAGTTTGTGATTAAGGGAACTGATTGGTCCGGTGGAGAAGGCTAAGGCGGATATGCATCCTGAAAAAGATGTGTCTTTAGCCTCTGTCCGAAACATGATACTGTTGGGGCGGAATGAACTTTGTGAGGTAGAGAATTCCACAATAAAGTACCATCATAGCTGAGACAGTTATGAAAGTGTACTTTTGATTTATTTACACTAGGTTTGTATACAGGAACATGAAGGTACAGGTTGTCAGGGCTGCTGCACCTTGTGTTGACTTGGCAGGTATAGCGTGTTAAATGAGGACTGAAGTATGCGGGGACACCAGTGTGTAGAAATTTGTAAATAATAGATGCTGTTTTGAAATGTATTTGATGCCTGACAGGCAGTCAATGTAGAGATATTGTCCAGATCTCGGCATACAACATCAACTCGAGATAGCCGACATCAGCCCAATCAAGGTTTTCCATATGGTATCGATCTTGGCTGCATCTACGTTATATCAGTTCCATCTAGGTAGTAGATCTTGGTCTATTCTAGGGGTTGTGTGGCTTAACTAATATGTATACAGAGAATGGAATCCACTTTACATATACAATTAGGATGTTCTGTTTGATGATTTAACTGAAATAGGACATTTTGGCAAAATAAGTTCAAACAAGCGTCATGCTTGTTTCCAAACAATTCATTACTGAAATAAAGTTGGGGAATAGTAATACATGAAGCAGTCTACATTCTCTCCAAAAATAAACATATACACAATACTGTCTCCATTTATTGTCAGTAATATCATAACTTGTCAGTGTATAGCGTGTAGGCATCACACATCTTTTATTATAGAAAAGAAATATCATCAGATAGTGGTATCTCTACAATATCTTCCTCTTCACGCTCCCCCCTCCCCCCCGTCTGTGGCTTCCTTTGTTTCTTCATTTCTCCTGAGAGATTCTGCAATTAAAATACAAAAATAGTAAGATAGCATTACATATAACTTTAAATAATTGTTTTTATTAAATTTAACGTGTTAATTTCGTAAAATAAACTCATAAAGCTGACAAGCAATATATTTTCGGACAGTTCTCACCAGCGTCCCTGTCCTGACAATTATTTAACACTACACACGGTGCTATTACTTACTCTGGATGACTTTGTTCAGTGACTGTAGTGCATTCAATGACTACTTGGTTTTTGCACCAGTTGGGTTTAACTCCATACTAATCCCGACAAATTCTTTTGCAAACATCTTTCAGGCCACCTGGTAAAAAAAGAAGTGACTATTATTTGTACAAATTGGGGTTTAGAACTGCTTTCAAGATTATTTCACAGCTTGCAGCAGGAGGAAACCTACGGCTTCAATAGTGTTAGGTGTTGCAGTACACCTGGCAGTCAAATAAAGAAAACGTTAGAAAATCTTTGTAGCAAATAAGTCATTCCTAACTTGGTAATTTAAAGATAAAGTTTGGTGTTAGTATTAAACAGACGAGCATTATGATTTAATGATAAAGTTTAGATGGACATCTACTGTTGTCGATTATTTCTTGAATATTGACTGGACAAGAACATAATACAATACCAAAGCATTCAACTACTTAGAGATGTTAAAGGTCTATATTTCAACGAAACTTTTAGAATTGATGTAGACTAACCATTTTCTTTTCGAAGTGTTTGTTTGCCAGTTTTCTCTCCAGACACAACAACTCTTCCTCAGATTGGCGTGGCAGTTTCAAGTCCCCAGGGGGTTCACCTGCCTCTTCTGGCAACTCCTGTTGAAGGCGGCCTGACAACAGCTGCGGTAACATTCGCCTTAGCTCCTGCTGCTCTTGTCGGATGTCTTCATCAACAGTCAGCGTTCTTGCTACAAAAGGTTAAATGACTCAGATAACCTAAACAATTCTGAAAGCATACATAAGGGTAATGACAAAACCCCCTCATTATACATAGTGGACTCAAGAATGATTACAAGAATTAACTTAATCTTAACTTAGCTTGTATGAAGACATGTACAATATATATATATATATATATATATATACACACACACACACGCCAGAGATTTATGCAGGACCAAATTATCTGTGGTTTTGTAAGACCTTTTTTGTTCCTTCATTTCTTTACCCATCTTCCCATATTTCTACCCGCCCACAACAGTATTTACCCACCCAGATGATGGGTGTACGGGTCTCTGCATAAAGCTATGATATACATCTATATTTAGTGTACATATCTATACATAATTTTTTTAATGCCTGACATGTATTAGCCTGCAATGTTAATTCGTGTATTTGAATTTAAGCATCTGGAAAATTTCTTATGTGAATCTCAACCAATGAATAATAAAGTAAAATTGGACTGCAAATACATTATCATAATTGCAATTAGTTCAATCTTCTGTGGTGGTTTTGTTTTCATTGTGTTATATTTACAACATGAATTGATGCATGTAAATGTATGTAAAAGTTGGAAAGTTTATAAGCATTACAACAGTGGTGTCAGTTGATTTGCATTTATTTATGATACCAATGCATTTCATTTGTTTATTTCATGTATATATTAACACACAGCTCATCTTTTACATATTACACTTTATCCCAATATTATTCAGTATATGTATACAAAAACGTGTAATGGAACAAACTAAATAGAATATATTTAAACCCTTGGAAAATACAAGCGAGAAGCTGCTCGTAGAAATTGTTGAGCTGATTTCTCAACATCTTCATATTGAGACCAGAGTTTCTGGATCTTAGCTTCCATATCAAATATCTCTAGAAGATCTACATTGGAAATGACTTAATTTGCCATCTGAACCCAAAGGCACCTGCGTCGGTACTAAGCAGGACTCATCAAATAACAGAGAAATCAGCATGAATAAGTTCATCCCCTGCTGTTGAGCCTATTGTGCCACCCTTCTAGGGCGTTGTTTGTTCTGACTGACATATGACAAACACTCCATGAGGCAGGTGGCCATATGTACTTACTATCCAGGTTCTGTTCACATATTTAAAAAGTTTGTGATAGTTTCTGAGGGCGACTCATGAAAAAGATGTTGGTAGATACTTGATATGTGTTGTACAGGAACATAGCACAGAGCCATCACTTTGCGAAGGAACTTGTATGTCCTTTCATCATTTGCGTATGCACGCTGCAACCTTTTTCTTGCATATTGCGCCAAAGGGCTTATGCAAAGTGAAATGCACATCCATTATGCTCCACATCAGGAAATATGCTTTCAAAAGACCTCCACATGGCATCCTCAAAATCTAGAACAAATCTCTGGAGTTTGGATTGTTCCAATACATTTTTTATTGATTGCATGATGGCAGCATAATCTTCTTTGGGATCCGGCTCATGATGCACATTATCAGAGGTAGTTGCTTTATCGCAGTTACATGTCTCACAAAGGCATAAATAGTCAGTAGCTGTGTGAAGGGTCGTTGCACTACCTTAAAATTAAATGTAGCGTATACACACTATGTCTTGGCCTTTTGTAGTAGCGATAGTTGAGCATCTGTGGCAAAGATGAGATGTCTGCTTCATCCACTCTGATGTTGGCACGGAGATAGGAAGTAGGCAGCTGGCCCTCGTCAAAGTCAACATCAGTTGGTTGTTTCGGTTGAGTGTGGCGTCGATGGTGATTGGCCAGTTGCTGTCTTTTCCGTGTGACCTTGTATATTGCTAGATCTAGAAAGACAAGTTTTGTATTTTTATGAAAATATTTTGAAAAATATTGGACTTGGAAATGTAAGTGAAGTACTGCCCAAATTTCTGAAATCTGATTTATTACATTTGTATGGTAGCTCTAGTCTAGTACTAGTAGTAAGCTTACTAGTAGTAGGACACAGTTATAACCAACTCTGTGGTGTAATATATGTTGTATAAGATGTTTGTTTTTGTATTAATTGGGATACCCACTTGATCAAACAACTGTGATTTGTTGGTCTAATTATTTATTTTATAAAACTCTAGACATACGGATGATAGGATTGTTCGAATTTGCGCCTTTGAACATTGCTACAACAGCACATACACTCTCTCTAGATGGGGCCGGTTAATTTGTTTAAACTATCGGTGTAAGAGGACTGATGATGCACGTCAGTGTCCACCTCCATTCACACTCCATGCATTCCTAACTGAAAAGAGGGATCTGGCAGCACGGCTCTAGTAGGCCAAGACGTTTTGTCTGAAACGAACATATGTAAAAAACTGGCTACCATCAGCAGATGACAGAATGTTTTCTATCCATTTCATTGATGGTAAGCCAACAGTGGCACATCCATACCAAACTCAAAATCTTGGTCTAAACGTTGCTCCCAAACCATCAAAATTGAGACAAGAACCGGCACAACACAACATTGATGCATTGAAACGTGAAAATCAGAACACATACTGGGCTCCCCTAATAAATCAGCTTTTGACAGTCCTCAATCTCATTGCTCACAAGGCACAGATAATGCACTACTGGGGTGGATGTGGTAAGATCAGTAAGTTGAGGAAGACTGGTCCCCTTAAGATATAAAATAAACCTGGCCCAAAGCGCTGTACCTCACTGCAGGAAGAGTTGTTGCTGGTGCTGATGAAGTTGCGCGAGGTTGTCTTTACTGGGTAGCTGACCATAACATTTCTTTTTGGCATCACACCAAATGGAGCTATTAGTTTGTTTTTTATCAGAGGCATGGGGTGGGTGGTGTTGATGCAGACAATCTATCCGTCATGTCAGATTGTAATAACATTTAGACCCAGTAAATAAATGTTTGACAAATGCACTGATAGATCTACAATTCTACCTAAACTTACTTGAGTAATTTTTAATTACCTGAAAGAGACAAATTAATTATATTTAGTAAAGGTGTTTGATATCACAAACAGAGAACCTGTTCTGATTTATAACTTGACGTTTCTAATAAAAACAATTGACGTCTGCTGCTTCTTATTTTTATGTACTACCTAATAATAATGGCCGAAATGGCAGTTATTTTATGTGGCTTAGCTATCTCAAATGAGTGAGACTCACATGGTCTGTAACTTACTACTCACCACGGGGACTAATACTAAATCAATTTACAATAGATGGCAGAGAAAACCTTGTCAGTTCCCTGGTTGGATAAAAAACTCCCGCTAGTATAGTGCCATGGCTGGGATTCGGACCTCCCGCACAGCATGACCATGAGTAACAAAGTCCCACGCTCTTACTCACTCACTACACCATAAAAGCTGTCTAGAGTACTGCCTCATGATGTCCATGAGGAGACCTTGTTTGTGATTGGCTATAAATTAGAATTGGCGGTAAAATGATCATCTGCATTTCGTGTTTTATTGCTGTACCGATAGATGTCAGTGCCATACGCTCGTGTCTGGGCTACATGTTTGAAAATTTGCAATGATTTTTAAGGTGACTGGTTTGTGTGAGAATGTGCATGGTTTGCATGAGTGCGGGAGAAAGGGTCCAAATGCGTGAGTCTCTCGCAAAATGCGTGAGACTTGGCAGATACGATGTTGCATCGTGCGGGGATTGGAGCTAACGCTGAGATGAGAGGCAGCCGAGCTTCATGAGGCATGCCTCTATTAGTTGATGCAGGCGGCTGTATTGGTCATGGTGCGGCTGATTTCGTAGCTCGGCCGATTTGGCCCTTATGGATCTGTTGTAGTTTGGCTTTGACTCATGATAGCGGTTCACTTGTTCACAGTTGATAAAACAAAGATTTATTGTTGACCATTACAAAATGGCGGCTACCAAAGCCTCGGTATCATAATGTGTACAAACATAAGAGTCAACATGTAATTGAGTTTACATACTTTAACAATTAGCGTAATATATTTCTTTAAGTCATTTTAGTTTAAGTTATTTTGTTTATATGTTAAGATTCTGTTGTTTCTTCAACTTTGTCAATCTTTTCATTGATCTGCACAGAAACACATTTTGTACAGAATATGTAAGGAGTTACTTACTAATAAGTTCTGACTGATGTTTATCTGTCAAATCTAGCAAAATAACAAAACGGCTGTCAGTGTTAACAACACACAGAACTATATAACTTAAACCTAACCAAATATTATATACGAAAGTCACTAACAACATTATAACATGGTTGTTTATATCCACAATCCCTCAGCTGGCTGAGTTATATACACACACCATTAAATGTGACAAGTCATATACTATCATAATGTGACAAGTCATTTACTGTTTAATGTTCACAAACATATTTGAGGAAAACGAAGCTTATTACAGTCCTAATAATTTCAACTGAATTTTCATTAATTCAAAAATATTTTATAACGATTATTACATAAGCCTATCCAGTTGGTGGAAAAATCTAAAAGTGCAGAACAGATGTGACATATAGTCTAAAAGTGCAGAACAGATGTGACATATAGTTATTATTAATATTGTAAATTGTTTCTCAGTGATGTCAGCTTATATAATGCACTTTATCACTTTAACCTAATCAAACAGTCTTATAAACATCTGTTATAAAACTGAACTACATAGAATGTGAGTAGGCAATGTTAAAGAGATCATCATATTAGAGAAATGACCTTTATTGTCAGTAAACAAAAATAAAATATTTCCCTATTGTTTGACATGTTGATTCTTCTCTGTATCAGATATATTAAGTTATCATGTGGAATCAGCTCCATCTTTATAATTAAACTTTGTATTTCAGATTAACAACACATCAGAAGTTTGTAACAAGAGATACATGTGTGATGTTTGTGGAAAATGCTTCGCGAAGAGACAGAACCGTTGGAGACATCGTAATTTACACAAGGGACGATATAGCTATCATTGTACCATCTGTAACAGGGGCTATAGCAATAAGGAAACTTTAACTCTACACACAGAAACAGTTCATAATGTTCAATCAGCATCGAGTTGTACATTGTGTTCCCAGGTGTTTAACAGTTGGACGAGTTTAAAAGTTCACATGAAACAACAACATGGCTGTCATTTTTGAGATCTGGCTGGATTTTGTGCTGACATTAAAGATAATGATTATGTTGTGTAGAATGGGTTGAAAATATTAAAATCAGTATTTAGAATGGATTTATGTGCTTTTTGTTTCTTTAAGTACTAAGAACTTAATCACTGTGGCTATCACTTTTTCTTTATAAATAATAAAATTAACCTAATTATGAAGCAACTCCTACTGAAAAATATTAAGCTGACATCAATAATGAGATAACTTTATTTTATTTCATAAACAGGTCATTAGTGACATAAATTTAGACTAATTTATTTACACAGTATTATAGTCATAGTAATAAATCTCAAGGTAGAAATGAGTGCTTTCTTTTGGTTTAACACCTAAATGTAATTCAGTGTTTAGTTAACAGTCCTTAAATAATTGATAATATCACTTGTTGATTCTGACAAAGTGATGTTAGAGCACTTATTGTAATATCAGATTATCTGTAAAAACAATAGTTGTAGAAGTTACAAACACATAAAGGTAATACTTGATGTGAATCATGGTTCCACCATTTACTCTCTGTCTATACTCAAAAACACATGATTCAAACCGTCTCTTAATGACCTCATGGGTAGAGCGTGACACTATTTACCTATAGCTATGGTCATTCTGTGCGAGAGGTCACAGGTTTTCTCCTCAGCTGTGACATTATAGTAGGAGGAGTTTTTTCATACAACAAGGCAACTGGCAAGGTTTTCTCTACTGAATATGTCATATATTGTAAATATATTTACAATTAGTCTCTGTGGGGAAGTTATAAGTTACACAACATATGTATCTCTCTCATTTCAGGTTGCCAGGCAAGTTAAAAACTGCCATTTTGACTATAAATTAGTATAATTATTCACATCATGACTCCTGATATAAATTGGATCATCTATAGATTATGTTTAATTTATCATTTTACTGAATTTCTTAAGTACAAGCCATGTGACACTGTACTGATGGCATATCTTAAATATGACACTGATTCTGACAGCTAGAGCTTATGACACTGTACTGAAAGCTAGAGCTTATGACACTGTACTGAAAGCTAGAGCTTATGACACTACTGAAGGCTAGAGCTTATGACACTGTACTGAAAGCTAGAGCTTATGACACTACTGAAGGCTAGAGCTTATGACACTGTACGGATAGTTAGAGCTTATGACACTGTACGGATAGTTAGAGCTTATGACACTGTACTGATGGCTAGAGCTTATGACACTGTGATGACATCTAGAGCTTATGACACTGTGATGACAGTTAGGGCCTGTCACACTGTACTGACAGTTAGAGCTTATGACACTATACTGACATCTAGAGCTTGTGATACTGTACTGACAGTTAGAGCTTGTGACACTGTATTGACATCTAGAGCTTGTGACACGTTACTGACATCTACAGTTTGTGACACTGTACTGACAGTTAGAGCTTATGACACTGTACTGACATCTAGAGCTTGTGACACTGTACTGAAACCTAGACCTTATGACACTGTACTGACAGTTAGGACTGAATACTTACTTGAGTATATTATACCTGTGTTCACCATATCTGTTGTTGATCCAAGCTTAGCTTTCTCACATTATATTTGTTTTTATGTGATACACTTAAAGTTTGTTTGATGTTGATGGATTTCTGTGGATTATTTCTCTAGATTTGGTATCTAGGCCAACAGCATCCTTCTTGAGATTTCATATGGGCACCAATTTGTACTGGTCCATGTGGGGGTGGTATGGTGTATTATTAATAATGCCTTGGAACAGTAACAGTATATATGAGCTCTAACAACTGAGTAATATATTTTCAAGCAACAAATAAATTGATAGATTAATTATTCATTATTATATAAATTGATAAATTAATTATTCATATATGCCACAGACTTTATAGATCGGGTGGTTTAAAAGTAGTGAACAGTAAACTGTCAAGTTGAGTTTATCTGTATTTATGAGATGTTACCATTATATAAAGGAGTTAATCCTCAGCTATATATATCAGATTTGACTAACAACAAACTAGTGTCAATATAAAAATTGTTTATTGTGTAATTATTAATTAGCAATCCACACAAAAATTAAAATCTCGCTAGTGTTGATCATTTTCCAGTCGCCATCCAACATCCCATTTGATGAAATACTACAAATTTTGTTATCAACATTAGTTACAGAGTTTAACTTATTTTTTAATTTGCTCATTGACTGTTCAAGAAATACTTCCATTATTATTCAATTGATAAAGCAGATATTTTCTGTTAAATGCAACAATTGACTTAGAATGTTCGCACATAATGATACAATCTGATTCTTACTGTGCATTGCACAATAATAAAAAGAAGCAAATCTGCTCAACAATTGCATATCAATATTTACATCCCCATAAAGATGCTTCAAGAAGACACAATGAGTTTGATTTGGTAATTTCTATACCCGCCATACACATTTTTGCCAAGCACAATAAAACTTAATATATTCGTGTGATAAACTCCACAGTGAAGTACAAAGGTACGAAAGAGAAAATTTCTAATAGCGCTACTGCAACTACCAAATTTAGACATTTTGTTTTCAGGTGGAGTTCACAAATAGCTTTATTGATTACTTTCCAATTAGAATCAATATCACCCACATCACAACCAAGATGTTGGACACAATTATATATATTTATTATATCACCATTCAAAGTAAAGTTATCATTGACAACAATATTGTCCTTACTGCACACAGTCACTTGGCTTTTTGATGAACTTAAACTTGACATTATATTCCTGTCTAAAAACTACACAGACAGACAACATTTTATGAACTGCATGACAAGATGGCTCCATCAGATAAATACTGTCAGCATAACCAACACTATCTACATACACATTTACAATATAACAACCTACATTAGTCAATCGTAAATGTTCAAAGAGCACATCAATATATATACAAAATAATAAAGGAGACACTATGCCACCCTGTTTAATACCATTTGTAACAAGTCACTACAAATACCATTCCATTTCTGGTGAGTATACATATAATAAAAGCAATCTTAAAAACATACGACAATTATTATGATCAATGAGTAATTGAAACAATTTACAGTATTCTACCTTATCAAATTCCTGAGATACATCGTGCACAACCAGAAAGGCAGGAGAACCATTACTATTATAAAACTCAATAATTTATTCCACAACAAATGGGAATAGGGATTAATGTTGCCAACAGTATCCCATAATATGTCATTTGCACGAGTTAACTCCTCAACTGTATAAAACTGAACTAGTGTGTTTGTCATATATCAAAGAGGTGAACTATCCAAGACAAACATTACAAATGTCAAAACAGGATCAATTATTGGTTTATCAGAATGAACCACACTCTCTCAAATCTGTTTTGACACTGTGATTGTATCATCATGGTCATCTGTATCTGTACCTGACAGATATTCACTCAATGGCATATTCTGGCCACTCTCCCATTAAACACCATAATGCTGTCCTTTTCCATAGATGTATTTTCCAATAGGAATTCAACTGCCTCTACAGTGAGCTCCGGTGGCCTAGCGGTTAAGCACTCGCACTTGGTGCCAACGGTCGCAGGTTCGAACCCCGTAAGAGGTCGAAACTTTTCCAGGGATTAATTTCTCGGCTCACTACATCGTGGGTGGCTGACCACGTTAAATGGCGCTGCCGTCTCCACTGAATTATTTAAAATAAAGGGGGACGTTAAAAACCCCCTGAGGACGTAAAACACTCTGGCAGTGACCACCCTCAGGGTATTTCGGCTCCATCTTTCCGTACTGCTCCCCTGTAAGTGGTGGGGGAGGAGGTTTCTCAACCACTCCAACATAGAGGCTGTGCTGATTAAGCGACAGCCTGGGGATTCTCCCCGAACAACAAAACCAAACCAACTGCCTCTTCTAGGGTAATAAAACCCTGAAACAAAGCTCCGGATCACTTATTTGATTGTTTAAGTCATATTGTCCCCATGTTTTAAATATTCCAATTTTCTGTCTTTTCTCAGTGCCTTGTTGGTTTAGCTCACTCATGTAGTAGCCAAGCTTTCACAAACATACACAGAGGTATATTTAACTGTAGAGTCAATTCTATGCTGTAGAGTCAATTCTATGCCGTAGAGTCAGTTCTATGCAGTCACTTTTGACATATTGAAATCCATTAATATTTGACCCACACATTCACATTAAATATTTATATCAGTGTAATTCACATGACATCATACATATAATGATATCAAAAGTGAACATAAACTTGCAACATTTCCGCCATAAATTGTAGAATACTAAATAAAGGGGACTTTACCATGACAAATGTTCACAATTATAATGCCTGTAAAAATAACAGACAAATTAAATGATAAAAACAAATGCATTTAGGAACTCGGGGAAAGAAGAATCGTTTTTTTTCCCTTGTATAAGTTGATGACACCAGAAACTGTATTCCATTAACTACTGACTTATTTACACATAATTATCTATTGATATTTATAAGTCTGCTAATTTTCAGCGAGATTTTATTACTTAAGTAATTGTTTTGAAAGCAGCGTGGATATTGTTTTTATTACAAAGATTTACTGGTGATTATAAAATAATTGCATGCACACATGGATTATTATCACTTTTAATCACATTACAGGTAATATTGATGATTCTTCATCAGTTAAATAGCTTTTTTGAAATACCTAAAAAATGTCTTTTCAGCAATTTGTGTTTGTTTGTTGTCACACGTCATATATCATAGTTTACGTGATATTGATCTTTCAGGTTGTTGTATCAGTGAGGAAAACCTGCAGGATCTGTGGCAAAGGGTTTGCTTGTTCATCAAATCTTTACCGACATGAACGGAGACATATTGGCCAATTTACATACAGGTGTAAATACTGTAACAAGGGATATATGGATAAAACAAATCTCAGATTACATGAAATGGTTCATGAACGGAGATAATAATTACATATCATTGTTTGTGAGATTTTAATGATTGTAAATAAAATAATTCTAGTGGACACTTGATGTATGTAGGTTTGTGTGTGTGCGCACCCACACGCGTCTGTGTATCAATACATACATACATTTTAGCAGTGTTTGATAAAGTACCGAAAATATGTTTACAGCAGCTGGTTATCTCATGAGATAACTGATCCTAGGATAAGAACATTTGATTTTTAAGGCATGTAATACTTTTTTATTTGTGTGCATGTTCTTTGTGTGTGTGTGTGTGTGTGTGTGATGGCAGTAATTAGTGTATTTAGTTGCCTGTCCTGGGTAACTATAACCCATTAATAATCAGGTATATAAGCTTTAAACACTTTGTATGAGCTCTCTAGGTGAGTTTTTTTTTCTTTGTATATTTCCAGGCACTGCTCATTGACAAGCGATTTCATTGTGAGCTTTGTGGAAAATCATTTAGTACAATAGGAACACTTAAAGGCCACCTTTTAAGACATCAGGGAAAGTACCGATATTATTGTTCTGTTTGTGGCAAAGGCTGCGCAGCTTCAAGTCAACTCAAGGGACACATGGCTTCTCATACAGGAATAAAGAAATTTAGATGTCATCTTTGTGACAAAGCTTATTGTTACAGTTTCCACTTGACTGCTCATATTAATGAACGTCACCATAAAAGATAGGACAAAACAAGCTGAATATTTTGTAATGATCATTATGTGTAGATATAGGTCCATGTGAGACCCCTTCCCCCCCCCACACACACACACGAACACAGATAAATACCAAATTCATTACGTTGCATGATGATGATTTTACCTATTGTATACCATTATTAAATTTTTTTAAATAACTCACGGTGAATATATTACGAGGAGTGTGAAGGTATTTTTTAAAATTTCCGGTAATCTATTATTTTACTCATAATTATACCAGTAATAATTGTGTTAGATTATAACAATCAGATTAGGTATACCGAAGAAAGAAACAAAATATGTTGTCAGCAATGTCTTCAAGAAATATTCTACAAATAAAAATCTGTCATTTATTTTATGTTGTCTTTGATAAGCAATAATGATATGGCAAAAGTTAAGTAACAAGTATACTCGAGTAGAACATTATAAACAGGAATTTAAATGTTCTGGATCCGTTATTAATGTTATTTGTTGTGATCTCGTGTAATTTACTAATAAATGTATTTAGGTATTTCTTATAATTTTTGTTATATGAGAGTTGAATGAAGAGAATTGTGTGTGTGTGTGTGTGTGTATGTATGTGTGTGTGTGTGTGTGTGTGATACCATAACAACATGAAATTATATTCACTAAAGAATTAGCATTCACTTGACCTTAAAACAACTTGAATGCAAGTGATATGTAAGTATTTCGAAATAAATAAACACACGCACACACACCAAGAACTATTTTAATGGCAGGATCAAGCTAATAATAATACTGTGCTTCTTGTTTAAAGTTTTGGACCACAGGAATATTTACAGTTACGACTTGACACAACTTAAACTTCAGTAATTAGATAAACGACACATTTTCTGTGAACTTTTTCGAGTGAAAATATATATTGTTTCAGTATTAAATCAAAATAAGTCGTATTTGTAATCAGAATATACTTAGGAAAAGATTTAGCAAACTTAAGAATTTTATCTTGCAGTTTGTTAAAGTGTACTTCCAGCGGTTAAAATTAAGTACTGACAATTATAATATACGATATTAGTTATGTCATACAAATTCCTATATTAAGTACCGAAGTATTCATGTAGGTTTTTATCCTTATCACTGTCCTATCTGTGGTAAGGACTGTGGCTCCACAATGGAGCTTGAAGGACACATTTCAAGTCATTCAGTAATTAAGGAGCTAAAGTGAAGTCTCTCATATACAAACCTCTGGAAGGCAAACCTTAGAGATGTCCATTGGTTGACTAATTAAAGTGTTTAATAATTATCTAAGTCTAACAGAGATCTGACGATTTTTTACTAATACATTATCATATAGGATGTAACTGTTTGTGATAAGTGAACTTTTAGTTTAGATTTTTTTTGACGATGTCAAATAAATGACATTTAGTATTTGATTATCTTGGGAGTGATGAGATCAACAGTTTAATTATTATAATGATTATTTTAGTGGTAATAATAATCAGAGTAATTAACATGATCATCTTATTCATTATAGGTGAGATAGTGTAGTTCTCTTTATTTCTATTCGTTAACATTTCAACTATTATTTGCACTGATTGCTGTAAATTTAAATACCTGGATAAAATTTGTGTTACATGTAAAGTTTGATAGTGGCCATAAATAGTTTAAGTTTCACAGCTGTTTTGTATGATTTTAATTTTACACTAAAATAATCATTTAAATGGGAACAAAACAAAATTGAATTGAAATGCATTCGTAATGAAATACCTTTTCTTGAATACCACTGATATAGAATATGCTGTTTATTTAACACAGAATATTCATAACTTTTTATTGTGTTGTTTTATTAAGCGTGTGTGCACGCGCAGACACACATACACACACACGGCCCATTTAGCCTACATTGAGCCCCAGTAATGGCCATAAAACATCAATCATCACACACACAAACACACACAGAGAGAGAGAGAGAGAGGGGATTACTTGGTTTCCTTATTACTGTAAATATAATAAAACAACTTACCATCGTAAAATAAATATACAGGAAGGATTTTATTATTTTCTAAAACTATTATCTTTTCAGAGCACTTTAACCACAAGTTACCAATGTCCGTTGTGTCACAAAATGCTGGCTTCCAGGAACGTGTACAATGGTCATATGAAAAGACACCGAGGCGAATTCACCCATTATTGTCAGATATGTGGCAAGGGCTTTCTTAGTATCAGTCACCTTAGTGTTCACGTCCATAAACATGCCACAAAGCTATGATTGGCTTATCTATCCAACAGTGAAGGTATCTGTTACTTGTTACTATGATACAATATATAAAAATCATGCAATTTAATACCCATATGATGATTATATGTTAATTGTTTATAGTTTTACTTCGTTTGTTACCCTGTTCTTTATATCACTGGTCGATCATTAAATACTGTTATGTTTAATGTACAGTGTATCACTCACTTTAATAACAAACTGATATGCAAATCTCCAGGTAAGGGTTCACGTCCGGCTTATACCTGAGATTATGCAATATTTCTCTATGTGTGTGTGTGTGTGTCACATTTGTTTATAGCTGTGATTATGGAAACTTTCTCTAGGGAGGAACCATTCCAGTCATATGTCACATTTATTTATACCGGTAGTTATGGAATATTTCTCTGGGGAAGAACCATTCAGTCATATCTCAGATTTATTTATATTGGTGATTATGGAAGGCCACTCCACTGCAGGTATGGGGTCAAATACATTGAAATGTATTTAATACAAAATACAAATATATTCATTTGTAAATGTATTTAAATACAAATACTTTGGATGGTTTTCAAATACAAATACTTTTCAAATGTAAAGAACAAATTCATTGTTTTTCCTTTACTTTTTATTCTGATACACACATTACATAACATCACAGCATCAACTAGATTTGTCACATCGATTTATGAATTTTGTTGTTGATTACACCTGAGGAACATAAGATGTTTAAAATTCTCATCAGTCAGACAACATCTATCTGGGAGAAATATCTTGCCACTTATGCTGAACAGTCTTTTCACTGGAGTAGACGATGCAGGTATGCACAAAAACTTTGGAGCAAGCTTGGCTAAGTATCAAATATTTAATAAGTGCAGAAAGTTGTAGGAATGTCAGGGTGTATCAGCTGGAATAATGAAGGATGTATGCTGGAAGGTTAGTCCTTTTATAGGAAAGATGAGATCTGCTTATTGCATTTACTCACAAGATGTTTCATATTATCCTTTGATCCTTTCTAATTATACTACATGTAATTGAAGATAATCTCCCTTTGATTGACAAGGAAGCAATCAGAAGTTATTACATCAAAGCTATCATTAATTGCAATTCCTTATGATCACAGAGAGAAGACAATTCCTTCATGGTTGTGTGTATGCAATTCAATTATCAGATTATTTCCTGAGAAAATATTCAGATCAAAACATGAAATAATTTTAGAAAATTATTTTAATGTATTTGAAGATGTATTTGAAAAATTAAATACTTTGTGAAAGTACTTAAATACAAATACTTTTCTTTATTGTAACTCAAATACAAATACTTGAACAAAGTATTTAAATACTTTCAATGACCCCATACCTGCTCTCCGGAGAGGAACCATTCAGTCATATGTGACATTTATTTATACCTGTGATTATGGAATGTTTCTCTAGGGAGGAACAATACAGTCATATGTGACATTTATTTATACCTGTGATTATGGAATGTTTCTCTTGGGAGGAACCATTCCAGTCATATGTGACATTTATTTATACCTGTGATTATGGAATGTTTCTCTTGGGAGGAACCATTCCAGTCATATGTGACATTTATTTATACCTGTGATTATGGAATGTTTCTCTAGGGAGGAACAATACAGTCATATGTGACATTTATTTATACCTGTGATTATGGAATGTTTCTCGGGAGGAACCATTCCAGTCATATGTGACATTTATTTATACCTGTGATTATGGAATGTTTCTCTAGGGAGGAACAATACAGTCATATGTGACATTTATTTATACCTGTGATTATGGAATGTTTCTCTTGGGAGGAACCATTCCAGTCATATGTGACATTTATTTATACCTGTGATTATGGAATGTTTCTCTAGGGAGGAACCATTCCAGTCATATGTGACATTTATTTATACCTGTGATTATGGAATGTTTCTCTAGGGAGGAACAATACAGTCATATGTGACATTTATTTGTACCTGTGATTATGGAATGTTTCGGGAGGAACCATTCCAGTCATATGTGACATTTATTTATACCTGTGATTATGGAATGTTTCTCTAGGGAGGAACCATTCCAGTCATATGTGACATTTATTTATACCTGTGATTATGGAATGTTTCTCTAGGGAGGAACCGTTCCAGTCATATGTGACATTTATTTATACCTGTGATTATGGAATGTTTCTCTTGGGAGGAACCATTTCAGTCATATGTGACATTTATTTATACCTGTGATTATGGAATGTTTCTCTAGGGAGGAACCGTTCCAGTCATATGTGACATTTCTAACCATTGCCGAGGTTAAATAAACACATCACCCAGGTACTCAGTAACTGACAGTTTATTGATCATTTGTTAGATGATCATCCATAATTGATTTTTTTTTAAATAAAGAATAAATAACAATAAAACAATTGAGCCAAAATCTTTATTATCATAAAGATACTAAAATATGAATATGTTAATCAGAACTAATGGACATAGGAAGTTATTTAAATCATTTGTTTTTATTATAAGACGAGCATCCTGATAAATAAAACATCCGATAAATATCAGCAACATAAATATTGGCTATAGCAATAAAAGTTAACTTTATGTATAAATAAAAATAAATATACATCTTATGTACTTAATCTGTATATTTACTTGAAAGAATTTTTGTTGTTACTGTTGTTGTTGTTGTTGTTGAAATAGTTGATTGTTCCAATGCCTAGCATAACTTGTTTTGTTCTTAAAAAGGTAAATGGTATATGTGCATAAGAAATAAATTATTATGGTTTGTTTAATAGACTGAATGTTATTTTTGGATTTGTTTTATCTCTGAAAAAGCCATCCTAATAAAAGTAAATTTTGAGTGTCAAGTTGTTATTGATAATAAGAGGCCATCTATTTGTTTGTGTTTTATTATTTGACAAAAAAACAACAACAAACAAACAACATATATAATAAGAATTCAGGTAAACAACGTCAATATATAACATACACAGACCATAAACTTCTAGCTGTGGGTAATAATCTTATATGAAACAAAACTTGTATGAAGTAATTATAAACTGATAATAGAAGAACAAAATCAAATATCTAAGCTGATTTGAGTGAAACACATATTTATATTGATCTTGGAGTTCTGTTTTAGTGTTAGTGAATCACGCTAAAATAAATAATCAAATCTAATATACCAGAAGTTCTCATTTAGGATTGATGGTGAATATCTACTATATTTGTAATATATTTGTTTGTATTCTGCACCTTAAAATCTTTGTGTATTGATTGTTTGTTTTAGAAACTGATATATATATATATATTCTCACAAACACACACACACACACATATATGTATATACATACACATACCTAAAGCACACATTAGCTCTCTCTCTCTCTCTCTCTCTGTGTGTGTGTGTGTGTGTGTGTGTTAATAATTATGGTATTAAACAGTATCAATTAAAGCAATACATTTTGTATTTCAGATCATGGTACAGATGTTTGTCTGTGGGTGGTGTGGAAAGACATTCCGATCCAGGAATGTTTACAATGGCCATGTTAAGAGACACAAAGGAGATTATACACATCACTGTGAAATATGTGGGATGGGATTTTTAAGTATAACGCATAAAAAACGACACCAGAAGATACATTCTTCCTTGTTGTAAACTATCATTGTTTTGTAGAACTGATTAACCGAGCTTCCAATCTTCATTGTATTGAGATAGTGATTTATTCTCAATTGTTATAAATGTAATAATTTACCTATTGCTACATGGGATGTTGTTGTTGTAACAGAAATATTGAACTATTATGATAATGATTAGCATTTGTTGTATTTGTAATATATTAGACTTTTATTGGCAGATGATAAATTATACATCATTCGAAATACGTGACATCTTATTATCCGTATTATGACACATCATTTCATGCATCATATACCTAACATATCTTTACACTTCTTAGAGATGTATCACATTTATAAAGTCACCAGGTATGTTTTATATCATTTTGGTATCATCTCTGATATAATATTTCGTTGTTACGTTTATATTATGCTTGTGATGGTAATATTTTATAATAGTTATCATTGATATATAATACAATTGTAGTCTTTGAATGTAAGACCAATCATTTAAATAAAATTATATTTTAACAGGTTATTTGATACCAGAAAATTATTCATAGACACTCATGTTTGTAATCATAAGATGTTTATTGTACATGTTTCATCGTGTATACAGTAATAAATTCATGATTCTAGCCATCCCAGCATAGGACACTAGAAATTTATAATTAATATACATATTTTATGTAATTATTTGTAATTAATACAGCCAATACTGGCATATGATGTGTGTAAATATGTTTGTAGCTTGTACTATATGTGTCCAGTGTTTGTTTTGTATAATGTCACATAATAAACAACTAAATGTTATTTTAGTAAACTTGATCAGTTATTATATTAAAGATTATATTTGGATCATTGAGCCATGTTTCTATTTCCATAAATATTTATAGCTTCCAAAATACAGGTGACTGGTATTAATTAGTTGCTACCTTGACAACCGTGGTGCTGTAATAGCCGATGGTAAACTCGATAGATAGCAACGTGCATCCCTCACATGACCTTCAGGTTTTGTGGCCAGATAAGCCACCTGCAGTAAAGTAATTAACAATAATATCAGGCCATAACCTTAATTGTCAGAAAAATATTTAATGTTCAGCACTAATATTTACATGGCATTATAGCTGGTTATTCTTATATTTCATTCATTAAATATTTATAATTTTCATAATGACGGTCAAACTCTGTCATTGTGGAGACTGTAACTCAGATTTTAGATCTATGGAACAGAGAAAAGATGCATGTTACATCTCATTTGTGTTAGACATTCCAGGATCAAATACTCGTCATCGTTACATTACCATCTTGGACAATGGTAGAATGATGAGATTGTATCTCATTAATTAGATAAAGCTGCCGTGTGATATGACAAGAGTCAAATTATAATACGTTAGCCTAGTATGTTCTTTTATAAAACCAGTGACAACTAAATATAATGGTTACCTTTAATTCATGTTTTTATTTAAAAATCAAAGGAATATATCACTTTGTAGCTAAAACGGTTATGTACTAAAACCTAAGTCAGAAGTAGACAATATTATAGAATTAGATAATAATATTTAATGTGATACTTCCTGATATAGGAATAGTAAATGTAGAGTCTTAGTGACGTCATTGGGGTATTCGTAAAGCTAGCTAGCTCTGCCATTAATAGAGATATCTAAAGACTTGTAACAAGTCTAAAGATGAAAGACATTTATAACACGATTAGATGTAAAGTAGAATGATTAAGGTTAATATAATAAGAGTATGAATAACTAAAACCATTATAAAAGATTATTTTATTTGCGTCAATAGTTAAGATAATGTAACCTGTGATTTGGCAGGTGTATTTCGTTAATTAAATTATCTGAGTTTGGATCGGTGTCAACTTTTACTTTTCAGTCATTCATCCTCGGTATTATTAACCCACGTAAATTCTGTTAATTAGTTAAATCTTTAGGAAGTCTGTAAATAGATTATCCAATTATGTTCATATTTTGTTATCATAATATCACATTGAATACCGTTTTTATTATTTTTTAAACTTCACGAAAAACTCCAATATTATGAGTTACCAATGGAAGTCAAATCACGCTGGGGTTTGTATATGCCATTAATGTTATACGTAAAATGGTTCTATCAGCGAAGATTCGGGTAAAGCAAATAAAACCACAGAGTTCGTTGTTTGATTTTAATATTAACTAATATAATAAATAATACAAATTTAAAATGATTTATTGATGAGTACTGGGATTTATCTTCTTGTGGTACACTCAGCTAAATGACGCGTTACAAGTAGATAGCGGCTATTTATAACAATGCTAATAAAATAAATATACTTTCTTTAATCAATGTAAATAGTGAATCATACTGAGGTTTTATGAATGATGATTATTTTATTATTTAATTGTCCGTATAATGAATCAAGATTTAAATTGTGGCTTAAATATGAACACTGTTTCTTTTATTCCAGTTGATTGCTGGTGGGTGGGTGTTTTTCTCAGGTTATTTAGTCTTCCAACAATTGTCGTAACATAATTATGTTTTAATCACACTAGCTGCGAAAATGACAAGATACGCTACACATCACACATATCAGCCCCATGCTACAACGACATTTCAGCCCCATACTAAAACAACATATCAGCCCCATACTAAAACAACATACCAGCCCCATACTAAAGCAACATATGAACTCCATACTACAACGACATATCAGCCCCATGCTAAAACGACATATCAGTCCTATACTACAACGACATATCAGCCCCATGCCAAAACGACATATCAGCCCCATATTGCAACAACATACCAGCCCCATACTAAAACGACATATCAGCCCCATATTGCAACAACATACCAGCCCCATACTAAAACGACATATCAGCCCCATATTGCAACAACATACCAGCCCCATACTAAAACAACATATCAGCCCCATATTGCAACAACATACCAGCCCCATACTAAAACAACATATCAGCCCCATATTGCAACAACATACCAGCCCCATACTAAAACAACATATCAGCCCCATATTGCAACAACATACCAGCCCCATACTAAAACAACATATCAGCCCCATATTGCAACAACATACCAGCCCCATACTAAAACAACATATCAGCCCCATATTGCAACAACATACCAGCCCCATACTAAAACAACATATCAGCCCCATATTGCAACAACATACCAGCCCCATACTAAAACAACAAACCAGCCCCATACTAAAACAACATATCAGCCCCATACTAAAACAACATACCAGCCCCATACTAAAACAACATATCAGCCCCATACTAAAACAACATATCAGCCCCATATTGCAACAACATACCAGCCCCATACTAAAACAACATATCAGCCCCATATTGCAACAACATACCAGCCCCATACTAAAACAACATATCAGCCCCATATTGCAACAACATACCAGCCCCATACTAAAACAACATATCAGCCCCATATTGCAACAACATACCAGCCCCATACTAAAACAACATATCAGCCCCATATTGCAACAACATACCAGCCCCATACTAAAACAACATATCAGCCCCATATTGCAACAACATACCAGCCCCATACTAAAACAACATATCAGCCCCATATTGCAACAACATACCAGCCCCATACTAAAACAACATATCAGCCCCATATTGCAACAACATACCAGCCCCATACTAAAACAACATACCAGCCCCATACTACAACATACCAGCCCCATACTAAAACAACATATCAGCCCCATACTACAACAACATACCAGCCCCATACTAAAACAACATATCAGCCCCATACTAAAACAACATATCAGCCCCATATTGCAACAACATACCAGCCCCATACTAAAACAACATATCAGCCCCATACTACAACAACATACCAGCCCCATACTAAAACAACATATCAGCCCCATACTAAAACAACATATCAGCCCCATATTGCAACAACATACCAGCCCCATACTAAAACAACATATCAGCCCCATATTGCAACAACATACCAGCCCCATACTAAAACAACATATCAGCCCCATATTGCAACAACATACCAGCCCCATACTAAAACAACATATCAGCCCCCCACAACAACAGACGCTATTTGTTCTCTATAGATGGATGACGTAACTAGTACCTTTTGGAAATGTCAGAATCTAAAGAAGACATTTTTGTTGAATAAAGTATCAATTATGAGAAATAATTGTTAGCGGATTTCCTTTAACGATATTTATGTGTAAAATTTGGCTGATTTGGTGTTGTTTATAAATAACAATAATAACAATAATAATATAAATAACATAAATAATAATAATTTAATGTAGCATCAGGATAAGCCAAAGCTATTATATGATGCTGTATAAAGATGTTAATATGGGGATTTTTGATTTTGATGACCTCAACGTGTTGACATAGACTGAAGGAAAGGATAATTTGATGATATCCGTGTATTGACATAGACTGAAGGAAACGATAATTTGATGATATCTGTGTATTGACATAGACTGAAGGAAAGGATAATTTGATGATATCTGTGTATTGACATAGACTGAAGGAAAGGATAATTTGATGATATCCGTGTGTTGACATAGACTGAAGGAAAGGATAATTTGATGATATCCGTGTATTGACATAGACTGAAGGAAAGGATAATTTGATGATATCCGTGTGTTGACATAGACTGAAGGAAAGGATAATTTGATGATATCCGTGTGTTGACATAGACTGAAGGAAAGGATAATTTGATGATATCCGTGTGTTGACATAGACTGAAGGAAAGGATAATTTGATGATATCCGTGTATTGACATAGACTGAAGGAAAGGATAATTTGATGATATCCGTGTATTGACATAGACTGAAGGAAAGGATAATTTGATGATATCCGTGTATTGACATAGACTGAAGGAAAGGATAATTTGATGATATCCGTGTATTGACATAGACTGAAGGAAAGATAATTTGATGATATCCGTGTATTGACATAGACTGAAGGAAAGGATAATTTGATGATATCCGTGTATTGACATAGACTGAAGGAAAGGATAATTTGATGATATCCGTGTATTGACATAGACTGAAGGAAAGGATAATTTGATGATATCCGTGTATTGACATAGACTGAAGGAAAGGATAATTTGATGATATCCGTGTATTGACATAGACTGAAGGAAAGGATAATTTGATGATATCCGTGTATTGACATAGACTGAAGGAAAGGATAATTTGATGATATCCGTGTATTGACATAGACTGAAGGAAAGGATAATTTGATGATATCCGTGTATTGACATAGACTGAAGGAAAGGATAATTTGATGATATCCGTGTATTGACATAGACTGAAGGAAAGGATAATTTGATGATATCCGTGTATTGACATAGACTGAAGGAAAGGATAATTTGATGATATCCGTGTATTGACATAGACTGAAGGAAAGGATAATTTGATGATATCCGTGTATTGACATAGACTGAAGGAAAGGATAATTTGATGATATCCGTGTATTGACATAGACTGAAGGAAAGGATAATTTGATGATATCCGTGTATTGACATAGACTGAAGGAAAGGATAATTTGATGATATCCGTGTATTGACATAGACTGAAGGAAAGGATAATTTGATGATATCCGTGTATTGACATAGACTGAAGGAAACGATAATTTGATGATATCCGTGTATTGACATAGACTGAAGGAAAGGATAATTTGATGATATCCGTGTATTGACATAGACTGAAGGAAAGGATAATTTGATGATATCCGTGTATTGACATAGACTGAAGGAAACGATAATTTGATGATGTCCGTGTATTGACATAGACTGAAGGACTCAGGTCATCCAGTCAGATACTATTGCAGGTGCCAGTGTCTCGGCTCAAGTCATATGGTGATTGTGCGTTTAGTGTTGCAGCCCCCAATTTGTGGAATAAGTTGCCGGCAAATATTAGAACTTCGTCGTCTCTTGGAAATTTTAAATCTCTTCTAAAAACACACCTATTTAAGGTCGCTTTCACAGATAAATAATTATTATCTTTTAAATCATTACATGGTTTTTACAGACATTATTTGGGGTATTATTAAATTACATATTATTTGTACAGCGCCTTTGAATGGCTCCTGCTAGTAAGGGCGCTTTATTAAATATACATTATTATTATTATTATGAAGGAAAAGATAATTTGATGATATCCGTGTATTGACATAGACTGAAGGAAACGATAATTTGATGATATCCGTGTATTGACATAGACTGAAGGAAACGATAATTTGATGATATCCGTGTGCTGACATAGAAAGAAGGAAACGATAATTTGATTATATCCGTGTATTGACATAGACTGAAGGAAACGATAATTTGATGATATCCGTGTATTGACATAGACTGAAGGAAAGGATAATTTGATGATATCCGTGTATTGACATAGACTGAAGGAAACGATAATTTGATGATATCCGTGTATTGACATAGACTGAAGGAAAGGATAATTTGATGATATCCGTGTATTGACATAGACTGAAGGAAACGATAATTTGATGATATCCGTGTATTGACATAGACTGAAGGAAAGGATAATTTGATGATATCCGTGTATTGACATAGACTGAAGGAAACGATAATTTGATGATATCCGTGTATTGACATAGACTGAAGGAAACGATAATTTGATGATATTCCGTGTATTGACATAGACTGAAGAAACGATAATTTGTGATATCGTGTATTGTAAGACTGCAGGAACATTTTGTTATTGTTATTAATGTGAAATTTTAACCTTTTTTAAATGACTAAGGAAACGATAATTTGATGATATCCGTGTATTGACATAGACTGAAGGAAACGATAATTTGATGATATCCGTGTATTGACATAGACTGAAGGAAAGGATAATTTGATGATATCCGTGTATTGACATAGACTGAAGGAAAGGATAATTTGATGATATCGTTTTGACTAATTACTTCTAAACGTCAGTTTAACCCAATACGTAAAACACCAAAATATGGAATGTGTATAGTTAAATTCCAGGCCATTTTGTTATTATTATTATGTGTATTTTAACCTTCATTTATGACTAGGATGTGATTAATACCAAAATATAACAACAACAAAATCACGTGGTAGCTTTTCAATGATGTAATTTGAGAATGAAGATACAATAAAATAGATCTATCTTAATTTATACGTCTTTTCCACCAATGCATTTGTGTAACCTCAAAGATGTGTAGCCTATGATAGTGTATGTTGAAGAGGAGTCCAGCTTTATTGTGGTCCGTGTATGTGCTATTGTATACGTGGGTGCATTTGTGTGTGTGTGGTCGCGTGTGTGTAACTAGCTCAGAAATAAGCCTAAATAATGATCATAAAGTGTAGGCAATTCATGTAAAATAGCTCCTTCAATTGTTTAAATTCTATCTGAATAACAATTCTGTTGTTTTTCAGTTCCAGGATACACAACTTGGAGAACAACAGCCAACATGGACATGTCATATATGTAATAGGGTGCTCTCAACCAGAGGTATACTGCACCGACATATACGTATACATCAAGGAGCATACTCTGTCTTCTGTCATATATGTCATAAAGGATTTATGGACAGGACTCTTTTAAATGGACATCTGGCTAACAAACACCAATCCGCCGAAAAGGGATTTAACTGTAAATATTGTGGCAAAAAATATGGCTATAATTCCCATCTGACACAACATATCAAGTCGAAGCATTTGTTGTAAATATTAAGTTCATTTTGGGAGTAAAATCCACTGTGTTAAAATAACAAATAAATAGGACTAATTCTATACGTCAACGAGTGCAATTCACACACACACACACACACACACACACACACACTTGAAATAAAGACTATCGAATCATTTGATGAAGCTGTTAAATGTTGTAAATATTCCCGTAAGTAGTTTGTTTGCGCGCGCGCATAGTTGTGATATGTAAACATGATCATTATTGATGATTTCAC
Source organism: Paralvinella palmiformis (assembly GCA_025642065.1). Taxonomy (NCBI): domain Eukaryota; kingdom Metazoa; phylum Annelida; class Polychaeta; order Terebellida; family Alvinellidae; genus Paralvinella; species Paralvinella palmiformis. The sequence continues at coordinate 256,088 of JAODUP010000625.1, forward strand.
TGTCAACATGTATTCTAATCAATCAATGAGGGTACTTCGATAGAGCAGTTCATGTGTATTGCATTACAGACGTAATGTTTTTACAGGAATTAATTTTATTTTGGACTAGTTGAATAGTTCTTCATAAAGTTTCCAAGGTGTGCCCAGCGCTGAATTGAAACAAAACACTCACCCACCAATTAAATATTTACACGATGTTTAATTGTTTTAAGATTCTATTGTCTGATAATTAGTAGTGACTTATAAATGGGTGTTTCATTGGCTTTTATTTTGACAATTTGTTCTCACTTCAGCATTCAAAGTGATTCAATTGTGTATTTCAAGCGTTTCTTATGCCCAAATTCTGAATATCCTCTGTTGCACACAGAGAGCTCCCACATGTTAGATCGAATTATATGATCCTCCCTGGCCTGATCTATCAAGGATCCTAAACGCTAGTCCGATATTTTTATGACGATTACAAAGTGGGACATCAAACGTAGTCTACTCAAACGACGAGGGAGTAGTGTATCGTTTTATTAACCCCAGAAGAATCTTAGAATCATTCCAACAAATCGATTGTAAACAGCCATTTGTGCTTTTGGGGGTTTATTTGATGCGCAACTAGTTGAAGCTATCATACATAAGATTATCTTCTCGCTGCTTGGAAAAAATATATCAACCACCTCACTGAATTAAATCAATCATTATTATCAGGAAGAGCCTACAAAAAGGACACACATGTTATTGGGATGTTGTATAACATTTCTTGGTGTGATATCCATTTATCCTGTTGTATGTATTATAGACCAATACAGCACGGAAGTGTTGCCATGATGGATGTAATAGACAGTGAGAGCTAGAATAATGGATGTGATAGACGGTGAAAGCTAAAATAATGGATGAGATAGACGGTGAGAACTAAAATAATGGATGTGATAGACAGTGAGAGCTAAAATAATGGATGTGATAGAGGGTGAGAGCTAAAATAATGGATGTGATAGAGGGTGAGTGGTAGAATAATGGATGTGATAGACGGTGAGAGTTAGAATAATGGATGTGATAGACGGTGAGAGCTATAATAATGAATGTGAAAAGACGGTGAGAGCATAATAATAATGATAACGTGAAGTAATAATGAGGGACGTAGGCTAGAATAATGGATGTGATAGACAGTGAGAGCTAAAATAATAGATGTGATAGACAGTGAGAGCTATAATAATGAATGTGAAAAGACAGTGAGAGCTATAATAATGAATGTGAAAAGACGGTGAGAGCTATAATAATGGATATGATAGACGGTGAGAGTTTGAATAATGGATGTGATAGACGTGAGAGCTAGAATAATGATGTGATAGACAGTGAGAGCTATAATAATAGATGTGATAGACAGTGAGAGCTATAATAATCAATGTGAAAAAACGGTGAGAGCTAAAATATTGGATGTGATAGACGGTGAGTGCTAAAATAATGGATGTGATAGACGGTGAGGGCTAGAATAATAGATGTGATAGACAGTGAGAGCTAGAATAATAGATGTGATAGACAGTGAGAGCTATAATATGGATATGATAGACAGTGAGAGCTATAATATGGATATGATAGACGGTGAGAGTTTGAATAATGGATGTGATAGACGGTGAGAGCTAGAATAATGGAGGTGATAGACAGTGAGAGCTATACTAATGAATGTGAAAAGACGGTGAGAGTTTGAATAATGGATGTGATAGACGGTGAGAGTTTGAATAATGGATGTGATAGACAGTGAGAGCTAAAATAATAGATGTGATAGACAGTGAGAGCTAAATATTGGATGTGATAGACGGTGAGAGCTAAAATAATGGATGTGATAGACGGTGAGAGTTTGAATAATGGATGTGATAGACGGTGAGAGCTAGAATAATGGATATGAAAGACAGTGAGAGCTAAATTAATGGATGTGATAGACGGTGAGAGCTAAAATAATGGATGTGATAGACGGTGAGAGCTAGAATAATGAATGTGATAGACGGTGAGAGCTATACTAATAAATGTGTAAAGCGGTGAGAGCTATAATAATGGATGTGATAGACGGTGAGAGCTATAATAATGAATGTGAAAAGACGGTGAGAGCTAAAATAATGAATGTGAAAAGACGGTTAGAGCTAAAATAATGAATGTGAAAAGACGGTTAGAGCTAAAATAATGGATGTGATAGACGGTGAGAGCTATAATAATGAATGTTAAAAGATGGCGAGAGCTAGAATATTGGATATGAAAGATGGTGAGAGCTAAAATAATGGATGTGATAGACGGTGAGAGCTAGAATAATGAATGTGATAGACAGTGAGAGCTAAAATAATGAATGTGAAAAGATGGTGAGAACTAGAATAATGAATGTGAAAAGACGGTGAGAGCTAGAATTATGAATGTGAAAAGGCGGTGAGAGCTTTAATAATGGATGTGATAGACGGTGAGAGCAAGAATAATGGATGTGATAGACAGTGAGAGGTAAAATAATGGATATGATAGAGGGTGAGTGCTAAAATAATGAATGTGAAAGATGGTGAGAACTAGAATAATGGGTGTGAAAGACAGTGAGAGCTAAAATAATAGATGTGATAGACAGTGAGAGCTATAATAATGAATGTGAAAAGACGGTGACAGCTATAATAATGAATGTGAAAAGACGGTGAGTGCTAAAATATTGGATGTGATAGACGGTGAGTGCTAAAATAATGGATGTGATAGACGGTGAGGGCTAGAATAATAGATGTGATAGACAGTGAGAGCTAGAATAATAGATGTGATAGACAGTGAGAGCTATAATAATGGATATGATAGACAGTGAGAGCTATAATAATGGGAAAGACGGTGAGTTAAATAATTTGGGTGTGATAGACGGTGAGGCTAGAATAATGGATGTGATAGACAGTGAGAGGCTAGAATAATAGATGTGAAAGACAGTGAGAGTTGAATAATAGGGTATGATAGACAGTGAGAGCTAAATTAATGGATATGATAGACGGTGAGAGCTAAAATAATGGATGTGATAGACGGTGAGAGCTAGAATAATGAATGTGATAGACGGTGAGAGCTATAATAATGAATGTGAAAAGTGAGAGAGACCCATAATAAAGAATGTGAAAGGGTGAACCTATAATAAAGAAGTGAAAAATTAATGAGAATAGAAAGATGAAGTAAAAAGACGGTGAGAGCTAGAATAATGAATGTGAAAAAACGGTGAGAGCTATTTAAAAATGGAATACGGTGAAAAGAACAGTGGACCTATAGACAGTGAGAGGAAAAGATGGATGATAGAGGTGAATGTAGAAAATGGATGTGATAGACGGTGAGAGTTTGAATAATGGATGTGATGGACAGTGAGAGCTAAAATAATAGATGTGATAGACAGTGAGAGCTATAATAATGAATGTGAAAAGACGGTGACAGCTATAATAATGGATATGATAGACGTATTAATAATGGATGTGATAGACGTGAGAGCTAGAATAATGGAGTGATAGACAGTGAGAGCTAATAATAATGTGAAGACGTGAGAGTTAATAATGATGGAAGACGGTGAGAGCTAAATAATGGAGTGAAGACGTGAGAGCTATATAATGATTGAAGACGGTGAGAGTTTGAATAATGGATGTGATAGACGTGAGAGTTGAATAATGATGTGATAGACGTGAGAGCTAAAATGATGTGATAGACAGTGAGAGCTAAATAATAATGTGAAACGTGAGAGCTAATATGGATTGATAGACGTGAGGCTAATAATGATGTGATAGACGGTGAGGTGAATAATGATGTGATAGAAGTGAGAGTTGAATAATAATGTGATAGACGTGAGAGCTAAATATGGATATGATAGACAGTGAGAGTAAATAATGATGTGATAGACGGTGAGAGTTAAATAATGGAGTGATAGACGTGAGATAATAAGATGTGAAGACGGTGAGAGTAATAATGATGTGATAGACGTGAGAGTGATAATGGATGTGATAGACGTGAGAGCTAAAATAATGATGTGATAGACGTGAGAGCTAAAATATGGATTGTAACGGTAGGCTAAATAATGGATGTTTCGACGTGAAGTCGAATAGGATGGAAACCGATAGCTAGATAATATATGAAGACAGTAGAGCTAAATTAATGAATGTGAAAAGACGGTGAGAGCTAGAATTATGAATGTGAAAAGGCGGTGAGAGCTTTAATAATGGATGTGATAGACGGTGAGAGCAAGAATAATGGATGTGATAGACAGTGAGAGGTAAAATAATGGATATGATAGAGGGTGAGTGCTAGAATAATGGATGTGATAGACGGTGAGAGTTTGAATAATGGATGTGATGGACAGTGAGAGCTAAAATAATAGATGTGATAGACAGTGAGAGCTATAATAATGAATGTGAAAAGACGGTGACAGCTATAATAATGGATATGATAGACGGTGAGAGTTTGAATAATGGATGTGATAGACGGTGAGAGCTAGAATAATGGAGGTGATAGACAGTGAGAGCTATACTAATGAATGTGAAAAGACGGTGAGAGTTTGAATAATGGATGTGATAGACGGTGAGAGCTAGAATAATGGAGGTGATAGACAGTGAGAGCTATACTAATGAATGTGAAAAGACGGTGAGAGTTTGAATAATGGATGTGATAGACGGTGAGAGTTTGAATAATGGATGTGATAGACAGTGAGAGCTAAAATAATAGATGTGATAGACAGTGAGAGCTATAATAATAGATGTGATAGACAGTGAGAGCTATAATAATGGATGTGATAGACAGTGAGAGCTATAATAATGGATGTGATAGACGGTGAGAGTTTGAATAATGGATGTGATAGAAAGTGAGAGTTTGAATAATGAATGTGATAGACGGTGAGAGCTAGAATATTGGATATGATAGACGGTGAGAGCTAAAATAATGGATGTGATAGACGACGAGAGCTAAAATAATGAATGTGATAGACGGTGAGAGTTAAAATAATGGATGTGATAGACGTTGAGAGCTAGAGTAACGGATGTGATAGACGGTGAGAGCTAAACTAATAGATGTGATAGACGTTGAGAGCTAGAGTAATGGATGTGATAGACGGTGAGAGCTAAAATAATGGATGTGATAGACGGTGAGAGCTAAACGGTATCATTTCGTGTAGTTTTGTTTAATTCGTCAGCCTTATGTATGACTCAAGTATTAACTTATTATTGTGGATGTTTTCCGACTGTGAAAAGCTACGCAGAATCTCAGGGTCAATGGAAAACCCAGCATTAGCTGTAATTGAAATATTATCTATATAATTGTATCACGTACCAAGTTAGTCAGCTTTTCATTTACGGGTATTCATGCGAAATCATCTGATATCTTTGATTGACCCACTGGGTTGGTTGGTCACTGGAGCATAACACAAAAATCTCACTAATCTAGACTCCTTCAAATTATATTACCTCAGGAGGGGACTGTTACCAATACTTCATAGAAACAGCTCAGCCTAATATTCCTAGTTATCTAATAATAATTATGATTGTAATTATCGTTATTATTATCATGCTAACTCAGAATCATCAATATCAAAGGTGAAAAGTTAAGTTTATATCAATGTAGTCTTACCTTTATACAGGAAGGCTCCTAAACTTCGAGATGATATCTAAATTTGTCATGTTCTACTTTATTTATTGGTTGTGTTAATTGAGTGTGTTACAGGGGTGCATACCAAAAATTGGTTATTACTAGTATTTCAGATAGCTTTGCTATAATATTAACTAAACGTGTATGCCTGTAATTATTAACATAATCCAGTATTATTCTTCATTACTGGTATTATAGCTGCGATTATAAAATCAAGTAGCAAATTTTCTTGAATAATCAGACTGGAAAATATCACAGACAATAAGACAGCTATCAGGATCAATAAAATTCTTCACTACCAAATTGCTATAATCTATAAATCTTTCTAATTTCTGTGTGCCTATTGTTATTACAAATGACATCGTCATATGATAGCCTCTTCTCGCGCTGTTGGCAGGGCTGGCACTGGATCTGAAGCGCTGATCCGCGGATAGTATTAGTATTTAGGATTCAAAAGAGAAAGTTATAGGGAAAGCATACGTGCCGCAGCTGCATTGTTAGTTTGTGCCATATCCGTAATTTGTTGACCGTTGTTGTCCTTTGTCAGGACGTGAGAGGGACAAGTTTCACTATCTAGTTACAATACAATAGATATCAGTGAGAAATTCATTTAGAGAATTATAAATAGAATAGTATCGTAGAAGGTAGACTATGGACGCAGCAAGGTACCATCCTGAAACCAGGAATTAACCTTCTGCTGATTCAAGAGGCAGGTAAGTTCTACTACACGTGGATTAACGATCTAAATGAACTGCTCTTTCAGGAGAACACTAATAACAGGCGCTTCTACGAGAGGTGCTTCCACGGCTATTCAAGGGAGGATCTCGAGGCAGACAAGCCGGAGCGCAGGGACATAGGCAAGACAGCCGCCAGTGTGGATATTCCGGATGAGGGCAGAAACACCTCGATATGGAGACAGAAGACGTGTACAGGGATATGACCGATCACATAGGCCTGTTCAACACCAGAAACTTCTCCAAAGGCTACCCGCTCCACAGAATGGCAAACAAGATATATGTGAAGATGGAAAACTAGTGCGTCAGACGTCCCATCGCCAAGTATGTGGGGCTGTGGTCCAGGATGTGTTTTATCCTCATAGCTGGTGGGAAAAACATCACAAAGCGTAAATGCGTGAAGATGGTTGTGAAGAATCATATCTACCACTCGCAGTACAAGGAAGCGCTCTTTTTGTAGAGGATATTCCATCACAGGTTGGATGTGTTACGCGTCGAGGTCTAGGCAGCACTTGAAAAAGGTGTCCCTTTCCCTCTTTGATTCGAAGTGTTTGACTGCAGAAATAGAGATGACGCCTATGCATACTACCACGAGGATAGGGGTGACCTACGATTGCATGGGAACTCTACTGGATGAAAACTGGGTGAAGAATTAGCAACTTGTTATCGTGAAGACTAAGTTACAATCTAGCCTGACCGGCTAATGGTAGAGTACATGATCATCGGGTTTCGTTACTGAGAGTTCGATCCGGAAAACCGGGAGAGACTAGATAAGCTAGCCGGTGTGGTAGAGGGAGTGAACGTCCACACCGGAGATGAGTTGATGCTCTTGCAGACCAACTGGGTGGCGCCCTAGATGGGGGCATTGTGAATGTCTTGGCCCTGATGGCGTCAGAAGCCATTTTGGTAAGCAGCCTCGTAACCTGACATGGTTGTGTCAGTGGCTCAGCCTTTTGTAGTGGGAGGCCACATCATCCACCGTTAGGGCATACTTATGTGGTTTACACTGACTTAGGTTACGTAGCAATGCAGCTGGTCGATCTGGTGGACCTGGATAGGTACACTGAACTTTGGACGTGGAACGCAATGTGAGGCTGGTAGATAGATCTAACAAACAGCATCCGATATTATTCAGGCCTCGGGCCATTTAGATTGCCCTTTGGAATGCAGTGAGTTGAAGACAATTTGCTGTCAATGTTCCAATGGGGCAATAAGCTTCCAAGAGGATTGCGTACAACAAATTGAAGCACGAGCCTCACTTCTCAGGGCGCGCCTGCTATACAGCTGAGAGCATTTCCGACTCCGGGGCAGTTCTTTCTAAAGCACTTTCGCGTCGTTATCCATGATAACAAAGGCGATCTCGTGGTTCTTCTGGTCATCTGTATAGAAATCTGAAAGTTCATGTCTAGGCTCTTACTACGGAAATAATAGCGCTTACTTGCGGATCGCGCCGTGAACATTCTAGAAATGTTACATGGCGTCGCAGTTCTTCATTGATCCACTCCAGACATTCTATGCCTTTTTTTTACTAACGAGCCTGTGCGGCCATGATGTGTTCTGTGGCTTTATCATGGCGGTTACGTTCCTCGTCAACACCCCACCCCCACAGCTTCTCAACACCGAGAAGAGGTACATGTAGTCGCTTCGGTCAGCCACTGTGATTTCCTTCAATACGTGGTTTAAACACGACACACTTAGTTCTAGCTTCCCTACTATTGCTACAAATGGCAGTCGATGACTAATTCAATGCCTGGCGTTTTTAACAATATATAAACCTCGGCAGATGTAGTATCATCAAGAATGGGCCCAGGTTTCTGGTTTGGTCATCAAATATCGGGTGTAGTGACGACAATGGAGACCTCTCTAGCAGAAGACCCTGGACCCGGCATATTACATCACATCTTGATAGCGCTTGATTGCTGAAGGGATATCTGTGGAAGACGAGATAGCATCCTCCACATCCCCGTGTCAAACGCTGTCCGGATGATATCTGGGCCTGTGCTCTAGAATCGCACACGCATAGATCTTGATCCTGACACTGTTGTTTAGCCGCTTGATACCAAGCAACATGAAGCCCTGTGATGTATCAAGGATAAAGGTGTTCCATACCTTTTCGCGTCTGGGGAAATGTCGTCCTGTCATATAGGTTACTGAAATCCACCCAAGACGTATAGGCACAAGGACTTGGGAGTTGTTGGACACTGAATTCGATTGGCTTAATTATTAAAGGTGGATAATATCAGGGGACAATTGTAATCATTTTATGTGATGGATATCAATGCATAAGATATGAACCCTTTGATCTGTTTGATTAGATTTTAGTTATTGTAGTATTTTTTTACATGCTAAATCATGCTGGACAGCACATATGAATATGCCCTAAATTGCATCAGATACGGACTTTTGAATATTTGTAATGTGTATATGTATTATATTTGATGTAATTAGGTTGATTTATAAAGTGTAAATACAATATTGGTGACCCTTTGTCTCTTTCTATTAAGAGGGTTAAGATTTGTCGGGTCAGCATATGTCAGGCGAGCTTATGTCTGCACAACATATTTTAATGATCATCAAATGGTTGTAATGCTAACCAAGGCATTTTATATATGTCTACTCAAACAAATGGTGCATCTAAATCTGAGATCAATTTGAAAAAGATTTATATGTTTACGCCATGAATGTGTTTTAAGAATATATTATGAACATATAAACATGCTACACATCACTCATATTTTGCCAGAGATTGTGGTCAAAACAAATAAAGAAGTATTAACTAAAATCTATGTATTAACATTGTTCAGACATACGTGAATTAAATGTATGCTGTTCATTACAAATACAAGCACCACTTTAAACGGTAATTATTTGTTAATCTTCAAGCTCAACACAAATAACTTACCAACTGTAAATGGCAGTACACTCTAGTACACAGATTTTTTAACAACTAGAATATTATTTTGTGATCAAGTACACCTAACATTAGAATGGGATATTTCCTTGATATATTCTTCTGACAGCCATTATAGCACCCCGGTCGTCATGGGCCTTGAAATAGCAGCCCTTCAACTTCTGGTGTCCTCAGTTTGGCTGCCAAATTAACAAACCGCTGCCTCTCGGTCAAAGCCAAAAACAACTACGAAATCTGAGTCGTAGCCACTTTGCAAGTTTGACATCATCGGAGATCATTTATTGGCTGCACTGTTCAGTTGTCAGATCTGATCCGTCCGAAGAGTTTAAGCTTATACTTGGTAAAGTACGGGAATTAAAAAAAAGATATTCACACTGGATATTCACACCGGAGCTCAGAAAAAAAATGCTGCAGCTTTAAACTTGGAGATACATAACTCCCTCATCCGGCGTGGAAGAGACGAGACTCTGGTTAGTTTCACAACAAAGTTGGGTAAATCTTAATACTACGTATATATTTTGCGTCACATGGCGGGTTGTCGGGAGCGACCGGGGAGATGCTCCAGGCAGCCTAACCTGTCGGTATGCGGACCTGACAGGTGTTGGGCGGGGCCTATATATGGTACTATAATTTCATAGTTATAAGCCAGCCCTTTGGCGGTCTTGGATTTATAATGTTGTGTGTACAATAGCAATGTGCTAGCACTGCTATTGTGTATACTACTCTATAGTGTGAACCCATTGGAGATATTTGCAGTACACCATTTCAATACAATAATATTTTTTCATTATTACCCATAGTTATTGAATTACCCAAACCGATTAATACAAAATATTATCATGATCGATTTACCCAAAGTTTGATAGCTTTAGGAATATCTGTTACTGAGATAAAATGTATTTGGCCTTTGTCCTCTTAATATTAAGCCTGCTCACAATTAATACTTTACGTAATACAAGATGCATACATTTATGTTAATAATTTGAAAATATGATATTGTATAGGCTTGTATGTTCTGAATCATCATTATATGTTATTCAATGTATAGTATTTGTATTAATACTAACAATACCTGTGGATGATGTGATAGAGGTAAAACAATTAATTTGATTAAATATAATGTCTATTTTCAGTTAATATGTTACATTTTACATAAGTTTCACATATTAAATTATACATCATATGTCCTGGATCTGACCAATGTAAAGACTAAACAAAAAAGGTATCATACTTGCCACAAATGAAATTATTCAAATTAAAACATATACGAAACAGTCTAAATGATTATTATAATATGTAATTGAGAACTATGTCACTGTATGACTGTCTGATAAACTACTTAGTTCATCAGTTGACTGTTTGTCCTTTATTTAGGGAAAGAAGATGCCACAGATATGATAACTGCCTTGTTAAAGTATATATATATATATATATATATATATGTGTGTGTGTCTGTGTGCGTGTATATATGTGCGAGGTGTAAGTGGTACTTTGATGTGGGATGAGTTTCATCGATAGCATCTTGGACTTAAAAGTATTTTAGCAATTATTTGTCAAGAGAATCTAGTGACTTCAACATTCAGAAGCTTCCGGTATCTGTCTAGCTTAAAATGGCAGCGCCCAGAGGCCATTAAAAGTCAATTAATCAGCATTTTGAACTGGATTATTTAATATGTCGGTGATCGTTTACACATTTTGACATTATTTTTTATATTTGTGAGTATAGCTATATTTGATCTCAAACTTTGAAGTGAAGGTGAACTATCCCTTTAAATCTCCAATCTAGTAGACTATGAACTGTACCAGAAAACATTTTGAATAACCTAGAGCTAAAGACCTAAAGACTACCTTCTTATTGGGTTCTCTTGTCATATTATGGTTAAGCTCATTTTATGTCATTCAAGACTTAGTAAAAACTAATTAATTTATACTTAATTAAGTAATTACTGTCACCTGATAATGAACATTAGGCCAACACACACGCTTTCTCCAACCCCCCAACCCCCCTCTGTATGTGTGCGTGTGTCAGTTAGCTCTAACTTAAATAATAATTCCGCTTTTTGTTTTTCTTTTGCAGATTAAACAATCGTCAAGACAACAAGATGGAACATGGAGATGTCATATTTGTAGTAAGCTACTGTCAACGAAGAATATCTTAAACAAACATATCCGGCTACATCAAGGAGCATATTCGTTCTTTTGTCATATCTGTCATAAAGGGTTTATGGATAGAACTAGATTAAAAGGTCATTTAGCTATCAAACATCAAGCTGCCGAGAAAAGTTTTGTTTGTACAATTTGTGAGAAAAGATACGCTTACAAAAGTCAACTCAGGGATCATTTCAAGATAAAACATTTAACATAGAAGTATCCATGAGGTATTTGTAGTGAAATGTTTAAGATTTAGAAAGAAACCAAGTATATGATATCATTTCTCATAGTTGTTCTTTTGTTATAACTTTGGGAATAAACAGTAACTGCTTGTTTATGTTGTGGTTTATTGAAACAGAAAATTCGTATTGAATGGAGACTTACTAAAATAATTAACAACAGTTAAATTGTAGTAATCTACTTATGTATATAAACACACACACGCACGCACACACACACACATATATACACCTGAGCATTCGCATTTCATAGAAGTTTTGTAATTCTTATTAGATTAAACAATAAATCAATGAAAATATGTTCCTCTTTTTTAAATTAACTTCTGTACGTCATGGAGACATCCTATCTTGTAATATATCATCATTATTAACACCATAAGACAAGTGTTTGTGTCAAACATACATCTCGTATTTAGTTGATTTATTGTTTTCCAACTTATCTTGACAACACAAACCCAGGAATTAATTATATTCCAGAAAATATTGTAATTCGCTATAATTAGACAGTGCATTACATATTTATGGAGTTAGCTGTTCAATCAAATATTTTTTTTAAAACTAACTCAAAAGATAATTAATTAATTATGTGTATAAATTAATTTTGACACTATTGAAGTCAGAACTGTTTTAGCTTAATACATTAACATTCTTCCTTTCAACATTCGTCAAATAAAGAAATACTAAAATACAATAAATATCTGTATGTTTAGTACATAATTACACAAAACAGTATTAAACAAAAATGGTATACTAGCTCCATAATATATATTTAAGGACTTACTATAGTTGATAGCATATGATTGTAAGATTAACAAACATATCGTTGATTTAACGCGTGACAGTGAATAGCTGTGCTGACTAATTGTAACCTACGATACATGTTTACTTTATCTGGTAGCCTCACTCTTGGAGATCACGCCTTCAATCAAATTAATATAATTTATATCACGTGAAAGGCCACTATTAAATTTCCAATACCCTGGACCGCGGGTCATAGAGGTAAGATTAGTCAAGGACATACCTATAATATTATGATTAGATCGGATCATGGGTAGAATGTTGGTTTGTTTCACTACGTTAGGCAGATATTACACTACGAACCAGTAAATCTAACCTACAGTATATTTTATTTTTCCTGTTGCATCATGTAAACATAAATCTGTTCATATTATTTAGTCTTCAAATATCGCATTGATCAAAACAGTCCAAAAAGTTGTTTAGTGCTGTTGTGTACTTAATGCTTTTATTCAAATCATTATTACCTACATTTTTATCAACTTTAGGGTCGAGTGGTATATTAAAATTCCCTCTGATTATAAGGTTTTCACCTTCTTCAAAATTAGCAAGTTTATTTTGGAGAGTGTCAATAATTTAATCTGTCTTGGGTTGGAGTGTATACATTAGATAAAACATATTTACTTGAACAGCATTCTATCTTTGCCATAATATATCTCCTATCCAGGTTTTTGATTGAGGTTTCCATTTTGTATTCACTCCTGTACTTATTGATATACCACACGAGAAGATTATTTCCCTCCCCATTCGTATTTCTACATTGATTCAACTTCTACGGTACTGCATGTGTGTTTTCTGCATGAAAATAATGCAAGGATATTTCGATTAAAATTTTTCTTTTGTCAGACTTTATACGATGAACATTTAAAGAGGTAGCATTTTCCAGTCCCATGTTGCAGATAAACATACATATTTACATATATGGACTTCTGGCATGTCAAGTTTGTTACAGTGCTCATGAGATATTATTATAATTTTGGTCATCATTTCTATTTAAATACGGATAGGCGTCGTATGAATAAGTTTATACAACGACGATATATCAGCCAAAAGTGCAGACTTAGTTTGGTGACATGTGCTTTTACATGTCAAAAATAAAGTTTTCTTATTTACTGGAATTTAATCTACATTTAGTTCTCAATTATTAATATTTCTCAAATTTGATAGAAATGAAAATATTATTTTAAATAGTTAATATCTTTACGTTTACATTAGGTGATAAATTGTTTCATGTACCTAATGGATTAATTGGAGTGATGAGTGGGGGGGGGGGGAAACAACAACATTCACTGCAATTGTATCACAGATTGGGAATGAATCCCAATAGGTGTCTAAATAATTACAGAGGGATATCAGTTGTATCCTTATTACATCCTCCCTGTTTAGAAGTGAAATATAAAGGAAGTACTTTATGTCTATCTGGATCATTACCAATGGTTAGAAATATGTTCTGGATCAATACTTCTCATATTACATACATCAAACACCAATGATATATCTGTCATTGGTTTTTTTATCACATCCATTACCTCACTCATACATATTCATATGTTACAGATATAAACATACTTATAACACATAATTTCTCTTGGTACGTGACATATCTATAAAGGTTTAGTATGGTTTAGCTATAAATGTGACAAGGAAAAAAAGTGTATAGATTCAGTCGGCCATATTGGACAAAACCTGAATATAGAGAATAACTCATGAAGTTGTAGTTATTATATCAATGTAAATCATTACTATAGTTCAGAGTTAATTACTAATAATTCCCCAATATAGTGATTGTTATAATAATGTAGTATCTGTAATAATACTTGGTAGTACTTGCAACTCTAACGACAAACAAATACCAAATAAAACACTATTTCTATGAAATGACACAGTATTATAGAATGGCGTATTTTTCATTTATATCCCTAATGTAAACAATCTGTGGGTTATACAGTATGACGAACTGCCTACTAACATCTTAACAACATCAGTTGTATAAATGCATTTTTCAGACAAGAAACAATTTTTATACTGGATCAAGCCTTTGTTACTATTGTAATTTTCAATTATATGGAATACCTTATCATAATATCGATCGTTTTCGGCCGATTAAGAAAGGCGCAGTTTGCACAATGACAAAATATTATCATATCATTTCAATTCTTCAAAAACTACATATGCTAACTGTTAGGTAACGTATCCATTTCACGATTTTACTAACAATTTTTTAATCTATCAATAGCACGTTACTTGAATACCTGTGTGAAATGGAGTCCATTAGAAAGTCATCCCGAAAACTGATGTCATTTAGTCAGATATTCTTGCAAGTACCGTTGTATCGGCTTGTTACGTGACGATTGTACATTAAACGATTAAGTGTATCAGCCTCTACTTGATAAAACAGATTGCCAGTAGATAGTAGAAATATGGGTGGTCGCCTGAAAAGTTTAAATTTCTTCTAAAATCTCACCTGTTCAAGCTTGCTTTCATTGATAAATAGCACTCATCATCAAAATTTATAATCGACTTTTAAAATATATTTTATTGATGTATCATTTAACAACGCATTTGAATGGCTCCTGTTAGTAAAAGCCCTTTATTAAATCTACATTGTTATTATATAAATCGCTAATCGAATGACGACGACAAATTATCTCATTGATTAAATACACTAGTTTTACTGTTTTGTTATTTATTGAACAAATATAAAATACTTATTTTATTTTTAATATATACATAGTATACTCGCTAGGTAATATTATTTGATGAAATAAGTGTGCTATTGTTTAATATAATAGCTCACTTATAATGGTTACAATTCAGAGTTATTCATTCAGATTCCAAATCGTAAAATCATTTATAACTGGCATGTTCGCTAACTTTTATGGAAAATATTTACTTATCTAACAACCTATTTCACCATACATGTGACTAAACACATCTGAATTTGAATGTATTTAAATAATTTTTAAATCAACGTATTTACAATTAAATATAGAGATATATAATTCTGAGATCTTTGGAGAAAACACGATTGAGTGTGAGAAACGTCATGTCTGAATAAATGTTGCCATTCGGAATTTAGTTGCCTTAACTGTCCTGATGTTTTAATTCAGCTTTTTAATTATCTTTGACGATGTACCCACTGCTTGAATGCATATCCTATGTATGTGTGTGTGTGTGTCCGCGCGCGCGTGTGTACGTATGTCCATGCGTATGAACAATTT
Organism: Paralvinella palmiformis; assembly: GCA_025642065.1. Taxonomy (NCBI): domain Eukaryota; kingdom Metazoa; phylum Annelida; class Polychaeta; order Terebellida; family Alvinellidae; genus Paralvinella; species Paralvinella palmiformis. Next base: position 271,740 of record JAODUP010000625.1, read on the forward strand.
AAATGCATGAAAAAGCACCCGGTCAGGGCACATTTACAATTCAGAAAGGGAGACCAATTACTTAATAGTAAAGGACAAGATGTTTAATGACATTTACGGAGACAGGCGGATGTCATAAGAATTCGATTTAAACGAATAAAAATCATCTTCAGCATGGAGAACAATTTGGGGTTTATGTGGATGTGTCATTATGACATCGACGACCAAACTGTTTATAAAATAAATATTTCTTTGTATCATCATCATAAAACAACATCACCAAATATTAATAGACGGAGAATAAACAGTATTATATAATGCTCATTTCCGTTATACATATTATTCTACCCAATTTTCGTCACTATTAACCCTCAAACTAAAAGTGATTATGTGAAATTGTAAGTTCTTCAAAACAAAATTAATTTTTAGTCATATTCTGTATAAATCTACAATAACATAATCTACTCTATTACGTACTCTACTTAAGGGATCAACTTCCGTCCCTTAAACTGATATATTCCGTTCTAAATTAATTGAGATAATACAAACCGTTTTTATATATTTCTCCTTCATTTATGGCACGATCGTACAACAAACATTAATTATCAGGAATTTTGTTTTAAAATAGGCCATACTGTATTGTAATAGTGACAAGAAGCTTCCAAACGTATTATATTTTAGCTGATAGATCGTATATCTCACCGTCGATTGAACAATTACAGACCAAGGAAAGCTATTCCGGAAGCTGTTTACTTAAACAAATTCCCTCCCGCTGCACTCAAAATAAGAAACATCTCAAATAAATAATGAAATGGTATAATCTTATAGCGCAAGTAAAGGAAAGTAGTGAGAACACTAAAAAGTAGCTAAATAAAGATACAGTTGCAACTTAAGGAGTCATTCTCTCACGGTGCAGAAAATATTTATCAATAGTATAATATCCAATCTATGCTCCAACAGTCTGATATCAACTAAGCACAGTAATTTACAAAATTCGACATACACATGAATGATTTCTTAAGAAAACAATTATAAAGTATATGTTACTCATTAACGGCTCTGTATGTGTGATAATCTCTTATATAATATTGTGAACGTATGCTCCATTAATGTTTCTTCAAGTGTATTCTTGCATGACGTAGCAAGGCTTCCTTCTTGGAAAATGCTTTACCACACTTCCAGCACACATATTGAGGTTTTATGTGGACATCGTGATAATGTGTCATCAATAACATCTTCTTTGTAAAGGTTTCTCCACACGAAGCACAAGCGTACTGGAGAGAAGAAAAAAACCGAGTAATATAACAGAAATAAAATTATTATCTTATTAACATATTACTTTATCTGATTGTTAATAAATTATTACTATATCATGCACATATGTCAAACGTAATCATGCAACATTAAAGAGATATTAGATCATGTAAAATTATACTAGCATTAGTAAAGCGACTAGATGAAGCTTCTACTTACAGACAATAATATCCAGATCATATCCAGATCGGAGACATAACTCTATCCTTCAACACCATCTTTGTTAGGTAAACCACATGTTTGTCAATCAGTTATACAAACTAAACAAATGATCAGATGTCGTTGTAACATAAACACAAAACAAATGATCAGATGTCGTTGTAACATAAACACAAAACAAATGATCAGATGTCGTTGTAACATAAACACAAAACAAATGATCAGATGTCGTTGTAACATAAACACAAAACAAATGATCAGATGTCGTTGTAACATAAACACAAAACAAATGATCAGATGTCGTTGTAACATAAACACAAAACAGATGATCAGATGTCGTTGTAACATAAACACAAAACAAGTGATCAGATGTCGTTGTAACATAAACACAAAACAAATGATCAGATGTCGTTGTAACAAACACAAAACAAAAGATCAGATGTCGTTTAACACAAACACAAAACCAATGTTCTGATGTCGTTGTAACACAAACAAACAAACACAAAAGAAATGTTCCGATGTCGTTGTAACACAAACAAACAAACACAAAACAAATGTTCAGATGTCGTTGTAACATAAACAAACACAAAACAAATGTTCAGATGTCGTTGTAACATAAACACAAAACAAACGTTCCATTGTCATTGTAACACAAACAAACACAAAACAAATGTTCCGATGTCGTTGTAACACAAACAAACATAAAACAACTGAGGCAGACGTAATGTTTATAAAACAACAACAATCCTATCAACATAGTTCCATTCATATTAATTATCTCATCACGTCACAGTGATATATATATATATATATATATATATATATATCATACTGAAAGACATAAATACTGAAATTACCTTACATTTCAAAGTATAGAACAAGTGTAGGTTATTTCAGCTAATTCAAGGCTCATACCTGAACAAAAAACTGGTTTATCTTCATCATAATCATCCCCATTCTGATAATATCTCTGGTGAGTTTATCAAGCCTAACTCCGTTCTCGTCTGATATAGAATGATGTGATGTATTATGATACCGTGTACATATGGTTGATGTGACAACAGATATAAGTTGTTACATATATCACACTTGCTCTGATAGATGTCTATTAACACTAGAACATTTTTTATTACACACAAGATATTTGTAATATTTCTTCCCTTCGTCAGCTCACTCTGGAAAATAGCAATAACAACAAAGACGTTTTATTTGTTATCACTTGATCATGACCAAATGTAATCCTATAATCGTGTGCGTGCATGCGTGCGTGTATGTGTGTGTGTATGTGTAATATTATTATTATTATTGGATAAGATCTACTGCTGTCTGTATTACTGTTCAATCTATAGTCTCCTGCCCCAGTACAGGTTCCATGTCAGAGTATTATCAATAGTTATTATGAAATTTGTCCTACATTAGAATGTTATCATTTTTAATTTAACAGAAATATAAAACAATTATGATGATTGATGTTTGTTTGATTGATTTGATGTCACTTTTGTACACAAGGTAGGCTAAATGGGCCGTAAAACAATTATGATGATTGATGTTTTACGGTCACTTTTGTACACAAGGTAGGCTAAATGGGCCGTAAAACAATTATGATGATTGATGTTTGATGTTTTACGGTCACTTTTGTACACAAGGTAGGCTAAATGGGCCGTAAAACAATTATGATGATTGATGTTTGATGTTTTACGGTCACTTTTGTACACAAGGTAGACTAAATGGGCCGTAAAACAATTATAATGATTGATGTTTGATGTTTTACGGTCACTTTTGTACACAAGGTAGGCTAAATGGGCCGTAAAACAATTATGATGATTGATGTTTGATGTTTTACGGTCACTTTTGTACACAAGGTAGGCTAAATGGGCCGTAAAACAATTATGATGATTGATGTTTGATGTTTTACGGTCACTTTTGTACACAAGGTAGGCTAAATGGGCCGTAAAACAATTATGATGATTGATGTTTGATGTTTTACGGTCACTTTTGTACACAAGGTAGGCTAAATGGGCCGTAAAACAATTATGATGATTGATGTTTTACGGTCACTTTTGTACACAAGGTAGGCTAAATGGGCCGTAAAACAATTATGATGATTGATGTTTGATGTTTTACGGTCACTTTTGTACACAAGGTAGGCTAAATGGGCCGTAAAATAATTATGATGATTGATGTTTTACGGTCACTTTTGTACACAAGGTAGGCTAAATGGGCCGTAAAACAATTATGATGATTGATGTTTGATGTTTTACGGTCACTTTTGTACACAAGGTAGGCTAAATGGGCCGTAAAACAATTATGATGATTGATGTTTTACGGTCACTTTTGTACACAAGGTAGGCTAAATGGGCCGTAAAACAATTATGATGATTGATGTTTTACGGTCACTTTTGTACACAAGGTAGGCTAAATGGGCCGTAAAACAATTATGATGATTGATGTTTTACGGTCACTTTTGTACACAAGGTAGGCTAAATGGGCCGTAAAACAATTATGATGATTGATGTTTTACGGTCACTTTTGTACACAAGGTAGGCTAAATGGGCCGTAAAACAATTATGATGATTGATGTTTTACGGTCACTTTTGTACACAAGGTAGGCTAATGGGCCGTAAAACAATTATGATGATTGATGTTTTACGGTCACTTTTGTACACAAGGTAGGCTAAATGGGCCGTAAAACAATTATGACAGATTCCTACATTTCATTATATATTATTTTACACACACATTTTGTATAACGTGACCATCTGAGCTTAAAAACAATATCCATCTAAGGATTTAAGGCGATGCTCCCAAGAATCACTCATAAATATGTATTATTATATTTCCTGTCAGCCCAGTTTATTGTCTACTGAGATGCTCCAATTTTCACACGAGAAAGGGAAACATATTTAAATCCAAACCCAAACATCAGGTCTGGATCAATGTTGGAATTTAATTTTAAGAATGAATGCTTTGAATATAATTCTAGATTTTATTAAATATAAAAGGAATTGTGCCGATTTCCGGATCTTCATTGGAAGATAGATTCACTGTGAGAGAAAATTACCTTCGCAGTAAGACAATAGAAGGTTTGGATGAATAGCATATGTCTCTTAAATAATCTGACCGTAAAGCTCATATTTCCCAATCACTGATATAAGTTTGTATCTGGTAACTAAGGACGCATGAATCACAGATGTGAACCAGGCCGAATGACCGGAAATAGAAACAAAATTAAATCCCATCTTATATATATATATATATATATATATATATATATATAATAGAAACAAAATTAAATCCCATCTTATATATATATATATATATACTGTATTGCAATGATTCTTACTTACCTTGTGATCACTTTTGTAACAAAATAGAATAACGAAAAACTGAGGACATTTCTGCCCCAACTATACACTGCCCACAATTAAAATCTCATCCCCTGAGTCAGGATGAGGCTATTACATTATGTATTTCAATGTTATACCGTTATCTCTATAGAGTTATCTTCCATTAAACATTGTAGTTAGTATTATATTTCTGTATATAATGAGCTGTCTTATTGTTCGGGCATTAAATTATGTATGTCCACGTTACGGTCAGAACTACAATATAACATAATAAATTAATACGTTTACGTGAAATTATTGGTGTTTGAGAAAAGGTGATCGTGTATTTGAAAGGAATACACAAAATAATGTTTCATGCTCATAAAAGACAGGTGTATCAAACTCGGTGATAACATTTTAAACCATATTAAATCTATATTTAGACAACACCCTCTTCATACTTCATATTAGATCTATTAGATGATGTATATTATATTTAGACAACACCCTCTTCATACTTCATATTAGATCTATTAGATGATGTATATATTTAGACAACACCCTCTTTATACTTCATATTAGATCTATTAGATGATGTATATATTTAGACAACACCCTCTTCATACTTCATGTTAGATCTATTAGATGATGTATATATTTAGACAACACCCTCTTTATACTTCATATTAGATCTATTAGATGATGTATATATTTAGACAACACCCTCTTTATACTTCATATTAGATCTATTAGATGATGTATATATTTAGACGACGCCCTCTTCATACTTCATATTAGATCTATTAGATGATGTATATATTTAGACAACACCCTCTTCATACTTCATATTAGATCTATTAGATGATGTATATATTTAGACGACACCCTCTTCATACTTCATATTAGATCTATTAGATGATGTATATTATATTTAGACAACACCCTCTTTATACTTCACATTAGATCTATTAGATGATGTATATTATATTTAGACAACACCCTCTTCATACTTCATATTAGATCTATTAGATGATGTTTTTATATTTAGACAACACCCTCTTCATACTTCATATTAGATCTATTAGATGATGTTTTTATATTTAGACAACACCCTCTTTATACTTCACATTAGATCTATTAGATGATGTATATTATATTTAGACAACACCCTCTTTATACTTCATATTAGATCTATTAGATGATGTATATTATATTTAGACAACACCCTCTTTATACTTCATATTAGATCTATTAGATGATGTATATTATATTTAGACAACACCCTCTTTATACTTCATATTAGATCTATTAGATGATGTATATTATATTTAGACAACACCCTCTTTATACTTCATTAGAGTCTACTGAATACATTTTAGTATTTGTTAAGCTTAATCTGATACTATCTGTACTGTAATGTAGACTACATTTAATCTGTTAGTTAACTAAATCTAATCCTCAATACTACAGCGTAATAATGTGAAGTAGATTGACAAGTGACAATTTTAACAAATATAATCACATAATTGACGACTAAACTAGTTGATATTTGTATACGATAATTGGTATCAATATGACTAACTAATGTTGTCTTTTACCTCAATTTGTATATCAATATGACTAACTAATGTTGTCTTTTACCTCAATTTGTATATCAATATGACTAACTAATGTTGTCTTTTACCTCAATTTGTATATCAATATGACTAACTAATGTTGTCTTTTACCTCAATTTGTATATCAATATGACTAACTAATGTTGTCTTTTACCTCAATTTGTATATCTCCTTTTATATATTAATTATATTAATATATATATAATTAATAAGTGAATACACAGACAGCAAAAAAAATACCAACAAGATCTAGTTAAGGGACCTATTTATAGATTGTATCGATCAATAAGTCAGGAGTCAAAGGTCAGAAACAATTACATATACAAAAGTGTGATCAATGATAGTCTATATTTCATTTTATATTATCCTTCAATACACTGTCATTGTACCGTACACTGTCATTGTGTCGTACACTGTCATTGTACCGTACACTGTCATTGTACCGTACACTGTCATTGTGTCGTACACTGTCATTGTACCGTACACTGTCATTGTACCGTACACTGTCATTGTGTCGTACACTGTCATTGTGTCGTACACTGTTATTGTGTCGTACACTGTCATCGTGTCGTACACTGTCATTCTGCCGTACACTGTCATTGTGTCGTACACTGTCATTCTGCCGTACACTGTCATTGTACCGTACACTGTCATTGTACCGTACACTGTCATTCTGCCGTACACTGTCATTCTGCCGTACACTGTCATTGTGTCGTACACTGTCATTGTGTCGTACACTGTCATTCTGCCGTACACTGTCATTGTGTCGTACACTGTCATTCTGCCGTACACTGTCATTCTGCCGTACACTGTCATTGTGTCGTACACTGTCATTCTGTCGTACACTGTCATTCTGTCGTACACTGTCATTCTGTCGTACACTGTCATTCTGTCGTACACTGTCATTCTGTCGTACACTGTCATTCTGTCGTACACTGTCATTGTACCGTACACTGTCATTGTACCGTACACTGTCATTCTGCCGTACACTGTCATTGTGCCGTACACTGTCATTGTACCGTACACTGTCATTCTGCCGTACACTGTCATTATGCCGTACACTGTCATTGTACCGTACACTGTCATTGTACCGTACACTGTCATTCTGCCGTACACTCATTGTGCCGTACACTGTCATTCTGCCGTACACTGTCATTGTGCCGTACACTGTCATCGTGTCGTACACTGTCATTGTGCCGTACACTGTCATTGTGCCGTACACTGTCATTCTGCCGTACACTGTCATTGTGTCGTACACTGTCATCGTGTCGTACACTGTCATTGTACCGTACACTGTCATTCTGCCTACACTATTATTCTCTCTACACTGTATCTCATATACGTTTTTTGACAGCCAGTCATAGTATATTTCTAACTATAAATTATAATATTCCCCCAATAAAAAGTGATCTAATAATTAATTACATTAATTAGATCATATCAGATAATGATCTCTTTTGTTTACTAATCAAATAATTAATAAGTGTTATACATTTCATATTCCATCTAACTTATTGATGGCAAACGTTTCATTGACCATCAGAGATCTTCCATTTAAGGCGAGTGAATGGACAGTATCCAGACTATTAAACTAGATCCGACTTTATACGAGACGAGACCAATTTACTATTGATGCGATGTCTGTATCTAACCTGCGGGTTATTAGAACAATCATAATACTGCTAACTGCCAACTAATGATATATATATATATATATATATATATATATATATCCTTTGGAATATCATTAGAAACAATAAAATTTGGCAGTAAGTGATATAAGTATATTTAAGTGACGTATACCAACTTTATCTTTATCTCACAAAACATGATCCTGATTTATGACAAATATCAATTTATCTATTTACCATAATGTATTATAATAAAAATCAAGGTTCTAAAATAACTGTATGTCTGATTATATTATAAACATAAATATCGATATAAAGAGTCATTTATTGATATTATCAAGGCACTAATAAATTATAGCACACCCATATACAAACACACACAAAATCAATCACAGGTAGCACACCCATATACAAACACAAAATCAATCACAGGTAGAACACCATATACAAACACACACATCAATCACATGTAACACACACACATATACACACAAATGATGGTAGCCCAATTACAACTGTTCGTGTCCAAAAGATCAATAAGATCCGTGTGGTATAGATGAGCTATTTGCACCATGGACAAGTAAAACGTGTCGTTTCAATGAGTCTAGACGACTAAAGTCTTGCCCACAATGTTCGCAACGCCATTTCTCTGTCCCATCTCCGTGTACTGTCTTCTGGTGACGTAAACAGTTCCTCTTCGACGCAAATTTCTGCCGACAGATGTCGCACTGGAGGAGAGCAGAGTAATGTAACGTTACACATTTAATTTAATCTCATCACCATTATAAACATATCTATTATTATGTAAGATGTCTTGGTGTACTTTATTATAATTTTTTAATTGTCCGTCATTATTGTTAAATAAACAACCATTTAAGATTATTTTAATATTTTTTCTTTATTTGTTTATCTTTTTTTCCCTTTGTTTCTTTGTAGTTTTAATCGCTATTTAGTATAATTTAGTATAAGTCATTACTCATGCTAACTAGTCCAGAGAGATCGAGGCCTATATGCTTCTCTAAGTAAAGATGGGATTAAACCAAGAGAACAATAATATAGTTTATATAACATATGACATACTGTGAGACCAGTCATCTCTAGATACGAGACTATGAGATCAGATAATGAGATATGGTGTAACCCGTCATCTCTAGACAAGGCTATGAGGTCAGATGTAGCGTAAACCCGTCATCTCTAGACACAAGGCTATGGGGTAAGATGTGGTGTAACCCGTCATCTCTAGACAAGGCTATGAGGTCATATGTGGTGTAACCCGTCATCTCTATACACAAGGCTATGACGTAAGATGTGGTGTAACCCGTCATCTCTAGACACAAGGCTAGGAGGTCAGATGTAGTGTAACCTGCCATCTCTAGACACAAGGCTATGGGGTAAGATGTAGTGTAACCGTCATCTCTAGACACAAGGCTATGGGGTAAGATGTGGTGTAACCCGTCATCTCTAGACACAAGGCTATGAGGTAAGATGTGGTGTAACCCGTCATCTATAGACACAAGGCTATGAGGTCAGATGTAGTGTAACACGTCATCTCTAGACACAAGGCTATGAGGTCAGATGTGGTGTAACCCGTCATCTATAGACACAAGGCTATGAGGTCAGATGTAATCATCTCTAGACATAAGGCTATGATGTCAGATAAAGTGTAACCCGTCATCTCTAGACAGAAGGCTATGAGGTCAGATAAAGTGTAACCAGTCATCTCTAGACAGAAGGCTATGAGGTCAGATATAGTATAACCAGTCATCTCTAGACACAAGCCTGTAAAGATAAAACGTTGTACGACCCTTCATCACTAGACACGTCATCCTTAGACTTAAGGCTATAAGAGATGACATACTGTGCGACCAGTCATCTGGACACAAGGCTATAAAAGACGGCATACTGTGTGGCCTGTCATCATTAGACAAAGGGTTCTAAGAGATGACATACTGTGTGACCCATCATTTCCAGACATAAGGCTATAAGAGATGACATACTGTGTGACCCATCATTTCCAGACATAAGGCTATAAGAGATGACATACTGTGTGACCCATCATTTCCAGACATAAGGCTATAAGAGATGACATATTGTGTGACCCATCATTTCCAGACATAAGGCTATAAGAGATTACATACTGTGTGACCCATCATTTCCAGACATAAGGCTATAAGAGATTACATACTGTGTGACCAATCATGTCCAGACATAAGGCTATAAGAGATGACATATTGTGTGACCCATCATTTCCAGACATAAGGCTATAAGAGATGACATATTGTGTGACCCACCATTTCCAGACATAGAGGTATAAGAGATGACACACTGTGTGACCCATCATTTCCAGGCATAGAGGTATAAGAGATGACATACTGTGTGAC
>JAODUP010000626.1:0-85000 GCA_025642065.1 Paralvinella palmiformis
CAGCTCGGATTCACGAGAAAGGTGGGGGAGTCAGCATTCTTCTCCGTGATTCTTTGAAGTGTGAAACCCATTTGTGCTTTCATGCTAAGTCTCTTGGAAATTATCAACTGACTTTTGTATATGGGGGAATAAGTGTTCGTGTAGCTATTATCTACAGATTACACCCCACTAAGAAAAATTGCCTGAAAGCAGCAGATTTTTCGGGATTTGTTGACTCTCTTGCTACCAACAGTGGTTTTCTATTGATCTTAGGTGATTTCAATATACATTGGGATTGCCTGAGGAATGCAGATACCAAACAACTGGCTGACATTCTTAGATCTGCCAATCTCAGGCAGCATGTCCAAGAAAGAGCACACATATATGGTCACATCTTAGATCTTGTCATCTCCCGTGATGATGATAATTTTATTAAGGTTGTATATGTGTCTTCTACGCTGTCTGATTATTTCCTTGTGAACATTAATGTATCTTTACAGAAACAATCTGTTTCAGCTAAAGTTATTTCATATAGAAGATATAAGTCAATTGACAATGAGACTTTTCTTGCTGATCTGCGAGTCTCTTCTCTGGTATAGGATCCACCGGATGATGTCGATCATCTGGTGGATCTCTATGACAGTACATTTAAAGACATTGTAGATGAACGTGCACCTTTAAGGACAAAGGAAATGCCAAGCATACCAATGCTTCCATGGTACAATACGAACACACAGGCTGCAAAGAGACACAGAAGGTATTGTGAGCGGCTGTGGATCAGGACCAGTTTGTGTATTCATTTTTAAATGTTCAAGGTCAGTAAAATTATTGTTAAAAATACCTTTGGCTCTATTAAATCTAACTATTATAATAAAAAGATCAAAGCATCCAGGGGAAATCAAATGACTGTTTTCAGTGTTGTGAATAAAGTATTACATAACAGTCAAACTGTCCTCCCAAATAATATCAACTCAGATAAAGATATGGCCCATTGTTTTAATAACTTCTTCTGTCAAAACATATTAAATATACATAGTGGGATCCAGTCCAGCACCTTATCACAGGGTTGGCCATTGGTAGAAGAGTCCTGCATATCCATGATGGATACATTTGAGTCTTTTACAGAGACTGATATCAGACAGTTGCTGAAAAAGTCATCTAATGCTTGCTGTGCAGTTGACTCTATGCCTACATGGCTTGTGAAAGATTGTCTGGATGTTCTGATAAACCCAACTACAAATATAGTTAATAAATCATTATCTATGGGTGTTTTCCCAAGATCCATGAAAGCTGCCCTTGTAAAACCATTAATAACAAAACACACTATGGACTGTAATATTCTAAACAATTACAGACCTGTTTCAAATCTTACATTTTTATCTAAAGTTATAGAAAAGTCAGTAGCTTTCCATCTAAACAAATATGACATGTTTGGTTTGTCAGGTAAAGTACTTGAATGGTTTCGATCCTATCTAGAACAACACTCGTCGAGAGTGACTGTTCGTGGTATTTTATAATACATGTTAAGTCCTCCCCATTCAGCACTCCCGCACAGGAACCCCATCTTCCGCAATTTCAACGAAAACTAAGTGAAAATAATCTAAATTAATTCTGATTGGCCGTTTTCTATAACACGTTTGGGCTTGCAATGTAATCACTACGTACTTCTTGCACATGGTTTCGGCAAACAAACGTGTCTGGGCTTACCGCTTTAAATCGAATTTGATTGGCTGTTTCCCCCACGTGTTGTTGGCCATTCGAAGTCGGCAAGTCACGGTACTTTGAAGAACGCCACGAAGAAGCAGATGAAATCCTTCTTCGTAACTTCGAAAACGACGGACCTATCCTCCAATGTGTTAACCGCCGAGCACAATCTACCATTTTTTGGTGGCTGGTCATTTCACGAAATTGGCCAAGCAGTTGTTCCCCGATAGCGATATTGCGGGAAAATTCACGTCGGGCCGTATGAAGACCGCCATGATCACCAAGAAAGCGGTGTCCTCTCGTCTTGATGTCAGAACCACAAATTTTATTGTCTAGCTGAGCTTTGTCATTGAACTGCTATAACTGAATTATTTTGATTAGTAAGTACATACATTTCCTTTTTCGTATGACTTTTTGATTCACATATTGTCTGAGCTTATTATTGGTCCTGTGTAAAGACATGTATTAGTATCATTTATTTATGTCAGTACTTTCTTTTAGTACTGGAGGATTCCCTAGGAAAATCCATTGATATTATTTATTTTTGTCACTTTATTTTCTTTCGGTACACAAGAAATCATTTGAAAATCCATTGATATTATTTACTTATGTCATTTAATTATCTTTCAGTACACGAGGAACCCCTTGGACGAATCTCATCGCGTTTTCGTCGGATAATTGCAGTGTTATGAAAGGCCGACACAACTCCGTGCTATCCCGGATCAGGAACGTCCAGCCAGAGGTCCTCGACATTGGATGCATCTGTCATCTGGCAAATCTTGTTGCGTATGGGCTGTCAAGCAGCTGCCGATGCCAGTGGAAGAGCTGCTGATTGACGTGCACTTCCACTTCAATCACAGCGCCAAACGCAAAGAAGAATATCGCGAGTATCTGGAGTTCTGTGACGTGGCACCTTTAAAGATCCTGAAGCACGCCAGCACACGGTGGCTGAGTTTGGAGAAATACGTCAACCGCTTTCTGCAGCAGTGGCCGGCACTTCTAAGCTACTTTGAAAGCTACGAGGATCGTGAACGGCCAGGCCGTGTGAAGCGATATGCCGACTACCTCTCCAATGTGGAGATGAAGGCGTACTTCATGTTCCTGTCTTTATCCTTGAGTCGTTCAGTGCGTTCAGCACGATCTTCCAGACAGATGCTACGCAGATTGCCATCCTCATCCACGCGATGAACCATCTTCGCCTCTTTATGGCGAAATTTGTGTTGATGCGTGTGATCAAATCTGCTACAGGCTCTTTTGCTGACAGGTATGTACAGCTGTTGGCATGGCTATACGGACCATGCTGGCAGACAGTGATGATGACTTGGCTGACAGCACAAGAGCGCGGATGTTCAAGAGTGTGCGTCATTTCTATGTTGCCATTGTCGAGAAGATGGTGAAGATCTTCCTATTTCACGACACAGTGCTGAAAGATCTCTCTGTGTTGAATCCAGACCCCACATTACGCCACACATGGAGTCCAACGATGGTGAGGAGTTTGGTCACCAGTTGAAGCATTGTGCCAGATGATGAAATCGAACATCTTGTGGAAGAGTTCCAAGACCATTAATTGAGTCAGAATGATGGTCTGCCAGCTGTTACGAGTGACAGTCGTGTCAACACGTTCTGCGCCGAGATGGGTCGCAAGAAGACATTTGTGGGGCAGTGAGGTTTCCACTGCTAACACGTATGATGACCACGCTGTTAGTGATTGCACATAGCAACGCCGACAGCGAACGTGTGTTCTCAATGGTCCGAAAGATCGACACGGACTCGCGTTCGCAGCTCGGCAGTGACACCCGCCGTGCGCTGCTGTCTTGCACGCTCAACACACACGATCCTTGCTATGCGTTTGTCCCAGCCAAGGATCTTTGCAAGGCAGCCAAGGTAGCGACATGGAACTACGTACGGGAACACCAATGAAACAGTGTGTCTGTTCTGGGCGACATGAACGTTTTTCTTTTCTGATTTATTTTCTGTTGATCGGTTTCATGTAAACAGTTGAGTAATAATACAATTTGATATTCACTGTCATGGAAAGTATTGTGTTACCTTAGACCATCTGATTTATGTATGAATCCCTTATTTATGTATAATGCCCGATTTTCCGAGACCCTCCGGTTTATGTATAAAAGCCAGATTTTCCGAAACCCTTCGATTTACGTATACATCTCCCACATTGGCATTTCCAATAATTTTATCTGACATTCAGTTGTTGTTATCTGGTGTACCACATGGTTCAGTTTTTGGTCTTCTGGTTTTCACAATGTATACCCGTTCTCTTGGGATCATTGCGCAGCGATATGGGGTTAAATATAACTTGCATGCTGATGACACATACTGTTGTATATATAACTGTATCCTGATAATGAGTTAAATTTCTCCTCTTCCATGAAGAATTTAGAACATTGTATTACTGATATTCGGCTGTGGATGACTCAAAATCTTCTAAAACTAAATGATAATAAAACAAATATTATATATTTTGCATTACCTCATTGTGTTAAATCCCTAACGATACCAGCATTACAGATGGATGCATCTTCGATTACTCCTAATGGGTCAGTAACAAATTTAGGAGTTATTTTGACCAATGAATTAACATGCATGAACATGTCACATCAGTATGCCAAGCTGCCTACTACCATCTTAAGAACATCGACTGTTTAAAAGCATTCTTGGCAGAAGAAACACTTGTAACTGTAGTCCATGCCTTTGTTACATCTAGTAGAGACTATTGTAACTCCCTGTTATATGGCATATCTGATTATAACATTGATCGCCTTCAGCGAATTCAGAATAGTGCAGCTCTCATGGTAGCAAATATTAGAAAATATGATCATATCACCCAATTCTTCAAAAACTACATTGGCTACCTGTTAGACAGCGTATCCATTTCAAGATTGTGTTTATAACTTATAAATTTATTAATGATATGGCGCCAGAATACCTGTGTGAACTGGTGTTCATTAGAAAGTCATCCCGAAAACACAGGTCATCCATTCAGATACTATTGCAGGTGCCAGTCATATGGTGATTGTACGTTTAGTGTTGCAGCCCCACTTTGTGGAATAGATTGCCGGCAAATATTAGAAATGCGTCGTCTCTTGAAATTTTAAATCTCTTCTAAAAACACACATATTTAAGGTCGCTTTCACAGATAAATAATTAATATATTTTAAATCATTACAGCGTTTTTACAGACATATTATTTGGGATATTATTATATTACATTTTATTTATACAACACCTTTGAATGGCTCCTCCTATTAAGGGCGCTTTATTACATATACATTATTATTATTATTATTAATTATTATTATATCTAAAGATAACACTCTAGGGCGGGGTTAATAACGTAATTAATATCGAAAGTCCTAATATATCCTGATTTAAATTTTAAATTGGGACACTATTTGTAATTCGTTCAAAATGGACGCGGCAATTACGTATACACTTTTTGTACCTATCTAACCTTTTTTTAAAGCCTCATACATCAGAGATGATGATCATAGCCAATAGATAAAAACTGTGTTTGATCTTATGATCATTTCATACCATTAACTGCCATGAATGATAAAAATTGATGACGTGATTTTCCAGAATTATTAGTGGACAGGAAGGCATGTAAGAAAACCATTAACTATGCACTTCGAAATAAGTCACTATCTGGTATGATTATTAAAGTATGATTTAACGATTTGTAAATATTTAAATAATTTGTAATGGTCGATTCAAATGTATTATTAGTATCATATAAATCCAGGTAAGATATATTTTCGTATGAAATATAGGATGTCTTCATTAACTCAAAACATTATATATGGCGGCTGAAGGATCAATATGCACCATGTGTTGTCCAAATTTAGTGTTGGCAGAAGACGTTATGAGACCTCTAATATAGATTGTGTGCTGTCTAACATACTAGCTTATGGTGCTGATTTTTTATCACTTGCATCAAACTATAGCCAACATGGTATCATTTACAGTTCATCCACTGCCGTATAAATGTGTATTTCAGTTAGTTGAGGAAACTGTGAAAAGATTATAGTGTAACTCGTTCAGAGTTAATGGACTCTCTGACGATATCTCTAGATGCGAACTCGATCGAGTACTCATGTTCGGAAATTAATATTAGGATAACTCAAAGGTGGAAGTTGATAATAACAAGAAACAGTTTGTCAAAAACAAACCTTCTCTGTGTGGTATTTTAAAAATAACCAATGCATGCCATAATCGAATGTACAATTTCTAGATTTCCAAATTCTATTAAACTTGATAACAAACAACTTACGCTGTTGTATCGGTTAGGCAACACAGATAACGAATTAGGGTTCTATTAAGAGATAATGTCCTTCACCGAAAGATTATATATCTTACAGTTTATAAATATTTAAAATGAATGATAATTTGATATTAATTGACTATTTATATCGCCAATTCATTGAGTCAATTGCGATATTTTCTTATAAAGTTAAACCTGTACCAAGACAAACAACTAAACATTCGGCTTAAGCTAGTTAGATATGACATTGATTGCTGTGTTTCATTTATAACAGCATAGAGCAGGTATCTTTGCCATATTCGTAAGCAACAAAGGTTTGCCGGAATCATCCTGTGAGTAATACCACCAAAGTGTCCTTGACATATATAACAATTAGTGCAATGAATAATGATATAAAGTCATTAAGTACAGAAGGAACAGAGAGAGTTGACAATAGCGTAGCGTTCGTTGATACTCTGATGCACTCGACATCGTTCAGAGTAATGGATATCTTCTTGATTAATGCCAGTGTGAAGGAGTTATTATTAATGTTCGGAACTGATAAATCAGGAATTGCAACAATGTCAACACGATAACCTTGACGTAGATTTCAGTGAGTGAGTGGGGTGCCTTATTAAATCTTAGCACTGACGTCACACTTGGAGGTTAAAGCAGATCTGCAGTTATTTATGGAAATGAAATTATCTTAAAGAATATTTATTAACCCATTATTGGTGTTTTAAACGTTTCTGCCTCTCTTTATAAATTACGAATTTCTGCTGCTTCAGCAACAACAATAATAAACCATAACAACAACAACAGCTACTGCTCTTATTACTAGCAGTAATATTTATGATAATAACGATAACGACAATAGTAATAAGTTAACTATTTCATTGTTATTTGTATTGTTATATAGAGTTAGTATTATTAGGTGAAAAAAATAAATGTCTTAAGTAAGCACAACGATGACTTGTATAATATTATATCTGTATAATTAAAAGAAATCGTCACTAATTGCAATTTTAATATATTTCTCAATCACGACAATGCATTAGTCTTAGTGAATATAGAGCTATTGATCGTCATATTCCCAGTGGCCAATATATTAGCATCACACTGTATTACTCTGGCATCAACAAATGAGTTAATTGACCTCTGATTGCCTCAAAAGTGTCAAATATGACTGGAACTTGTTTACATATAATCAGTAAAATTATTAATTTGCTTCGTATGCTATTGTGCACAAATACCAATTTAATTAAGGGTCTAAATACAAACCACAGATATGAGTAAATTATATCTTGTTGTGAAAATGTTCGATATACATCGTAATATAGTCCTTAATATAGAATGGACACAAAATTTTAATATCAACAGCTTTCTTTTTCAGAATTAGAAGTAGGTGTATAATTATGTTATATATTCCTCATAGTAAAGTTTTACCTTGGATAGCTGAATCTGGTTTAGTAAATAATCATTATTGTGTATTATTATTACAATTATTTTTATTATTATTATTATTATCATCATCTTCATCATCATCAATATCATCATCAGTTTTTCATCTTTGTTCACCAGTATCATCATTGTTCATCATCATAATCATCATCATCATCATACATTAGTTAATGCACGATACAATGTGTAATAACCATTATATATACATACTAATATTAATATTTATATATTCATTAAACCAATGCACACCAGCACAAACAAATCTTAATCTGTTATTGAAGTTGTACTGCAGTCAGTCGTTGAACAACCCATAATAAACAAATATTGGTTTACTTTTGCCTTTAGTGGTATTTTACTTGATTCATTTCCATTCCTGTAAGATACAAAATTTTATAATTGTGTTTATTATTGTGATTATTATTGTTATTATTATTATTATTATTATTATTATTATTATTATTATTAACACTAATACTACTACTACTTTAATAAAAATCCTGATATATAATCAAATAATGAAATATATTTTGATTTCCCATTTAAAACGATATAACATTTAAATTTAAAATATATATAT
The DNA here is from genome assembly GCA_025642065.1 of Paralvinella palmiformis. NCBI lineage: Eukaryota > Metazoa > Annelida > Polychaeta > Terebellida > Alvinellidae > Paralvinella > Paralvinella palmiformis. The sequence goes on from JAODUP010000626.1 coordinate 7,983, forward strand.
ATATATATATATATATATATATATATATATATATATATATATATATTATAATCTTAGGTCCTAACAATCTTGATAGATGTATGGTAATAAATGTTAATTCAGTAATTTATTATTTTGCCAGCCTTACTTTGATATGAGTTGTAAATTAATATTGCTAATTAAGACACAATTATCTATTAATTCTAGCTTATAATTATAGGAGAAGTTGGGTATTTCAGTTGCCCATATTGATTCCTTTATTCTACAATAGTAGAAGCTGATCTGAATAGTTCGTCTTTAAAGAGAATCATGCAAATACGTAAGATATATTCGTATTATCATCTTTAGTAATAACAGATCATCATAGTTGTTTAGTTAAGGAAATTTATATTGATTTATCTTTGTTATATAATTAAACCTCAGTTATTTCTCTCAGATGTGACCAACAACGAGGCTAAGCAACTAAATCAAATTTATTAATATGAGAAATCGGTGAAAGAATATGATGATGGTTAGACGACTATAAGAAACAAGATTACTGCACTTTGAAGGAAATCACGAATACAAATAAACGAATTACGAAAACGTGTTAGCGATGGAAAATTAAAAGCTATGTATACAATTAGTAGTTGCATGGTATTGCTTTGAAACAAATTCAGAACAAAATATGGATGTTATCCACCTCTGTTTAATTTGTATCACAAATGATTTAAAGTTAATTTTTAATTTTACTGTACTATTTTATTTAAGCTTATCCAGCTGATTTCACTTGAAACTGATTAAACACGTGACAAAAAAAAACTATCGTGTAATATATTACTCTGCCAATAACGTGTATGCGTTATCCAGAATATAATTAATATGTTTAATTTTATCATAAATTATAAAGACACAGCATGAATATGATCTAACTTTATACAATTAAATCTTATCATATCAATAAAACGCGATATATAATTATTAAAAATTCCACATAGCCAGAAATGAAAAATATATTTAAACCTCGACAATAAAATGAATTTACAATTATAGTATATTATTTTTCTGGCAATACCATTTGATCTAATTATTATTACAGTTACAGGGTCCTAATCGAGATAAAAAAGTTTACATTGATCTTCGTTACAACACTGCTGACACAGTATTTATGAAAGAAGCATGTATTGGTTTTTCTTATAGAGATATATAGAAATTTAGCATATTAAATGATAATATGTTGTAATTGTAAATCAGTGCCCAATGGTTAAGCAATCCCATAGTCAAGGTACGATGCAAAATTCGTCAACCAATGATCTGATCAAGTGAAAGCGCAGGAGGGATTAACAAGTCTGAAGTTTGGTAACTTAACATGTTCAGGGAGTACGTTCCAAACAGTAAAAACAGCAAATGAAACGCACGAACGACAGCAAGAGTTTTAATCCTAGAAACTGACAGCAGGCGAAAACTAGATAAGGAGTTCTCTGGGCTTCGATGTTAGAGAAAGATATATATATATATATATATATATATATATATATATATAATATATATATATATATATATATATATATATATATATATCATACGAACGCTGCCCAGAAAAAAGAGTTTGATAGGCAATGGTGCAAAGTTTAAAATGATAAGAGTTTCAAGTAGGAGACAATGAAGTAATTTTAGGAGTGGCGCAGAATGAGAAAAGCAAGGGCCCTATGTGATAACTCCTTGCTAAACCTTTCTGAACACACTAAATTGCAACATCCTTACATGCGATGTTGTAAAGAGAAGAGTTGCAGTAATGAAGTCTACTAGTAATGGATGCTGTAACAATCGTTTGGGTGACTGAAAGAGAAACATAAGGACAACTAATATAGCGGTGAGGTTCACCAATATGGTAGAAACAGCAGCGACAGGTTAGAGAAATATGTTTTGTGAAATTAAATTTACTATCAAATGTAGCACCAAGATTAGGTACACTGGCTGATGGTGTGATGGGATGATTAAGGATATGAATAGAGAATACACAAGTAAGTTTGTTGCGTTGTCTGTATGTACCTATAATAATGAAATCTGTTTTATCTACATTGCGCCTAAATATATTGTTTGTCATCCAGCCAAAGATGGCACGGAGACAGTTACCTAACTATGTAAGAGAAACATATGTGTAAGCTGTAGATAATTGATAACTTGGGTGTCATCTGAATATAAATGATGGCCTAATTTGTTTCTGTAAATAAGAGAGCAGAGAGGTGTGAATATAGGAAGTAGCCAGAAAAAGGCAAAGAACAGAGCCTTGGTGAACAGCCCAAAACATGGGAACTGCCGCTGAAAAGAACTTACTTTTTATTGATTGGGATATATTTGTTAAACGAATGAGAGGATCTAAGTGACTCTTGTTCTCAGTATGTGATGCCAATCATAGAGGCTTTAGCAAAAAAAGACTAATCGATTATATTATAAGGATAAGACAAATATAATAGTGTTAATAATAATTTCCTAAGTAATTAATTATAATGATATGTTTTATAACTTCATAAGAGTTTCTGTGGGGTGAACTTATGTAAAGCAGCTGAAAAAATTATAAAGTAATATTTTCTTAATAGTAATTCTGTAAAAACCCTGTAATGATTTAAAAGATATTAATTATTTATCTGTGAAAGCGACCTTAAATAGGTGTGTTTTTAGAAGGGACGACTCATTTCTAATATTTGCCGGCAACTTATTCCACAAAGTGGGGGTTGCAACATTAAACGCACAATCACCATATGACTTGAGCTGAGACACTGGCACCTGCAATAGTGTTAGTGCTATAACCTTTCCTGTGTTATTGTTTAATGATATGTCGTTATGAACGTTCAGTAGATAAGTTTCTGTAGGGTGAACTTTATTGTAAGCAGACTGAAAAACATTATACAAGTGAATATTGTTGTGTCTTAATCAGTATTCTTTATTCTCTAATGTGTTTCCTATCGAGCCGTTTTACTGAGCCATATTAAACTACCTTCTGTTAATTCATGCTATACTCCTTGGTGGATTTATAATCTCGGAGGTATTTGGAGTATCTAATAGTTACAATCCATCACTCTACCTTCTATAAATGTTGTTATCAACAGAGTTAAAAGCATAAAATATGTTTGAAAAGAACACGCTATGACTTTCTTCAATAATAGGTCAAATATATTAACATACAGAAACAATGAGCATAATTAAGTTCTTCCGGCCTGGCAATGTACATTAGCAGTAGCATGAAGTTCAAGTTTGTAAATTGTTCTGGTGACAAGGAACAGTTCAACTAGACGTAATATATTGGTATCACAATTCGCACATGTTGAAGCATTTTATGTCGATATTTGAATGGATACAGCTTTCTATCTTAGTTTATTACTACCCGTAAGTTATTCCAAATCCCGGGGGGTAACCAACACAAGAATTACATTCGAATCTACAATATTCAATGTATTGAATATTCGAATTAAACATCATTGTTTATCTACGACAAACGTAGGTATGATTTTGCGTATTATTGAATAACTTGATTCAATTTCTGACAGTGAAGCTCCAATTAATCAGGAAGACTATATGTGTCTGTCATCTGTATATATCATTTATGCAGATACTTCATGCGCTAGCTTTTCCTATATGATTTGGTTATTACATACCAGCACTATCTGTAGGACATACAGTCTGCTCCTGGCAATATAAATCAAATAGTCCATCTAACTTATACAATTCGATAGCTAGCTATCTTCCAAATTAATATAAGGTTTTAAAATTAATATTCATGAAGAATTGCATCAATCCAGTATTATTTGTAGTTAATTTAAACTACAGAATCTGTTGGAAGTCTGTTAAAAAGAGCGTTCAACATATTTGTATATGTGCGCATAGAACATATAACATTATGTGCGGAAATCTACGGTCGTTTTAGTTACCAGATTGTTTCAAAAGAAAATTACTGCACATAAAAGTTAGTCAAACAAATTAAAACAGAACAGTTTCTTTACTTGTTACTATGGGTTACACAATAGATATAGATCTAACAGACTAAAATTAGATGTCCGCGGTACAGCTGGGTACAGCTGGGGACTAGATTTAATGTTCCTTTACATGTTTTATTTATATTAATATAACGGGAGAGTTCCCTTTGAATCTTTTATATATGTATAATTTGAATCTACTAAACGCAACCATATGTTTGTATGTTCTTCACTGATAGTGGACAATTGAGAGGTTACTGTGAAATTGTATTTCACTCCATGATCTACAATCCAGAAACACGGAAAATAAGCGAAATTGTTTTCACTTATTCACATCGTGTCCATTTTATTGAGATGTTGTTCCTATACCTTAAACGGAATATCCTGAAGTTACTTAGCGTCAGCTGTATTAAGGGATCTGTTACGCTCCACCTTTATATTAGTTAAATAGAGACAGCAGTACCAGTTAACCCGATCAGCCAGCGATCATCATTTAACCATATAAATCAATTCTTGGAAAGATTTCGACCTTTTTACGGGATCGAAACTATGTCCTTGGCAGTTGAGACTAATCCGTCCTTTCCCTCGAAGTGTAATGCGCTTAATATATAGACTATCTGAGGTCATTGTTAGAGTAGTTTAAAGTAGGGTTCCAGAGTTGAGAATAAATTCATATTATTACTGAAGTATAATTTCATTAACAGAATAGGTTATGTTTCGTTTATTTACCGCTGTCATGTTTTAGTGCGAAACGGATTATCATATTCCTACATTGAATTCCAATTAGATACGATAGTTTAAAAGGATATTCTCAATTTATTAATTCTAAATACGTGTTATTGCTATTGTAATATCAGAAATAAAATTAGATATATGATATATGTATTTTAATGCATTATTTAACGAAATGATATATACAATACAGCTTTAGTCTTTCCACATTCTCCTAGTTAGTATTATACATTTTAATAGTATTATACTTATCATGAACGAGGGTCATTTAATTAAATCGCACGATATTTCTGAATGTAAAAGACAAGAAAAACAACCACCGAAAACTAAAATACGCTAAAACTTTAATATTGTGCACTGGCCATCAAATACTAACAGTAAAGGTTATATTGAAGTTAAACAAATACTTAAAGAAAACAAATGCGATGGTGTGCCCATATTTGTAACTATGTGGGTATTTCTCTGTTGATCTTAAGTAAGTTTTCGATTGTATTTCATGTACTTTAACAAACGTCTTCAAATTTGAAATTATCGTAAATAAAATAAGAGCTATTTAGAAAATTGCCTTTATTGGCAACAGTTACTCAAGGGTACTGTACAATAAAATGTCAATATTATGAATCTCAAACAAGTAGCAAAGTGCTCTTAATACGGAAAATGAAAGCTGATTAATATTAAGTAATACATGTTTGATATGATTTATTTTAACACTATAATGATGGGTTTTCTAGAGATATACATGCATTTTTAAAGCAAAACTGAGAACCAATGTACACCTTGGGAACAATAACTATCCGATTTACGCGAACTAACCAAATCTTTTGTCAGTAACATAGATACGTTAACTTCTACAATGTATTGTGAATAAATGTAATCCTTTTATGCGATTGTCAGCTCGATAGATAGTTTAAACTAAAATCCTACATGAGAATGTATGTATCCATGTACTCGAAACCAGTTCAACTGTCCTGATTCTACTGGTCTGTAACATTACAGTGAAGGTCAACCCTCTGATAAATCGGTAACATAAGTTTCAGTGGCACCTTTCGATGTAGTTGTCAAACAAATTACACAATGGCAACCAAACGAATTGTTCCATTGTTAGCAGTAGTACATATGTTGAAATAACATCAGTGATATCTGTTGTTGTCATTTTCAAATCAACATGACTTGTAAATATAATTACCTATTTGTATTTTATGATTGTATACTATTATGATATATTTGAATGTATAACAGTAATAAATAGCATATCTAAGGTTGTATGGGGGGGGGTATCTGTTTTTCATATTTGTAGGTTAATTTTGTAAGCACTTCATTCCTTATTTAGGGGCTAATAATAATTCCAAATATCTTTGCAAAATTATATTCATTTTCATAAATGAGCCAGTTACATACTAAATATACAGCAAGCTAATTTACTGGATATAAAGCCATACGAACTATAACACAAGAAAGTTTGGACATTGATATTTAATGTTACTCAATTTCATATTATTTGATAAATGTATAGTCATATGTAAAAGATCAACTTCAAGTCATAACTAATGATAATGTTTAGCTTACAGTCAAACAGGTGATAAATTCGATATGTCCGGTTTGACGATATATTGTTCCAATGCTATTATTGCATTGAATAAAATATGTAGGTACATTATTTATTTAATTTTAACTGTCAGTGAAATAGTAATTACTTCTTAAATGATTGTAGATGATTGACTGCCGCATTATTAGGTATTACTTATGACTGTTTCGACCGTAGTAAGACTCATTATGTTTCTCAGATACCATCTAAACTGGAATAATTTGTCTCCCTGGTTCTTGGATACTCTAAGAGCTACATTATTAAAACTTATCACTTCAAACTCCCAGGTTGTAGATTCGAAATCCAATTCATGCATGTGTGTTGTTACCCTAAAGGTCAGTCCGACATACGGATCTATGTTTCGGGCGTTCTTAGCGCCGAAGCTAACCGACCCAATCTACTAACACATACTGGTCAATATTAGAAACCGTATCTCCTGACTACAAATTACTTTTTTATATTAATGGTTGTGTTGAAGCATGCACAAATTAGCAAATATATTACATCAGAATAAACATAAATTAAACAATTAACTGAATTTATTTTATTACCATATTAAAAAACTAAAAGGAGGGGCGGGGATTCACTGTAGGAAATATTTTCAATGTATGTTTCAATAAAAAATAACATTATTTATCAAATAAGAGCAAATATTCACTATTCATGAGTAAGTTATTTAATTTTTTCCATTGTGCTGATTAATTTATTCATCACTTACAAGTTATTTTACATTAATAAGTTATTTGACATTAAGAAGAGGGAAACTAAATTTCAGGGATTTCTTTTGGATTAATTAAATGGTATTTTTACATGTAGTTTGAATATGAACCGGTTGGAGAATTATCTTTCAGACATCCCAGGTTCATTAGGACATAGATCATGGCTGGGATAATCGTAATCTATTGTAATCGGTTACACGATTTTAATTAATCGTAATCGTAATTGTAATCGACAATTCCAGATACCCATGTAATCGTAATCGATGACATTGTAAATATAATCGTAATCAGCGATTACTTTCACGATTACACAATGTGTTTGGTTATTTACCAGGTTATATCATGCCAGAGATACGGTTTGATATGTAAGATAACAATAGAACAGATTTACCCATTGACGGACTGCTAGCATATTTATACGCATGATAATTTATTAATTTATTTGTTCTATGAACACGAAAGGAAAATATGCTGGAATTTTTATAAGTCATATAAACAGGTATTTCATACGGTTAAGTCCAAGCTAACCACACAGCCAGCAATTGTGTTTTCTGACACCGTCGTTTAACTACAGCTCCATACGATCTTGATTGATCAGCAGTCGGATGACAAGCAGCCAATTAAATTAACACCTGCGTTAGTGAACATAATCAAAACTACACGTTAGTTCCCCCAACCTCCCAGGTCGATATATGAGATAGCAAACGTAGTCAGTAGACGGATGTCAAAGGTCGAAGTATGGAGTGTTGGTAGGTGGTCGAGTTATAGAAGAAAATAAAACGTATGACATATCAATAATTTAAGACTGTGAAAACGTGGTCCACTTACAGAAGTGATCACATTATAGAGGTGGTCGAGGTTGGGGTTTAACAATAGTCACGCCTCAAACGATGCATTTCGTTACTAAATATATATTCAAATAATTCCAGTGATAATGTTTACCTTAGTCTTAGTTTGAATTAAACTAAATTATTTATATACATACCTGTGCATTCATGATAGATACAGTTCTTACTCCATTGACTAATGATCTCAGAAACATTAAAACAAATTAAGGTCGTAAAACTTTTCATTTCAAGAATATATCAAAAAAATGGATCTGGTTCTTAGAAAGCAAAATGGATACACTGTAGTATTTATATATCGGTATTATATATGAAACTAAGTACATATTGATGAAGAATAAGATTCATGTTTATGCTATATATATACATTGTAATCATGATTGGAATCATAATTACTTTACAATATAATCGTAATCATAATTGATTACATTCAGAATGAATGTAATCGTAATAGTAATCATAGTATTCTCAAGTAATCGTAATCGATTACCAAGTTCCTGTAATCACCCCCAACCCTGAAATAGATACAATATGGACAACAGTGGAGTTCATGGCTGAAGACGAAGCTATGAGGGTACATATTTTAAAAGTAATATAGGTAATTGCAAGTATTAATTCAGTATTCTTATGTTTGAACTAATTAATGCCTCAATCACAAGGTTTATTGTATATACTTTGTGGGATCGATATCTTCTTATTTGCCTGACTTATTAATCTATCGTTTTAACCCAAATTAATAATGTTTTCATGTTAATATATTAATAGGCAAATTTATGACATAATATTTGGTATCACATGCCTGATTTAAAACAGATTCCTTGTGGTGCACCAAAATGTATTATCATTTACATATATATGTTGCAGTTGGATTGTTTTATTGAAATTAATAAATTAATCAATAAAGCCTAGAAGCATATAGTATGTAGGAGCTAAGAAAATAGAAAAACAGTGAAGCGTTTGTATATTTAAATTCTAACTTTATATTTACAACATGTAATAGTTGGTTTTTCGTTCCCTTAAGGGCTGTATAACATAGGTATCTATATAAATTTTGGCATAGGAGTATAATTACGGTGAACTAAATTTATCCACGTGAACATAATATACGATGTCGCGGATCAGGATATTTGCTGATTATTTAAAGTAAGAAGTAATATATTGTTAGGTTCTTAAAGTTATGCTTTCCAGGTTGAAGTTGCAATTGATGTGCTACGGGCTAAAATTATATATATATATATATATATATATATATATATATATATATATATATATATATATATATATACACTGTAACCTATGAAGTTTAATCTTCAAATATTCGGCATCGCCCAAAACCTACATATTCAATATTAGCCAACCGTCTAAGCGTATGTATTATTATTATGACACTTAAATTATATATTTTGTAAAGGCTGAAAATAACCAAGTTTAAAATTCCTTAATTGCTATTACTTATGTTTGTTATATATATATATATATATATATATATTATATATTTTTTTTTTAAAAAAAATATATATATATATTGAGGTTATAGTTACTCGTATTCAAACATGTGTTGGCAATGCTTTAATGATCAGCCATTATTTGGTATTAATTAGCTTATTGCATTATATGGTATTTATTTTATTGGTGTTAATGACGTGTGGTTGTCACAATTTCTGTAGTTAATAGTTGTGCTATGTTCAGGCATCGGGGAAATAAATAGTTAGCATAACAACAACACCGATTATTTGTTAGGCTTTTATGCATTTTATGTAACTGATCAAATAAAAGAATTCTGAATGCGTCAGAGAACATACAAGACACATAATATTGATCAAATGTTGTTTCTAATTTTACTACTTCCAGGTGTACGGCTGGTTAAACATCAGCCGACAGGTGCGCTACAATCTCAAGCTGTTGCATGATTTTGGATTTATTTATTTGATTAACCTCGGAATTGGTCATATCTGGATCGGATGACCTTAGAAAAACATTCCACTATCACCTGTATTAGCCGGTTTCGAGCCCGCGTGACTTAACCACCGCATAACCGTTGGCTTCTGGCAAAATCTAGTTTCATATAGTTGAACATCGACTTAAAACTTTAGGGTTCGTACCAAATCAATCATGCTATTGAAAATAAACCAATTCCCGTCATATTTCGCCTATTTATAAACAAAACAGAACATTAGCTCTGGATAGATCAGGCTAAATATTACAACAACATATTTAGAAATAGGGGAAGCTAATTTTATTGTTTAAAATTTGGATGTTAGTTATAGAATTGTTAGTTGTTATCATTTGCATCTTATTGACTATCCTGGCAATATTTGTGACTTTCAATTACTTTCTCGTAGTTAGTCCCATAAAACCTAATTTTGAGTTCGTAAAATCTCAAAACTTGTAAAAGGTCTGCATATATTCTAAAAACGAAGAAGCTTCAATTGCTGGTCTTAAGAGACATTTAGGGTAAATGGAATGGCGTAAAAGTAAAATTCAAACGATTGCGTGAGGTTTTTCTGTCGGAAATCTTAGGAAAGGAATAAACCTATTTCTTCAATAAAGAATTTGAGGAACCAGAGCATTATATAATCGTTCATAAAATAAGGCAATCTAACAGACTATTTAAGCTATGCACAGATCGATTACAAATATAATTAATGGGACAATTTTCTGGATCGACAAAACGCGCATTTTATGCTGGCGATTCGATGACCCTTTGGTGTTCTATCACGGATCTCACACAAATCCTTTTTTTCTGGGAGATTGGTAACAGACATTATTTGTCCATTTGGGCTAAATCTTTAATGATAGACCAAAGCCTTGTTTGGAAAGATGTTTTAATTCTTTGATAATGTGCACTTTATTGAAATTTCCGTGAAAGGTTCTTTATAGATATTGCATTTGTAATCGTTTAATTGTTTTAACGTCTTACTCAAAATATAATTAATCTCCCGAAAGATACACCTATCAGGAATTAATCTCACGATCATTCGAATGATAAAAACGGATATTCTGATATTTGAGCTAGGAACTAATAATTTAATATCAATGTGATTTATATCGGCCGCCGTAGTGTGCTCTGAAGTAGTTAGATAAGAAGAAATACTCTTTAATAGAATATTTCTCACGTAACCAGTTATCGCTACCAATACAATTGCTTACCTTTCTATTAAATATGGTAAAGATGATAGCGATATTAAATGATCCACCATTTCAAGTCATCTACTTTAAATATGTTTCGTGAATGTAATATAAGCACCACCGTTATTGACACTTGACTTCAAGACTCATAAATATTATTATATTTAACCATTTCTAGTATTGTTGTCGAAGAGTAGGTCTATGCCAAATATATACAGAAGTTATTGCCATTCAACTATTTTTGTTTAGAATGTGTTTCGCCTCATAATCCTGTAACATATCATGTTATCACAATCCATTAGCTCTGTTGCGTTGCAATGCTGTTGATGCAGCAAAATACAGCTATTAATGTTAAGATAATGCGTTTTTATAAACTACATTTTTAACTCTAAATTGATGAGTTTTCTAAATATCTATAACTAAGTAATATCATAGAACAGAAATAACGTGAAGGCTGGCTATCTTCCGATTTGTTAAATTGAGAAATGTCCCTGCATAAAAAAAATACAGACAAATTAACTTATTTGTGGTACATTGAATACATACCGTGTCTTTATATAAGTGTCAGCTGGAAATGTTACTTCACTTAAAACCCTAAATGAGTTTAAGTAGAAGTCATGTTCCCTTTTATCAGATTAGATATCACGACTCCACTGGATTATAATATTCATCATGAATTTTAGAATCCGTAGCAAATAACTCATCTTTAACATTCACCGGCAACTCATCTGTAATATAACTAGTAATGATAATGATGTTTGATTTGTAGAGCATCATATTTAGCTTTATTATCCTGTGTTGTGTTTACATTGTTATTATTATTATTACCCCTGACTAAAAGCTAAATCTAGTACAAACCTCAACTTCAGAGGGAGCATGCAAAGTATGCCATTCCATAGATGCATAGAATTAACCATGCACATAGGCATCACATTACGTCAGGTTCTCAACTCTGGCTGAGTGAACCAGTTGCGATATGACAGAATGATGCTCGAATTTTAGCCAATTGTTTGGTATCTGCATTCCTATAGCCATCTCAATATATATTTAAAACAACTCAGATCAAAAGATGGCCACTGTTGGTAGCAAGAGAATCAAGAAATTCCGAAAACTCCTTGAAGAAATCGGCAGCTTTCTGGCCATTTTGTCTTAGTTTGGTGTAATCGATAGATAACAGCAACACGAACACTATTTCCCCCAGATATAAAAGTCAGTTGATAATATTTTTTAAGACTTAGCCTGAAAGAGCAAATGGGTTTCACCCGTCAACGAATACATACATGTATCTCTCATCATCAATATCCCTTAGGTACGAACAGCATCGACAACTAACAACACAGTTTCTCAATTCTACGCTATGTTCATCATATTGACGTTACTACAATATATGATTGATCAGTTCCCAAAATTGATAATAATATCTTCATATTAGCATAATTTAATAAAGGGTTCGCTGCTCTAAACGTCTGTTGTGTTCAAGATGAATGTTAAAGATAATATTGCGATTGTTAACTTTATGGTGATGAACGTTTGTATCCATTTAGGTGAAGAACTTGATGTATTTATCTAAACGTAGAAACATATACAATTTACTACAGGTGTTAACCTATATAAATAATGTGAAAGTTTATCTTCAGTTATTAGTGGCGAATACCATATTTATTTAATTTGTTGCTATTTTATTTTCCCTGTCAGAAAACTTTAAATGATTTCTTGGTTTGCTATATGTTCAAGCTGATATATAGTCCTCACAATACACATACTAATATTACGTATTTTACCCAGTTTCTCTTGATTAGGTTTTGCCTTAAATAGTTTTCAAGACATCAAGAATGAATTCAAGACATCAAGAATGAATTCAAGACATCAAGAATGAATTCAAGACATCAAGAATGAATTCAAGACATCAAGAATGAATTCAAGACATCAATGAATGAATTCAAGACATCAATAATGAATTCAAGACATCAATAATGAATTCAAGACATCAAGAATGAATTCAAGACATCAAGAATGAATTCAAGACATCAAGAATGAATTCAAGACATCAAGAATGAATTCAAGACATCAAGAATGAATTCAAGACATCAAGAATGAATTCAAGACATCAAGAATGAATTCAAGACATCAAGAATGAATTCAAGACATCAATAATGAATTCAAGACATCAAGAATGAATTCAAGACATCAAGAATGAATTCAAGACATCAAGAATGAATTCAAGACATCAATAATGAATTCAAGACATCAAGAATGAATTCAAGACACCAAGAATGAATTCAAGACATCAAGAATGAATTCAAGACATCAAGAATGAATTCCCTTATTTATCCAATCCTCTCAATATTAAGTAATACGTATTAATATAGCGACACAATGTGTACTGTAAGCACATCTGACTATTTCATATCTTCAAAATATAATTTAGCATCAGCAAAAGATTCAAGTATTTAAACGTTTCTATTATCCTTATTTAAGTAAGTAGATATTAATAGTAATGCATGTGATGCTGATTATTGTATGAGGAGCTACAGAGAATGAGATATCTAGTCATTGTTGTCCTATTAAAGAACCGTGAGGTTTTTTTTCACAAAGGAAGACGCATATTTTTATCACATTATTCTCTGTTTTCAACAATCATAATACAGAGATACCTGCTAATCTGGGTAGAAATTGAACTTTGTTGAAAATACAATCTTCTCAAAATATAAGACTGTAATAGTAAATATTCCATATCTATTTCCAGATTTTATAACAATTGTTAACCCACAATATACATAAATATAAATATATATCATTAGCAGCATCTGTCTTAGAGTTTCAAAGTTTCCTTATACCACATGAAACCCCATTTTCTTAGTTAGACGCGAATAACCGTTGTAATATTATTATATTATCAAAACATAATATTGCTCCCTGCGTATTAACATGAAAAGAAACAGATAGTTCGTTTATTCCGCAATACTCAATCTGGACCAACACTGATCTGGCTAAATCCAGCTATAAGCAAATGAGTAATCAATTCAGATACGAGGAAGTTTGAATAAAGAACCATTATCTGTGTACAAACTACTCACATCAATAAACGTATGTAATCGGATATAAGAAAGATAGCTCCAATAGAATGTGTGATTCAGATTAAGCAGAAACTCCATGAAACGCTATCGCCAAGGTTAATAATTTCGCCATAGTTATAAGCTAGAATAAAGTAAGCTATAATCTCGCTAAAACAAATGTTATTTTAATAGTAAGCATAACTAGACTTCACTCCATAATGTGTGTTATGTGTTAGTAACCTTCAATCTATCCAGGCGTATTATATAATGTCTAGTGCCATATAATGTTCCCGAGAGATGACCTTCATTATATATGGCCTGTGTTGTTGTGTTTGTGTCAAAGTATTCCCCTAATACATCGTAGTGTTATTGCCAGAAAGCCACGTGCTGAAAATGTTGATATGGACTTGACGTAAATATATTAGATATTAAGGGAATGCAGGGTTGTGTTAACGACGTGATCATGATATGAAATATGCAGAGAAGTGATATGTTAACATACATTATCGTTAGGTTTACAACTGTCTGATTTTCTGCTCGAATAAGACATTTCTTGTTTGCTTATTTGTGTATTCGTCATTTAAGCATTCTTTTATTTCGACAATTAATACAAAATCCATACCATATTATCATTTAAATCCTGGTATGTGTCAAACTTTAATCTCGTCCTATTTTATAGAAAGTGTTAAACCATGAATTCATCATATTTAACAACTGTTTTTTTCGGTATATGAAATACAATATGCTTGGTGCAATTCATCAAGTTATTTTTTCGATAGACACATTGATTAAAATAAAACCAATAAAACCGCAATGTTCTTAAACCTAACATATCACATTCGCTATTTGCATAGAATGATGCAAAACGAATAATTTGCAAACTGAATGGATCAAGCAGAGGCCAAATTCGATAACAAATAATTTTCCATATCCCTTTTAAACGTATTAATGTAAAACAAACCCCGAAAGAGCTAGTTATATCAAATGATTTTCAACAATAATTTAAAAGATAACCCACTTCTACTACCATTTCAAATACATTTTTCTGAATATATACTACAATGAGCCGAGAACCGAATTGTGCTCAAAGATTTCGGCAACCAAATCCGTTAAACAACCGCACATTTCCACGCGCACGCACAATTCAGAATTTGTATTCAAGATTTATTATTCTTGATACCAATACCTTTTTTAATTCTGCTATAACAGAGATAAGGTGTGAGGATATGTGAAAGGAATATGTAAATTCGATTGAATCAATCGTTTTTAGAATAAGGTTTTACCTTCTAATAATTCGTAATTAATGAATAGAAAACGAGGCTATAAATATTTTGTAAATTCTGGAAGAAACCTTTAAAGGTCAAAGGAATTGAAGTTTCATATTTCTAAGTAAGCATAACGATGGAAACAATAATTTTCACTATCAGATGCTCAAAAACCATTTTAACCATTACCTATCATATTTCCATTACAATGTTCCCTAAATCCTTAATTCCCGTAATTTTCGTGAGCCATTGCTACTGTATACTACGCTCACTAGTGATTATCGTGTGACGTCATCTTTGACAAACATTACATAGTCCCACAGCTTTGTTTACAATTGTCTTGACCAAATGACAGACAAAATGTCAGATTCCAACGAAAATGTTGACCTTCTGAGGGATATCAAGCCTACAATTTTGAACCACTCACGAAAAAAGGTCAGACAGTATCAACTGTGAAGAATTAGCGGCAGCAAGTTCCGACGTGGACCAAGAGCAGACACCTGTGTGCCACCATAACTGAAAGTGGTGATAATATAATGTTCAGTTATTATTTTATTTTGTGGCATTGCTTTGTAGTATTATATCCGTTGAAAAAGAATATAAAGCAATAAACAAAAGACGTATATCGATCACTTAAAACCCAGGAATAACAACATAACAAGATCACATGACACACGAAGAGCCATCCCTATCTTCGGCTTAAGCAATAAAATATCATACGTCGGTTTAACGAGCCGTTTGTTTCAATTTAATAATAATAATAATAATAATAATAATAATAAAATAAGTACATACTTCTACAGCGACAATATCCTTCTAAAGAATCGAGCTCAGTGGCACACCTTGTACAGGGTTTGGGCAATCTCACTATATCAAGGTACAACGCAAAATTCATCACTAAATTTTAGTGCAGTTTGTTTTAGCATCAAGATGACATTGGAAGTGGGTATCAATTTTGTTTTACTGATTAATTTAGATTGAATCTATTGCAGGCATGATGTAATCGTAATCGGTAATCGTAATGGATTGTAATTGATTACATGATCTCAAGTAATGGTAATCGTACTAGTAATCGCCATTTCCAGATGCAATGTAATCGTAATCAGCTACATTGGAAATGCAATCTTAATCAGCGATTACTTTCACGGTTACACAGGTTATATCATGCCAGAGATATGGTTTGGCATGTAAGGCAAAAGATAACAATAGAACTGATTTAACCATTGACGGACTGTTGTTATATTTATATAGATGTTGATTTGTCAGTTTTTTGCTTGTATGAAAATGAAAGGAAAATATATTGAACCGCTGCTTCATGTGTTGCCGCTATTATAATTCATATACACAAGCATTTCAGATTGACTCATGTTGTTTTCACGCGGTTAAGCCCAAGCTAGTCACAGAGCCAGCAAGCGTGCATGGCTTCTTTTTGACACTGTCGTTTTAAATACAACTCCAAACGATCCTCATTGGCCAGCAGTCGGATGAGAAGTAGCCAATTAAATTAATGCATGCTACATGTTGACCCCAGGTCGACATACGGGATGACAAACATGGACATTAGACGGAGATCAAAGGTAGAAAAACGGAGTTTGGAGGTGGTCGAGTTATAGAAGAAAAATAAATTTTAAAGCATAGCAATAATTTAAGACACTGAAAGGTTGTCCATTTAAAGAGTGGTCAAGTTACAAATGGGGTCGGTTTCGGGGTTTGCCTTGTTCTATATATATATATATATATATATATATATATATATATATATATATATATATATATATAAATATATACATATATATCCCAATATATTCAAAAATCCCATTGATATTGTTTGCACTAATCTTAGTTATCTCTATAAAATCTGTGTTCCTGGAAAATGCATTACTTGCTCCTTTGCTCAGTGGTGAATATTGATCTCAGAAATATTAAAACAAATTGACGTCACACAATGGCATCAAAGTCGCTTGTACATTTTTATTTTAAGAACATACCAGAAACGTTCACATGGTTCTTACAATGCAACATGTAAACATTGTAGGATGGTTATATCAGCAGTATACACGTAACTGAGTGAATACTGATGAAGAATCACATTCATGTTTGTGTTATAATCGTTATTGTAATCATGATTACTTTACAGTGTAATTATATTAGTGATTGATTACATTCATAATGAATGTAATCATAATTGATTACAGTCATAATGAATGTAATCATAATCATGATATTCTCAAGTAATCGTAATCGATTACCTGGATCCTGTAATCGCCCCAACCCTGATCCAGTGTTCCTAGCATTTGTCTATATTTCTGAAATAATAATAATAATAATAATAATAATAATATGTCACATTTACATAGCACCCTATTCAGCTAGATAGCGTTTTACAGTATTATTATCCCTGACTCAGACCTGTTACAATCCAATGCACATCCCCAAATCCCAATACAACGCATCCAGTTATTAAAGGTGCAAAGCGTTACTCAAACACATAGCCTTCACGTCCTGTCAGGTTCTCATTTTTATGGATGAGTGAACCAGTCACCACATGATAACGTTGCAGGTTCCGGAGCTCGAACCCACTACCCTTCGGCTACGAGTTCTACGCTCTAACTAACTGCGCTATCACGGCTGGATAAACTTGCTCCAAATATGCATAGGCCGATTAAATAGGGAATTAATTGATATTTTATTATGTTGGTATAAGCTAATTGATAAGTCAACACAGTATTTCCCTCTTCCTATCATATAACGTCATTTAAAATAAGGTGATATTTGTCAGTATGCGGGAGCCAGGTGGATGGGGGTGCCTTTCCTATGTGTGGTCTATACAGGAGTATGCTGTCATTGGTGGGAGATCTACTATTTTAACAGTATAATAGTGTCTACAATGCACAGGCATAAGAAGCTTTGAGTAGGCCTAAGTAAACTATTATTTATTTTGTGAATAAGTAGAATTTTACTTATTCACAAATGTGTGAACAGGTGAATATCCAATAGTTTGCTCCCAAGATTGCCCTTTTATTGTTCATACATACCCGTTCTCTATTCAATTTCTTCATCAAACCGCTGATTCGTTTGGACTTAGCATCACACTGTTTGACAAATAATGGTTAGAATAGGATCTTCTGTGAGCCTAACACTATTCATATCATATCCAATTGATTGTGCCAAAGGCGCTTAAATAACAAACATGCGTTCCTCAAAGTGTTTCCCGCAGAGCTTGCTGTGGAAAGTTGGCTTCCGCTGGCAATCACCCAAACGAGTCTTGTTTTGGGGAACAAATGCATACTCCATCCACTGGCAAATCCATTTGCACAATAATAAATGACACAATAGACCATTGTACACGTCTAAAAATGACAATATCGAATTAGTAATATAGGTTAAACTAGATCACGGTGAGATGATAACAAAGCAAGTTTTAAAACCACTGTAACTTTATTTCTATGGATTATTTAAAATAACACTAACATTTTGACCAATTTGTGAGACTTTTTCCTGTAACATTGAATGTCACTAGCATATTGAAGTTTTAGAATAGACCTACTTATAACAGAATAGAAATTATCATCTTAATTTATAACATAGTTTATAGCAATAGACTTAATCGTTAATATTTAAAGGTCTATTGAAGATCATCATTGATATCCCAGTTCAAGTATACATAGAATATATTACAGTGTATGCGCGGATAACATGCGGGCATTTGAATTACCGGGTTATTGAAATAGAAACATAAATATACAATGAATTCAGTAAAGTAAAATAGAACAGGACATTGTCAGAATCATACAGAAAGCTCTAGTGCAACTCGGACTTAGCAAATGGGAACTGATTGTCTTGGGAAGAGTTTGGGCCCAAAGTTAAATATTTTACATAATAAATAAGAGGTTGTGTATTAAAAGTGGTAGTACAACATTTAGCTAGATTCATTTTAACTCTAGCTCTGTGTTTTTGCCAGCCGTCGATCACAAGTAGTAAAACCTAAGCCAAGATCAAGCTCATCCCTTTAATATATTATAATTTTTAATAAATATATTTAACAATTTGTTCCAAGTCTTACGTATTCATTAAGAGTCATTTGATCTTATCATCTTTTATCTAGTTCAGCCCATTTAGCTTACCATGTGCAGAATAAATGCCACGAAACAGGAATACCTCGAACCTGTTTCTAAAATTAAGCTGTCACAAACAAAGCATACGTTCGACTCGAACATATTAGTTAGTACAAAGTCGAGTAGTATGACATTCGAATTTAGCCTTGATGTTAATATAATCAACCGTCTAAATATTACTGAAGACATTGGTTACAGGTAAAGACTTTTAATACTATCATATTGTCATTTAATCCTTACCGTTAATGATATCGTCGGAAGATGTTTCTTGGTGTAGCCATCGTAGTGTGAGTAAAATGTTGCGTACCTTAACATCACTAACATAAATATGATCTATTTACTACACATGGCCAGGTACGGCTCTATAGACTATCTACATATATAGAGAGAATGTTTTCTGCGTGCCATTTAAATGTGAACGCTCAGAAAGCCACCGCAATTAGTGACACTTAACGTCCACCACTGATACACATCATGACCATTAACTTTTGTTGTTAGTTTTGTCAAAATGGCAAATAGTCGCATAATATAATGAAATATTACTGCTATAGAGTCACGTGATAAACAATAACAAAGTGAAATGTTGATTATTATCAAGCATATTAAAACACAACAATTTCCTAGGAATATTGATCTTTAATTGCTATCGTCGAATTATAAACGTTACAAATACTTCAACTTGTATTATTGGAGGTCGATGGTAATAACAAAAATAATAAAAATAATATTAGAAAATATTAAACATTTGTTTTCTTAGAAAGTAATGTATAGTCCTATGACGAATTAATTTCTGATCAAAAACTAGACGCGACTCCTTTTGACCCGGCACATGATGATTAATAGCCAAGATTTAGTTGTATGCCAAAAATACTTCAGACATCAAAAGACTTTCATCACGAGTTACAATATCTCTAATATTTCAAAAGAGATTAGAATTAAATAAGATGCCAAACGCATTCATGCAACTAGGCATCGTTGATTGTATTAAATCTCGCGAGTACGTGAATTATCGATCTCTTTCTTGGAAATGGGATGACACCCATTACTCAAAGTAGATATCCCTCGGCTTTATTAATATTTACAATTGAGAGATTACTGTACCTTTGAATAGCTTAGAATATTGAAATGCTTTAAGTTTAAGGGACACGAACGAAGAAATATGCCGTTAAAGACAAGGGTACACCAAGCTTTTGGTGTTGGTTATTAGCCAATGAATGATTGCAGTAAACATTTTATAACAGATAAATAAATGGTTGTAGGTAATAGTGTGTCTGTAAACATTCGAGTATTCC
The DNA here is from genome assembly GCA_025642065.1 of Paralvinella palmiformis. Lineage (NCBI taxonomy): Eukaryota > Metazoa > Annelida > Polychaeta > Terebellida > Alvinellidae > Paralvinella > Paralvinella palmiformis. Next base: position 28,653 of record JAODUP010000626.1, read on the forward strand.
TGTGGTTATTTTCATGCGATATTTCTTTTACATTTTATGTATATCAATTAATTAATAATAATCGTAATACTAATATAAATAATAATAATATTGATTTAATCAGTGTCTTCCTTGGTTAGATATACCATTCACTTTAGTATGAATCCTATACTAATTTAGGTATTCCGACCTTTCAGATTTATAATATCCAGTACTGACATAACGATAATTAGTTTATTATATGGAAATATCGAATACAAAATCTTCGTAGTAAATAAAGAATTTTACTGGTAATAAATAAACTAGTTACAACGAACAGGTAATAATTATGTAATATTTTGAACCACACCAGAGATAATTTAACTCACATTATATTGCTCGTCTGTTTAAATGTGTTAGGTTGTTTTATGACAGACAGTTATTAAAATATACACGACTCTAAATGTTGTTTGAAAGCATGGCTGACTATTATTATTATTATTATTATTATTATCATCATCATCACCATCATCATCATCACCACCACCACCATCATCATCGCCTATATAATTATCAACATCATCAAATAGTTGTCAAAGTAGTAATAATAAATGAAATATTAGTTGCAACTCTAGTAGTAGTAGTAGTAGTAGTAACAGTAGCAGTAGCAATAATAGTAGTAGTAGTAGTAGTAGTTGTTGTTGTTGTAATTGTAGTAGTAGTAGTAGTAGTAGTAGTAGTAGTAGTAGTAGCCGCAATTGTGCTATACTGATAAGGAGCAAAAGTAGTAAAAGCCGCATCTGTAATAGTAACAATAGTTGTTGGTTTTTCTTAATTAAGTTCATAAGTACCATTAATAGATATACCAAATAACATGAATCTTCACAATATGCCTACATATGCTATCTTTAGTTTTACTGCCCAGATTTGGTTACAGAACAATAATTCGTTAAACACATGTATCAACCAATCAATCAATCAATCAATTAATATATTTATTTATGAATCTACAATTACATTACAAACACACATACACACACACACACACACACACACAACACATATATATATATATATATATATATATATACTAAATTAAGCGATTACGTGGTAGGTACAGTTTGGGGTTACACCATTCAGTTTGGGGTTGTACCAATCCATAACCAATCCATAACATGTTTCTTTAACAAAACCATATTCAGGTTTGTTTGCTTGTTTACTTTCTTATCTTGGTCAATTCGTGATAGAAACTGACATCAGATTAATCTGGGCAGCAATTACAGCTCATTTGCAATATCAAATGAATACCAATCTACCGCATTGTTTTAGATAATTACCGATTCAAGTTAGATGTAAGATACAGTTATCACTTTATTTAATCCATAGAGCTTGTACACAATGAATCATATTGTTGAAATGTCCATATTTTATAAATACATCTCCAAATAATACTGTATTGATAATTATAATTCAAAGTTCCTAGTTCTAGCTTTTGACCAAATGTCATTAATTATTCTTGCGAGATAAACAAATACTGGTGCTGATATAATGTTTTTCTCAGAACGTTTATATTACATATCAAAGTTGATGAATGTACTCCAACTGGTACAACCACCACCACTCCCAGCTTAAGCGTTCGGTACCACGGCAGTTTCAATACACGTTACGCCTACTAACTGTAACGCGGTGATATTTTCTATTAATGTTAAACAACGTTTCATGTTAATAATACTTCAGTCACAATAGAGGATTTCTGATTCAATCCTGTACCTGATGATTTTTATCGTTCTGAATTATGATCGGTCTAAGCTGTTTCTGAATGATGAATTATAGATAACTCTTATCCATTCATCCTTTTAAATTATCCCTTAATGTCACATATAGGCCTGTGTTGAGGTACATAAGCCATAATCTCCATTCAATCTCTTTATGACCTTTGGCAGGGCTTTTTTCTAATGTATTTCTTACTTACATTATTTACTATTTCATATTATTTCTACGCGTCGTAATGCGACCACTAAACCATATTTTTGATTGAAAAGGTGTCATATCATGACTTGAAAAGTCGGAAATAGTTTAGTAAGTGAACATGTTCATTAACGAATGGCATCGAGAGGATTATATGGCGTGCTATATAGGATCTGATCACTTGTCGTAGATATCCTATTAAATGGGACGACACTAACATGGAATAACGTACTCTTTCACATTATTCCCAATATTCAAAAGTCATCATACAGAGAAACTGACCAAGAGCAGTAGAAGCGTGAACTGTCATTCAAAATATCTTCTCAAAATAAATGCTTCAAAAAATTAAATAGTTCAACTTGATTTTCAAATGTTATACAAAAACGTAATTTGCCATCAGAGACATAGATACCTAAACAAAAAATACAATTAACAACACACTTATATATAATAGATATATAATCCTAAAGTAATTTGTTAACATCGTGAACATTGTCTATCACCCTTTCTAACATTTATACCATTTTTAAAACCCTTTATAAATACCACCTTACAGTTTCTGACTCAGATAGATAACTCTAGAATTATAAATATTACATTGCCTCCATCAACGGTCATATTGCATAAGATATCTTAAACCGATGATATAATGCAGCTACCATTCGTTTAGATTCACCGGTTTGTGTGTTCATTGGAATGTCTTTGTTTTGTTACTGACACAAATGGTTTTCGAAATCTGAAGAATGTCAAATGCCATATTCCTTCCGGTGGTAATCAAACACTTAGAGGCTATTCTACCATGTGCAATCTAGGAAATAGACACGCACGTCTGGCTAAATCAAGCTAGAAGCAAATGAGCAATCATTTCAGATGCGAAGAGTTTAATGCAAGGAGACATATACAAGCAATACAAGACAGATAGATCCAATAGAATACTTGTGATATTCCCTAAATTGAATAAGCAGAAATACCCTGAAAATCCATCGTCATTCTTTATGCCCTCGCCATAGCTATAAGCCAAAATAGTGAATAGCTTCAAGCACACACAAAACGATTGTTCGTTTATTGGTAAATATCACTAAACAACATTCCCTTATGTGTATGATGTGTTAGACATTGTAACATTTATTTTACACAGGCATATCAGATTATATTTAGTTTGGTTGTGACATTCCCTTGCTTAGTTGAAGATAAACCCCATTAGAGGCTATCGCCATTCTTCACGAGGTCGCCATAATTATAAGCCTAATTAATGTCTACCTACATGTGCACACAAACCGATGTTATCCTATTAGTAAACATTACTGGACATCATTCCATAATCTGTGTTATGTATTAGACATTGGAACTATCGCTCTACTTAGGTATATCAGTTCACTATAATGCACAGACGGTGGCTAGTGACACTTAACGTTCACGAAGGATGACCTTCGTTATCTTTAACCTTTGTTCTTGTATTTGAGAGTGGGTTTTACCCTAATATATCGAGCTTTTATTGGCAGAAGGCCACGTGCTGTAAATGTAGATCTGGATGCGGCTTGTTATCAAACATATTAAATCATAGTAGAAACTCGGGAAATGCTAGGTAGTGCTAACGACGTGCTCATGACACGAAATATGCATTTAGAGATGCGATAATGTATTACATTAATATAAATTGTCGTTAGTTAACCAATGTTGTTATTTTCTTCTTACATACGACACTCATGTATTTGTTTGTTTTTACCTTATTTCATTCATTTGTTCCTTGCTTTCAGTAAATAACGAATATTCCCTAATGTGTTAAATGAAATCGTAATAATTCAATCACTAACTATAAGTAAAACTCTAATCTCCTGGGGGTTTTTTTCCATAGAAACTGATAAACATTCAGTTCATAAAACTTAAAAATAGTATGTATATGGATGACCAATCTATACGATATAATATCCCTAATTCGGTCAATCCAGTAAAATAATAAAATGGCGGCATACAATGAGAATTCACATGCAAATACACAATGACATATATTATTAAATATAAGTTATCAATAGAATACCATCCACCTTAAAACTAACATATCGCATTCGTTGTTTGCATTAAATCCTGTAAAACAATTAATACAATATGATTTTGCTGAATTAATCTTATTCTCTTTAAATATATCTATCTGACATGTGGAATGCAACGATGTGGATCAATCAAACATATATGCCAAATTGCCAAATCTAAGCGGTAGAGGGTAATTTCGTAGTCCTTTTAATTGTATTAATAAACAATACCATTATCATCTCGGTTACCTCTATACATTAATATTTACCAAATGTTTCAACGATAATCCACTTTTGCTACTCCTTCCAATACAATGTGCAGATAATAAACCCGAATAATTTACACTCAAACAAACTCATGAAACAGCCACAAAATTTCAATAGTAAAATATATGTGACCAGGATTGAAAAATCTTATACGATCTCTGATTGTAACCAGAGTTAAATAATATTAGGTACATGGAAAATATACAAATATACCCTTATCCTTGGTACATTATTAAACAATCATTCCCCTACATTTCTGCTTGAAGAAGTTGGATATTGAAATAAAACACACAAAAGAAATATTTCTGACACTCCAAAATCGGTTAAGGAAAGACTAATTGGGAAGAGAATATCTGCCTATAATCTATAAAGTGTATATGAATAAGCTATATCTATTGTTTATCACCTAACCTGAGCCATCTGGGCTGAAAATAAAGACTGCCATCATGTCATGAATGTTGAATGTTATCTATTTAGTACATTCGGCAAGGTAATGCTCCATCTAGGATGGTGTGTGTAATTTATTAGATACCGTTTGGACACTGTTGACACTCAGGGAGTCATACAACAGTTCATTTAAATAAGATATGGCTGATCTATAGCAAATACCCAAAGTGAATGGTGCTTCGTGACGTACACAACATATGCATACCATTAACCTTTCTTGTTGTTCTTGTCGTTGCTGTTGTTGCTGGGGTGTTTTTTATTAGTAACGCTGTTCAGATCTTCACAGAATATATTGATCGTTTATTTGGCAGAGGACCAAGTGCTAAAAATGAATAAGTGGCCTATGCTTAGCTTTTTAATACTCTCTCTCTCTCTCTCTCTCTCTCTCTCTCTCTCTATATATATATATATATATATATATATATATATATATATATATATATATACTATTATCTATCTATCTATCTATCTATCTATTTTATCTATCTATCTATCTATCTCTCTCTCTCTCTCTCTCTCTCTATATATATATATATATATATATATATATATATATATATATATATATATATATTATATATTATTATATATATTCTATCTATCTATCTATCTATCTATCTATCTATCTATCTATATATCTCTCTCTCCCCCTTTATCTATCTATCTATCTATCTATCTATCTATCTATCCTCTCTCTCTCTCTCTATATATATATATATATATATATATATATATGTGGAATGGAATTAATCTTAGAATTTGTAAAACAAAATATGGATCTGATCATGATAATATGTATAATAATAAGAAACATTTAACCATGTTATTCAAACATAAGAAACGTAAACATCTTAAATCTCCACCATTGTACTTCTGTAATAATCAGTTAGACTATGTTAATGTTAATAATTGTAGATATTTAGGTGTAAAAATAGACACTTTCTCATGTAAATATGATATGAAAAGACAACTTTGTAAATTCTATGCCAATGCATATATGCTAATTAGAAACATTAGTTTTTGTTATAATGATATCTAGGTGCACTTACTTGACCCATACTGTACAAAGGGCACGGGAATCTGATATGCATAATGACAATGAGCCCATGACGTACCGTGACATCAGCCCAGTCATTATTGCCAATGAGAGTGATGAGAGTTGGTCGTCCATATCAACCCTCTGGATCGTATTCACGACCTCACCCCCATATGAACTCAACTCTCACGTGTAGGATGTTTACCCAGCCTTAAAGATAGGCATGTGAAACGTCAATGGTTTGGACTGATTATAACTGCGTTTTAAGAATCAAATCTGTTATCTCTTTTAATATGATTTCGTATGTATAAAATGTATAAACCCTCAGCTACCAAAATATAGTACCCTTAATGTCAACGGTCTTACTTGGTTTAGTCGGAAAAAGGCAATTAACTCATGTACGAGCATATTGAGCTAGTGGGGGTGTTGGACGGTTATACCTATAATGTTATAGATAAGTCACTTGAAGATGTTATACGTTTGAGTGTTCAACACAAGAAAAGGCCATTTTCCATTAACCTAGCAGGTTGTTGCCTACCACCAGAAAATACTGGTGGGTAGAGATTGCACATACCTTTACGCATATTTAACCACATTGTTATACACGTGTACAACAGTTGATCTCGTAATGTTTTGTGGTGACTTTAAATCAAGAATTGGCGATTTTAATGATTGCATTGATGACGCTGATAAAATATCAAAACGTTCAATTTTAGATAAACAATGCAACATGTATGTTAAATGGTAGATTTGAAAGACCATCTAAATAATTTCACTTGTATTTCGCTACGAGGAAAATCAATTGTAGATTATTGTATAGTTCCCACATGAACAACTGAAATACTGTAAATCATCTTTATACCCGTGTAAATATTGTGGACAGGTATTAACTACGTGGTTTACTTTCTATGAAATGTAGAATGCCCGATCATTCAATCATTGTTCCTGAGATAACTGTTGCAGAAGCCAATGATAATGTTATTGAAGATGATTGTCTAAATAGGGAACATGCAAATACATCTGGTAAAAAATACAGTTTTGATAACATGCCGGTTAATTTGATACAATTTGGTGCATGGAAAGAATCCATTGGTAATATAGTTGATGTGAGATTAATTAAAACCACCTCACAACAAGAAATTGAAGGAAAAAAATTAAATATTTCTGTAATACTTTGTATTCAAAAATGGATCATTATCTGAAAATACAGAACATGGATCCACAAAGAAAAAAAAAAATAGGGAAATTCAGTAAGCCTTATTGGAACAATCATTTGGCTGAAATATGGCAAACCCTTAAAATAAAAGAATATGAATAGATTAAATCCAAAAAGAACCTAATAAATGGAAAACATATATTTTGGGGAATTTAAAGTAGCTCGACATGAATTTGATAAAACCATCACGCAAATATGAACAAAATTATTACCAGGAAAAGGCAATAAAATTTTAAAAAAAATATAAATAATCCAAGAAAATTTGAATGAAAACTTCTATTCCAATGAAGGTTCATGATAACAATGGATTTAGTAGATCCATACATTGTATTGAGTAGAAGGAAAGATTATTTTAATTATCATTACAATCCACCAGAGGAGGGATTACATTTTGATGAATAATTTTATAACCATGTTATGTGAATGAGACATGAATATGAAATAAATGCCACATAAATTAATGATATAGTTAACAGAGACATGAATATGATGAAACAGGAAATAAAAAAGCCATGTGTATTGACTTTATTCATAATGAAGTTTGGAAACATAAAACTCTTATAATTGCCTTATGGAAACTTTTTCAAATATTTTTCATGAATGGACTTCAACTAAGCATATGGCTAAAAGCAATCATTTCCCCGTATTCCAAAACGATATTCTAATCACCCATTGTTACCCCTTCAATACCGAGGTATTAGTCTTCCCAGCAATGTTTCCAAACTATACTCTAGTTTGTTGTTTTTTTTCCAGAATAGTTGAATACTGCATTTATTGATATTGAAACATGTTTGATAGAACTAATAGGAATTTAATAAGGTTCGGGTTATTGCAATATATTATTGATGGCAAAAGGTATAAAGCCATACAGAATAATTTATACCACCTTACTGAAACATATATTAAAATTAATCATATGCTGTCTGACAGGTTCTTTGTTAGAAATGGGATCCGTCAGGGGGATAATTTATCACCCACTATGTTTTCATTCATTGTAAATGAATTGGCTAAGGAAATCAAAGCAATGAATTTGCGGATTGAAATAGGTAATCGGATCATCAGTATACTGTTATACGCAGATGACATGGTCTTGCTAGCACCTAGAGAAATAGATTTACAGAGATTACTTGATAAACTGTCAATTTGGTGTATGTAATGGAGACTCAGTGTTAACAAGTCAAAGTATCGGGTTGTTCATTTGAAGGGATCTAGAATTACCCAATCATGCTTTAAGTTTAAATATGTTGAAAGTGTTTTAGATACAGTATCTGATTATAAATATCTAGGAGTCACTTTAGATGAACATCTAACATTGCTCTAAAACTCTCTCAGAATCTGGTCAAAATTCAAATTGATGAAAAACGTCAGAGTCAATACTTATTATAAATTATACGAAAGAGGAGTTATTCCGATATATTGGGATATAGGGAAAATAAAACATTCAGAAATAACACAGAATAAAGCCATTAGATACTATTTAGTGGTACATAATTTTACACCCATACCAGCTCTTCATGCAGAGATGGGATGGCTATAGAAAACAATTAAACAAATTAATATTTCAAAACTGCTTAATTAAGATGAATCCATAACGCTTTGACCAAGCTTTTTAACGAGTTTAACTCGGATACGCATAGAACAAATTAAACAAATGAAATTAAAAATATGTTTTTACAAATTTGATCTGCGTGATGTATATCAACAGCAAACGATATATGATTTGGAATCATGTAAAAAATTAAGGTTCCAGAATGAAGGAAATTGGAAAACATGATTTAATACATAAACCTAAACTGATACAATATGTGCATTTTAAATAAAATTACGAAATGGAACCTTATATAAATCTAATGAGTAACAAATTTAAGCGATCCCTAATTACCAAATTGAGACATAGTATACTCCAACTGGATGTAGAACTTGGCCGCTTTATTCAAACCAGATTGACAGACAGATTGTGTAAAATTTGTGAGGAAGAATTTGCTGAGGATGAAATTCATTTTGTCTGTGTATGCTCAAAATATCGAACAGAAAGAGAAAACTCCTACCTGAAAACTTAAAATAAATATAAAAATCATAAGTTTGCCAATTTTGTAAATATTATATGGAACAAGGCTGGATGTATATTATTACCTGTTTTGTTATCATGATGCTTTCTGTATGCACTTGTCAGTATAATAAAATCATTTTGACTTAACGTGACTTGACTTGACTAACCTGTCCTGTACGCAATTCTGATATGATTCTTCTGTAATCTTTATGAAAAACTAACTGTAGGCTATAATAATGGCCTTAGACGACTAATGGATAAAGTGGATAAACACTGTAGCGCAAGTGGAATGTTTGATCACTGTGGCATACCTGATTTTGATGAATTACAAAAGAAACATATTACAAATTATTTCCATAGGCTTCAGTCCATTTCAAAAGGTATTATAATGAATGTCGTTTTATCTTCTGTTCCGTTGTCCTCTCTGATCAATGGCTACTGGTATAATACTTTACACACTAGAAAATGCTATTTTGTGATCCGGATATTCTCTATTTTAATTATTTTTATGTCCCACTGATAACTTTTAAAAGGTGATGTTGTTTAAAAGGACCACTTCGCGATGTTGTACATCGTCTCATTTTTTACTGTGATAATTAGTTAGTTGTATTGTATTACTGTGGAATGTTAGGTCTACTAACAACAAACAATAGCAGCAGCAACTATAACAAGAACCAAAGGTTAATGGATATGTATCGATTGTGGATGTACCAGGTCACTGGTTACGTTGGATACATGCTACGGTTCAACCATATATAATTAAACGTAAGTGTTTTATGGCTACAGTGTCCCAACTCTGTGTAATATATTAACTACACTATTGTAAAATCTTGCCACGTGCACTAAGTAGATAACATTCGACATTATAACGTGAGGGTAGATTTTATTTCCTAGATCTCTTTCTGGTTACGTTATAGACAATGGTGATAGCACTTCGTACATGAACTTTTAATTATAGGCACATATCGTTTTCCCGATTAGTGTTTAGTTAGCCGAGTTGTGAGTGTGTCTGCAATATTGTCTTTATACGTTTTATTCCTATATCCAACTTTTTCAAGCAGAAAGTTTGAAGACTGATTGATAATTAATATTGAAACTAAAGTAATGATTTCCAGTAGGTATGTTAGATTAGACTGACATTTACACATCCAAATACACGCGCACACACACACACACGCACACACGCACACGCACACACACACACACTCACACATACACACACACACATACACACACACAATATATATATATATATATATATATATATATATATAGATAAAAACAAACACCTACATAAAACACGCACAAATATGTTTACAAAAACACTATATATCCTGTACACTGTTTGATTCAGACTTAAACAAGTTTAGATGTGTACTTAACCAACATTAAAATAGTGGAAGTAGTTTTAAACCCATCATCATTATTAGCACAGTAATTCTCTTTCTACTGTTACAAATATAATAATAATAATATTGTATTCCTATTATAATTATACAGAGAACATTGGGTGGATGTACATACAAGCGTGCTTACCATTACAAGCAAAACAAGAAAAATACAATCAAATAGCAGTAACACCAAATATCAATACGTATTTCTCATGTATATTATGCTCATTACAGCCTTAGCCATACCTGTGTTTACGTGAACATACACGTAGAAACATTAATTATCAATGTAGAGTCATATAGCTATGAAGAAGACAGAAAACACTGGTTATTATTTAGGATAATGTGTCTGTTATTCCGACAATGCTTTGTGTAGAATAATTCCTTTATAACATTAGGAATACTTTTAGTTTCTTCATCTACCAGCATATCATTAATATTTCTATATACAGGTGTCCAGGTACCGATATTGGATCTAGTCATACCAAATGATGTACAAACTATTGAAATATTTATATGATAGACATCAACTCATCTATCATTAACCATGTGAGCCAGTAGTAAGACACAACCATTGGTATACTGGTCCTCCAAATTTCATATGTCTAATTCAAGAAACACCATATTCCTTCTTGATATTAATATGTGACACTAAAATATTTTAAACTCTTATTCTACACACCCTGTTCCAACTCACACAAATGTTTGGCTACATTATGAACAGGTAAGTAGCCAATTAGGAAAGTTTTGATTTAGGAGCCATCATCTTTGACCGAGCCATCCACATTAATAAACTCATGAAGTGGAATATAGGAAAGATATTTCCAGTACAATCGTTGTGACAGAATTAAGCAGAAACGTCCCGTAAGACAATAGCCATTGTGTATGATGTGGCCATAGATATAAACCAAAACAAAGTCCAGTTACGAACTCACGACAACGAGTGTTATTCTACTAGTAAGCATTGGTAGTCATTATTCCATAATGTGGGCTCTGTGATAGACATTGTAACGATCACTCTACCTAGATATATCAGCTCTCTCTATAATGGATAGACGATGGGTAGTGACACTTACTGTTCGCTAGAGATGACCTTCGTTATCTTTCCCTTGCTCTTTGGTTTGTCGAAGAGCGAGTCTTCCCTTAATATATCGAAGCTTTTATTACCATAAAGCCACGTGCTACAAATGTAGATATGGACGTGGTTTGTTCTCAAACATGATAATCATGATAGATTGTGCTAAGGAAGTAAATATTGCGTGAAATGTGCATAGAGAGATATTGTAGTGATTGCATAAAATATCGTTGGTTTAGCAAACTTGTTATTTGTTTGTACTGTATTTGCTTAATTTATTTTTATTTAGGTAAACAATCCCTACCTCATCCTATCGGAAACGGAATTATAATCTATCAATGGCTAAGTATGTGTCAAATTCTGATCTCGTCCTTTCTCAAGGAAAGTCATAAGCCATGAATTTATATATATATATATATATATATATATATATATATATATATATATCTTTATATATTTTATACATAGCCATCCAACGTGTGGAATACAACTGTCTGAATATACCAAATGAATTTGCCACGTTGAAGCTATCCAGAAGAGGTCAAATGCCATAAAAAATATTTACTAGCATAATCCATTTCTACTCTCCTGAAAAATACATTTTACTGAATATAACGCTGAATAACCTACGAACTGAATTATACTCAATGCTTTCATCCAATAAGCTCGTTAAACAAACTCGATATGCGCCTTGATTCCATAGATAGTATTCGAATCAAAGTAATGCAATATTCATGTTATCTCTATTGTTTATCACGTAACCAAAGCGACCTATAGAAAATGAATGTTATCTAGTTACCACACTCGGCGGAGCGTTGTTCCATCTACTATAGTATATGCAATTAGAACATTAGAACAAGGTAGACACTCAGCGAGCCACACAAAAGCTCATTTCAATCAGATGTCAGTGGTATGTCACATATACACAAGGTGACTAGTCATACGTATCATCCACGACAGATCAATACCATTATTATTCGCTGTTGATGCCATTGTTGGTGCTGTTCTTTTGTTGTTGGTGATGTCATTCAGATATTCTACCGATGACTTGCTATTTAACATCATATATCACAGAAGATAGACATTGATCTTGAACGTTAAATCGAGTTTGCCTCATTAAAGGTATGACGGGTTATATATTTATTATGGTTATATAGCAATAAAGAGGATGTTTGATTTTTTTTTTATAATTTAAAGATATTAGATATGAAATTCGAGATAAATCGTTTGTTTATTTTATTGATTTATTCTCTATTCATATTAATGTATAGCTTCGTTTGTATATACGTCATATAACCGATTAGTAATCCAGAAAAGACTTAATCCAGAGATTTAGTTTTTGGCGATTTTGTTACTAAATAAACAAATCATCATAATATAATAATAATAAGTTTTATTTTCCACAACATTGTCATTAATGTTGTAAATTACGATTGCTATTTCGCCCATCTGTTTCTATAGAACCAGGAATTATACATATTTTAAGGTGTGTTTTGTTGTTACTATATTCCGGTGTGATGTTTTATGTATTATTTTTAATAGATACTTCATCACAAATTATAGCTTACCAACAAGGACAGTACTGGCGTTATTTAGTGGTACTATTCTTTAAATAATCACGCTACACGTTACCATCATATTTAGCTCAAATATGGAGGGCTTAATGGAAACAATTTCCCGAAGATTATAAAAACCTTTACCACTTCATGACTTCATAGCTCCAGAATCGATGTGGGAATATTATGTTTTAATTCATTGTTAATGGACAATTAAATAAATAGGCTAATGGCACGGTAGCCGGTTATTAAAAGTGGTAAATCTGATCGCTACCTTAGACTGAACAGAACCATTTGCCAATAGTCCATTTACAGAACGACAATCTCTTGTAATAGTCAACTCGGTGGAGAAAATACCGTTTTATCAATTCATTAGTTTTAACAGCTGTTTGAAGTATAGTGTGTCTCATCCAAGCAGTCACCCGTTGACGCTTCAATCGAGCCTTAATCACATGCTCAGATTAATGTTCTAAGCGTAAAATATCACTGATATCTACTGCGAGAAAATCCATGCAAGAACTTAACTAAGAACTTATACTTTTATTTAATATAACAACTGTTTATAATATAATGTATCTTACCCATGGGACACACGTTCAGGATTGAATCGAACACTTATCGCTTATCACATGACCAGAACTACCATACAACAATTTAGCTATAAATAAATATTCTCTAATTTACTTTTCATGGGACCAGAGTCCATAAACCTTCATCTGGTTTATTTACTAAACGTTGTATGGATGTTCTGGAAGGTATTTGAGCCACAACAACAAGTAATTTAGTTTAAATATGCAACTTCTCTATATTATAAATATGCTAATTAGTGACGCATAACATCAACTTGTATCAGCTTGTCGTCATGCACCACCATAGATAAGGAGGAAATGTTCCTCTCCTAAGGAATTAAATATAATGATTTTTGTAATTTAAGGTAAAAATATTTAGATTAATGGAATTATTAATTAGGTAGGTAGCATAGCAGCTTATTATTCCGTACGAAAATTGATTGTATCTATTTATTCTGCAACTTTAGATTTATATCGTTGTACAGAGCTTTAGAGCAGCTTCTAGCTGAACAGGGTACTATATAAATGTCACATATTATTATTATTATTATTATTATTCTATCATAATATCATATTCTCAAAGATATTTTACCTTTTGTTACCATGTTTAAACCTATCACGCCAACCAATTTCTTCTTTTTATCTACTGACCAAAACATTTAAGTGTGACTCTTTAAAGGTGGTAGATAATGTTTTTAAAGTTTCTAAATTACAATAAATTTAGAAATATCGAGTAATTCAATAAATCTAAACGTGACGTCATTAAATTCAAAATTTGAAGAAAAAACAATTCTATGATTATATTATTTATAATCAATACTAACCTTAATGAAACAGCCTTGGTTCGGGTGAAAATTTATATTATGATGTCAATTGATCAAGATAAGCAATTCATTCGTGTTCTTCTGGACATGTCCGCTGCATTTGATACAGTTGACCATAATGTATTTTTCTCTGGGTTAAAAACATGTTTGGTCTGTCAGGTAAAGTACTTGAATGGTTTCGATCCTATCTGGAACAACGCTCCCAGAGAGTGTCTGTTCATGGTATTTTATCTGACATTAAGTTTTTGTTATCTGGTGAACAACAAAGTTCAGTTCTTGGTCCTCTGGTGTTCACAATGTATACCCCTCCTCTTGGGATCATTGCGCAGTGATATGGGGTTAAATATCACTTGTATGCTGACGAAACACAGCTGTATATATCACTGAATCCTGACAATGAGTTAAATTTCTTCTCTCCCTTGAAGAATTTAGAACATTGTATTGCTGATATTCTGCTTTGGATGATTCAAACTCTTCTCAAACTAAATTATAATAAAACAAATATAATATATTTAGCATCACCACAATGTGTTAAATCCCTAAAAACACCAACATTACAGATGGGGGTATCTTCTATTACCCCTAATGGGTCAGTAAATAATCTAGGTGTTATTTCTGATCAATGCATTAACATGTATGAACGTGTCACATGAGTATGCCGAGCTGCCTTACCACCATCTTAAGAACATCCACTGTTTAAAAGCTCTCTTGACACAAGAAGCCCTGGTAACTGTTGACCATGGCTATGTTACGCCTCTTATAGACTATTGTAACTCCATGTTATATGGATATAATGATATGGCGACATAATACCTGTGTGAACTGTTGTCTATTAGTGCCCATGTCTCGGCTCAAGTCACGTGGTGATTATTTATTTAGTGTTTCAGCTTCCGCTTTGTGAAAATTTTAAACCTGTTCTAAAACACATCAGTTCAAGGTCGCTTTCACAGATAAATAATAATTATCTTTTAAATCTATTATAGCGTTTTACAGACATATTATTTGGGGTATTATTATTTCACATTATTTTGTACAGGGGCTTTGGTTTCCCCATCTAGAATATATATATATATATATATATATATATATATATATATATATATATATATATATATATATATTATTCTATGCATACCAGTCAACGTAACCTGTCAATATATTTTCCACAAATGCTAGTTTTCTAAAACCCAATGGATATTTCCCGATAAAAATGGAACTACAGCGTCATGTGTATACTGAATGGCCTAAATTGTGCCGATCTGTCGTTAAATAAAATTCATCCATCCTCCACACCATGCAATGATCAAACACATTTAGAGCATAGGATATTGTTAGCTTTTAATATAAAATATAAAAGGTTTTTCTGTTCACTGCAATTTATGGTAAATAATTAATTGTGGACTAATCTAAGGTTACCATCAACAATAGCATTAATGGGCAGTCGTTTTCCTGGCTAGAAATATGGCGTCTATGTGTGTATATACCTTCACGCGTGTATTTCTATTATAGGATTATACTTATAGGATTCACTAATCTGTTTAATAGAGTAAGATTTAGATACAATGTGAATCGATCATATGTTTTGATAACTAACGTTAATAATAAATGTAAAAAATAGCCTTCACTCGCCTTCCCCTCTATTAATCAATTATACACTTCAGGGTTGGGGTAATCGTAATCAGTAATCGTAATCGATTGTAATTGATTACATGATTTCAACTAATCGTTATCGTCATTTCCAGATCCAATGTATTCGTAATTATAAGCGATTACATTGTAAATGTAATCGCAATCATCGATTACTGTCACGATTAAACAAGGTGTTTGGTTATTTACGATGTTATATCATGCCAGAGATATGGTTTGGTATTAAGGCAAAAAATGATTTATCAGCTTACTGGTTCTATGAAATAAAAATGTGTTGAAACACTGATTCAGATGTTTCTGTTATTATAAATCATATAAACAGGCGTTTCAGATTAACTCGTGTTGTTTCATACAGTTAACCCCAACCTAGTCACACAACCAGCAATCGTGCATGGCTTCTTTGTGACACCGTCGTTTAACCAGAGCTACAAATAATCTTGATTGACCAGCAGTCGGATGTCAAGCAGCCAATTAAATTAGCACATGCGTTAGTGAACAGTAAAAACAATGTTACATCTTCTTTGGCGTTTCAAGAACATACCATAAATGCGTCTGGTTCTTACAAAACAACATGTAAACATTGTAGCATATTTATATCGGTGTTAGATTTGTCTGTTGTCTGTCTGAGTATGTGTGTGTGTTTGTGATATATATATATTATATATATATATATATATATATATATATATATATATATATATTGTAATCATGATAACAATCATGATTACTTTACAATATAATCAGTTTTGATTACATTCGGAATGAATGTAATCGTTATCATAGTATGCTCACGTAATCGTAATTGATTACCTTGGTCCTGTAATCGCCCCAACCCCGATACACTTATCAAATTTGTATACATATTAATAACGTATTCTTCTTTCATTTTTAGTAATTTTATATTATCGATAGAAAATTATGTTACAAGTTCATCATAAAAATTCCAAGAAATGCTTAGTTTCGTTGGCATATTGAACGTTAGAAATATACATCTACGAAGTAGATATTATAATTTATTATAGAAATTATTTTAGTTTAATGATTTATTAAATATATTAAGTATACACAAACGTTAATAGCTTTGTGTATGATGATGGTATTGTTTGATAACCCAGTATAAGCGCATGTAGATCATTAACTGTTATGTATGTATAATATACTGTCAAACTAACTATTGAGTTATTCGAATAGAAAAGATAAGTATACCTTGAATTCGGTAACATACAATAGAAGATGGCGATAACAGAACAAAAGGCAAATGTAAATCATATAAGTCTGAACCTAGAAGATTAGAAGTAACTTTCCAGGTAATATTTTGGCCAAGAGTTAGATTTTAATCACAATGAATATTTCTCATAACAAAGATCCCTTTTCCACCAACGAGTAATGATTCGTAGCCTATATCTAGTTTTAAGTCCAAAATACTTCAAATGCCCAACCGGTTTCGCTAACCTCTAATACTTCATAACGAATTGGATTTAAATTAGATGCCAAACAGCACTAATGCAACCAGGAACTTATGAGTGATTTATTAAATCTTGGCAGAAGGTGACTTATTGGTGTCCCGTTTTTTGGTTTCAGAGGGAAAGGTCATCCACAGCTCATGGTATATTTCGTTTATATCCCTGTCCTCTTATTTCAAATAACAATATATATATATATATATATATATATATATATATATATAAAACATTTAACAGTTGTTATCAAACTTGTCCCATTAAATAGCGTCAGGTTCTAGGTCAACATAATCATAACAATCATTATATATATTTGTTTAATGTGGGACTATGTCACCTGAAACAAACATAAGTATATTGTTAACAATGCACAATCGTTGGCAGTATCAACATCCTGATAGGTCCGACTTTGTTGGGTCTTAAACGATATTTGAACATCCTTTTCTGGTCCGCTCGTCCTTCTAACAACAAATGTTTAAATTCCAACATCGTTTTAGCATCTAACTTTTTATCATTCCTTTTCATACCCTTTTCCAGCGTCTAGAGCTTTTATTGATGAAATCAGCTAAAGAACATATTAAGGGTGGTATTTTATCATTCTAATAATTCCACCTTCCCATGACTTATTCATTATCTAGGTTATGGTGGATTATCTTAGTAAAATTTGGAGGCTTAATGAAGTCGTTGAGATTACTTAATTTCAGAGTAAAACCTTTACTCGTTTTACCATCCTGTTGCATTTTCATCAGAGATCAATTATGGAAACACTAAAATAACAATAGAATGGAGGATGAAATACCGCTGTTTTAACCTGACAAGGCAATGTGTGTTAAGTATAATAAGTCAGTTAGAGCTCTCCCTTAGATGTTATACTTATTCAAAAGGGAATTACCACTTGAAACTAGTTAAATATATATCTAATAGTATATATATATATATATATATATATATATATATATATCATTAGCAGAAAATGCAAGGAAAAAAACTAATTATTATATTACTAAGGGGAATCAGAAGAGGTTTATTTTAACATAAACTCTTCACTATTATCAATACAAAACAACGTTTTATGCGCCATACTACAACCAAGAATTGATCGACCGCATGGATTAATCAAAATATAGACTAAAAGTGAAATGTTAGCTATTATTATACAGTATAAGTGAATAATATAAGCATAAATCAGAATAAATTCCTACCAATAATCGTAGCAGCGATACAACACGCGCAACCCAGTAGCAACAACCGATTTCGACTTATTCTAGTTTTCATCAGTTTGCGTAGAATGTCTAGCGTTAGTTGTGGTTGTTGAAAATTTGGGGCAGAGACCCCTGGCTCTCGCTTATAGGGCACAGTCTAAATGTGTTGTTTGTTGTTGGGGTTTTCGCTTATTCGCCCTCCTCACCACTCACAGGGGAGCAGTACGGAAAGATGGAGCCGAAATACCCTGAGGATGGTCACTGCCAGAGTGTTTTACGTAACAAGGGGTCTTAACATCCCCCTTTATTTTTAATAATTCAGTGGAGTTGGCAGTGCCATTTAACGTGGTCAACTACCCACGATGTTGTGAGCTGAGAAATTAATCTCTGGAAAAGTTTCGACCTCTTGCTGGGATCGAACCTGTGACCCTTGGTACCAGGTGCTAGATGCTTAACCGCTAGGCCACCGGAGCTCACTGAAATTACGTAACCCGTTGTTTAGAAAATAACCCAATGACAATTGAATGGAATTAATATGGCCATACAGGTGTGAAAATGCCCGACTTGGGTATTGAAATTGCCTTGATATTAGGAAAATAAATTAAAAATATATTGTTTTGTTTGTTACAAACCTTTTGGGAACTTCGGGAGACATCCTATTTATTTATTTTAATGTATATATTTTAATTACCTGGCATAAAATAACCCGAGAGGCTTATATGTGTAGTGTAAGCAGTGATGACACTATATTGATAGTGTTCTAAATAACTTTCTGGTTGAATTATTTTTAAGTGTTTATTTATTATTCTTGAAAGTGTATTGCCTACTCTGGAAAAAGGCATCACTAGAGTTAAAATGTCACTCTTTTCGATTAATTATAATATATCTTCCGACATTTTGTTTTTGTTAGCCCTGTTTGTTCTAATGATCTCTGGGCATCAATTCAAAAGGTTCCTCCTTTTTATTTATTTATTCGGTCCTGTCAATCAGTACCTTTACTATGTATCTGTTCAATCGATACTGAAATATAATAACTAATATATGGACAATAGTAATCAGGAAGAGAGCAGTCTTCTTTTTTAATTTGTAAAGGCTTAAATAAGGAAGAACTTTGATATTTTATTTCAATTACAAATCAGTGGTTATTGCTCTCAGAAGCAGCACTGATAAGTACAAAATAACGTTTGAAGAGCAATCAGTATCTCCTTTTAAGCCTAATGTTTTTTGGGTCACACTTCTAGTAATATTTGAGCAATCACTTATTAGATGACACCTTTTTAGTTAATAATATTGCATGGTTCTGATACCCAACGGCTGGAATGTGGAATAACGTTATTTGTCTGACATCGTTTTATTTGCAATTTCCTAACAGTTTGGCCTCGCAGCTACGCATCCATCTTATAGACGTTGTTTACACAATATTTGTAAAAGAAAACACCATGCCTTATAAAAGTCCTTCCCGTCAGAACATATTCTAAAAATTGAATAATTTGTTATTTTAATCAACCTTTAACGGTATGATTGGAGTGATAAGAATGTTTGTGTAATCTGATCATTATCAGTTGGTATAAAAACACCCCGGTTAGCAAGTTATTTTTTGTTTTAGAGTCTCTGAATACAGTAGTATGTAAATAATTGATCGAATCAGTACAGATAGAAGATTTAAATTACATGTTTATTAACAATAATTAGAAACCCAGAAAACACTACCTTGCCATTTACTCATATTGTGAAAGTATCATTCAAATATCGAGAGTAGGTGTGAAGTTTTAATAGAAATTCGTATAATATCCGTATCTCTAATTTTGCAATGTAAATATCGGCGTAGTGTGGTGCCCAATCCATACCCATAGAAGTGTCTATTTTTTCGATGAAATATTCATCATTAAACAAAACGTTATTATTCTTTAAAGATAATTCTAAAATCATGGAAACACTATGTTTGGTATTGTCCAACAACAAGTATCTCTGAATTATGGGGAGCATATAGAAATAGCAGGGGCTTAACTCCTGGCAGGTGAAAGGGGTTGCAATTGTTTTGGTTGTTTTGGTGGGGGGGGGGGTTCCAAAACATGCACCAGATGATTTAAGTTATTTTCATCCTAAGACATTTTTTCAAAGCAGACATAATGTTTGCTACCTAAACTACAATTAAATTATAGGGGTTTAGCGTTAGTAATGACAAGCAGGCTAAAGTTGGCCTTGAATTTCATAGCGCTGATCTAGACATAACTGGACAAAGGAAAGATAATTCTATTCCATCATGCTTCTGCGGTAAGTTTTAGGTGCAACTAAAGTTGTAATATACAACACAGCAACCGCTAGAGATGCGATACAGTGCAGCGTTTAGATTCATATATATATATATATATATATATATATATATATATATACATACATATGTTTAAGTCTACTTCATCAGTGTGTCTTTGACGCAATTGCATAGTACTAAATAAATCCTGGAAAAGTTGGATCTGATTTCATAAACAACAATGTCGATATTGTGCTTAAGCATAAAATGTATAGATATGGATCTTGGAACAGAAGTAATTTTGGAAAATATATTCATAGAGTTTCAAAATATCCAATTTCCATGAACTATAAAGCCAGTACAAAGGACCATAAACGAGATAATTCGACAAAGGTCTGAGCTCTCAACTTTATACTGTAAATTCATTCGTTTCAGGTACGCATACTCATATACTATATAGAGTGAGAATCCGTTAATACGGATATCGTTTATCCAGAAATTGCACCTTCCGACACACTATTGTCTGTGACGGATTTAGCTCCATTATAAATGACCCTTTAATCCAGCAAACTGCCGCTCCACGTTCCGACACTTCATTTCGCCGACAGAATATGACATTTCGACGTAAAATTCCCTCGATTGTGTTGTCAAATATTTCCGCTAGTTCAGTCACGCAAGACACGTTAATGGTCTAGCATGTTGTCGATAATTGTTAATTAACCGTGAAAATTTCTATATCGTAACCAATTGCAATCGTCCTTGACCATACATACCGAGACACGGTGCTTTCATTGCCTTTTATAATAATAACAATTACTATTATTATTATTATTATTATTGTATTTAATATAAAGCCTAAATCAACTTTAATGGCTCTAATTAAGGCGCTTTACATAGAACACATAATTAAAACATATTCTGAGCTCATATAGCTCAAATACATTTCATACATAATTAAGAAATTAGTTTAAAATTATAAATACGTCAATTTAAATAAATGGGTTTTAAGAACCGTACAGAATTTGCCTTTACTTGCTGCGAGCCACTAATAATGATGCTAAATTTGTAGTTTCAATTTCGAATCTCATACTTTTCGTTCTTGCCATTCTTGTGGTCACGTGATTAGCTATAACTATTATGCTGATTAAGATCACAGAATGTACGATTATAGGAGATTATCTTGATGCAAATATGGTAATTGTACAAGTGTTACGAAGTGGATAAAAGATCAGGCAGAATTATAGGCATGGGAGGTATTCATAACCATTAATCCATGGAGATCTACAACAGGATCAAGTTTGGACACCACGGAGTGCACAGATGTTTATGAAATATTCAGCAATGGAGGTCTTTCCCAACACTACAGATCTATTCTGCAAAGTACCAGAAAACTGACATAGTTTTATGTCTACCAGGCCTCAAGTATGAAGGCAGAAACGAGATCAAGTAGATGACAGGAGGCAAGACGAAGAGTGACAGGCAAAGGCAAACTGCCGGCAAACTGGCGAGGATTCCTGCCGCACAATAAAAACAAAACCGAGCTGTTCAGCTTCCTAGCAGACAAGATTTCAGAGATGCACACAACCCACGTGGACTTCGTCGCTAAGGAAGATGGTATTCTCACCAACAGAACAATAAGCCTGGATGAAGTGGCTCCCTGCAACCACAAGGAAGCGAATAAATGGCTATTTCTACATGCCAAGAACTGAGCAGAAGTAGATAGCAGAGATGTCATGATCAGAGCAAGTAACACAGACGTTCTAGTCGTAGTTGTTAGTGTTATGTGGTTCCTTCAGGTGATTGGCCTGCAATAGCTGTGGATCGCATTTAGTCAAGGTCGTACCCTGAAGTTGATTCATGTGCACGACATCAACTATTCAATAGGTCCAGAAAAGACTAAGGGGGTTCTCTTCTTCCATACCTTCACTGGTTGTGATGTAGTGTCTGCCTTTCGTGGCAAGTGGAAGAAGTGTATGCCCTATAGGCAGGAGTTTGCATTTATCCACAGTAAGCTTCATCTGCCACTCTTCTGACCATTCTACCAATTTTGGAAGGTCTATTAGCAGCTCAATACAGTGCTATTCGGCAAAGACTTTTGGTACACCTTTGTGTAGTCAGTAGTCATTCGTTGATCACTGAATAACATGTCACGCTTTTGGTTTAGCGGTCTTTCACTTGGTTCTTCCCTGTTAACATCTTGAAACTAAATACTTGATTACTTTTATCCGACTTAATTACATTTAATCATCTGCATAGAGTTGTATTGGTTAATAACATTAAACGATGTAATTCTGACAAGGACAATGATGGATGAATAATTTTTATATTAAAATAATTATCCACATAATTATTAAATAAATAATTTACAAGTGAGTCTCATATGCATTTACACTACATGTGTTTTGTACATGAATTGTTCATGATGATAACATATATCTAGAATAAATAACTAAAGGACGCCATTTTAAAACTGTGTTCATTTGAAATAAAATGTGTGAATAAAGTAATCCCTTTTTCACATTAAAGTACAACATACAGTAGTAAATAAATGACAAATAACCTTTTGAACTCTTGAAATTATGCCTTCACAGAACATTACATTTCTGTATGTGTTGTATCACGATATCCTGAATGACTTTATTCATAACTCTGGAACGCATTCTTAGCTACACCCAGCTGCTCAAAATGGTATAATCCACTGTGAAATACAACAATTCTTGTGAAATTGTTTTTAATTTCTTCCAGACATAAAAATAGTTGGCAGTGCATGGAATATAATTATTGAAAATTTAGCTGAAACATTTAAAAAATACTATTACCTCCTACAAGTAAATATTTTAAGTAACAATGAAATATTTCCCTTAACAACTGAAACAATAGACAGGGACTTTTATCAAATCAGAGAATCTATTAGACAACTTTTTTATTATTTAATATTCTAAGCTTAAGACATTCAAAAATATAATGGCTAGAGAAACAAACAAATAATGGTATTGTATTTGATAACAATGACTCTATCAGAGTGATTATGATGCAATATATAGATACATATGTAGCATTATCTATATTAATATTTTCCTTTAACTAGGTCATCCCACCTCCCATATAATCTCCTTCTGTTAAAGTCATTATCTTTTCATCAGCAGTCATGATTACATCTTTACACTCAGCCAACAGATCTGGTAAAAAAAAGAAAAATGTTACCCCAAATTTACAATATGATATACCAATAGATTGGTATAATGTCCAAATCTCTCATTTGGTTTTTACATACATCATATTTGAGATATCACTGTATATCACCTTTTGAATGGTAAGGGTGCATTAAAAAATATATATCTACCTATCTATCTATAAAAAATCTACATTATTATTGTTATTATTAATATTATTACATTAGTTTAATGGCACATGTAATTTGTACATTCTGACTTTTAAAACATAATTCTGGTTTGAAGTTTTGAAATTGTCATATTTCCAATGTAGAACTGAGACAAGGATAATGAACCATTAACCATTCTCAATTTTTTATCCAAGATTTTTTAAACCTGAAGCTCACTAAATGTGCAGTACCAATAAGTAATAAAAAAAGGTATAATATTAGTGGAACTGTATAGAAACTTCAAATTTATACATACCAATATCTCGTATTTATCTATTGAGTAGATATTAATAAAACATCAGTTTGATGACATCATATATACCTTCTATTTGTTGTTCTGCCTCTTTTAGTTGGGATTGTGCAGAGTCAACGTGAGATTCCTCTGACCAAAAATTATCAGGTAACCAATGAATGCTTGACTTTGGCACATCATTATCCTTTTGGCTCTCTTATAGTATAAATAGAAGGTAAGCAATATTAAGCTCTCTTCCTGTGTGTGTGTGTGTGTGTGTGTGTGTGTGTGTGTGTGTGTGTGTGTGTGTGTGTGTGTGTGTGTGTGTGTGTGTGTGTCGTGTGCGTACATTTTAGTAAGTGGAAATATATAACTTCAGTTAAATTAGACTCTATACTAAATTATTTATTTACCTTTAATTACACTGTCCAATTCCAAGCAAAGTTTGAACATTTCTTTTCCGTGTCCTGTTAATCTTTCATCTGAAAAAATAATTCCTATTCAGTTGGTTTGAAGCAACATGGCATAAACGAGTAATTCGTTATTATATAAAAACTATTATTTGAACAATTCAAAAACAGGTAACTGAATCACTCTATTAAATTTTTAATATCACATGATGCCATCATAGGCTTGCTATTCTGTCGTAGTAGTCAAATGAATAGCATGGGACTTCAGTGTGACTGCAAATGAACCCCCCCCCCCGAATCTTATTAAGCCACAGTGGTCTTTCTAAGAACATTATTGCAATGCCAGGAATATAAATATTTTCCATTTAATAAAAGCACATTTATTTTAATCTTTGTTTATATCAAGGAAATAGTGGCATTTAGAAGATTGTACCCTATTCTTCCATTTAAATATACATTGTTGCATAATTTCATTCTATACACTGTAGAAGAGGGTGTGTGTGTGAGTGAGTGAGTGAGTGAGTGAGTGAGTGAGTGAGTGAGTGAGTGAGTGAGTGAGTGAGTGAGTGAGTGAGTGAGTGAGTGAGCGAGTGAGTGAGTGAGTGAGTGAGCTAATTAGTAATTTAGTGGGTGAGTTAGTGAGTGAATGATTTATTTTGCCTTAGTACTGGTTACACCCTGGATATATTAATGAGGACCATTATTATTATTAGTATTATTATATAGTAATATTGGCAAACTAGATATGCTACAATGGTTGTAATTAGCATTAATATTTTAAAAATACTAAATGTTTACCAATTCAAAAAGACAACATCCAGTTCCAGTTTCATTCTAACCATACTGCAATATTTAGTTCATAATTTGTGAAGAGAGCTTAGTTATTTGTAAAATATTTGTAGGCTTACCATCCAGTGTGACAAGGTTTGGTAGAATGGATAAAACATCTTCTTTATATGATATGTTCATACAGATTGGATTTGACAAATCTTGTGTTACATCTCTGAGTCGTAGATAACTTAATTTCTCCAAACTTGATAAACATTTCAGTGTTTCTAATCTGGATATAAAGGAAAAATATTGGTTAGTCTTTTAACTCAGAAAAACTACCAAAAGCAGTAACCTAGGTTTCTTTTAAACTAACAGTCATCATTAAATTTATGTTCTGATATAAAACAACAACCCGAGGATTGAGAAAACAAACATTTTCTAATACTGGCTAGATACTTCTATCAAATAAACTCAATGATAACATTAGAGCATTGAGATTAAATCTTCCACATCAAAGTGTTTGATAGAGAATAAACACTAAAGATATATTGATTACTTTCTAACATAAATTTGTTATGGTAGATGATTACTTAATGTATAACATAACCTACCTGCCTATAAGGTTACCTGACAAATTCAACGACTTTAAATTATCTACTGACTGCAGGCCATCTGAAATATTACAAATGTCTAGTGCTGCAAGTTCATGATGCAAAGCAAAAAAAAAAATGACTTAATTAACATAAATGAGCAGCTACCTGCCTGAAAAAGTATCGCATTATGCTTACCTAAAGATGTAATTCTATTAGCTGATAAATTTAGGTCAGTAACGTTCATCAGTCCTGCCAAGGCATACAGCTTTGTTATATCATTAAATGATAAATCCAACCTTTCAAGCCCAGAGCATTCGCCCAGACAACCAAGGTCAGTAAGTTCTAGAAATATGAAAAACCTTCAAACATAACAAAAACAACACTATCATAATTTGAATCTAACAACAATGACTGATATCATTTCTACATGAACTTTGTTTATTTTCTTAAAGCCTTTAAAATACAGTTAAATCACATAAAAGAACAAGATAATCTTTGTATAACCAACTCAACTTTCATCAATAGCATAAACTATGGTTAATACAACTATTCACACACACACACACAATTATACACACACACACACACACACATAAACGTATTGCTCATAATAGGTGTTTTACATTATATTAAAGGTGGTGATGCATATTATATTTGATATTATACTATTACAACTGGAGTTCTTGCAACTTATCTGGATCTAACCAGTCATCACTCCTGGTTACATCTAATATACATCAAGGTCACAAAACCTTATGTTCACTAATAACCAAACTTCACTGTAAGGGGGTGGGGGTGCTCTCAATTATGTTGTTTGATGAATTTATTACAAATATTAAATTATCATATATAACAACTATATGGATCATCCATAAAGCTATGCAGATCAAATGCTACATAGATTATTAACTGAA
The DNA here is from genome assembly GCA_025642065.1 of Paralvinella palmiformis. NCBI lineage: Eukaryota > Metazoa > Annelida > Polychaeta > Terebellida > Alvinellidae > Paralvinella > Paralvinella palmiformis. Next base: position 55,902 of record JAODUP010000626.1, read on the forward strand.
GAAACAATTAATACTGTCTGAATAAAGCAGGACAGTTACTGAAGTTCAACATAATTAACTTAAACGTTTATGAGCTGTACTTCAACTACCAAGGTTAATTATACTCATAATTTATTAATTGTTAGTGAAATATTCATGAAACCAAAGTTAACTAAAAGTGTATGAAGTACTGTACTGAGATGTCACAATTCAAGAATTATTTACGAATCATTGATGAGACTTGAATTGACATGAAGTTGACCATACACACAAACATGCCCGCACATGTGCCTTGTATACACATACACATATCTAGTTTGTAAGAACATGTAGCAACAAAGCAGTATTTACCCATATGACTCAGGTTCAATGTGTGTATGCTCTCCAAATCAAATTCGCCACTTTTACTCTTCAGGAGAGATGCCGTTAAGGTATTTCCATTGTCTTCCATCATATTTAAGTATTGTTGTTCTTTATTTATAACAAACTTTTATTACGGTACACAGCAGCTGGACAGAACTATTTCTAGATACAAACGAAATATAGAAATATTTAATACACAACAAAAGTTTTCAAACGCTATAGTTCAAGACATTTACATTATGTGTGACTTTCACTAACATATTGTTATTTGTATTATTATTATTGTTGTTATTATTATTGTTATTACTCAAAATAAAACTATCTATCATTATATATTATATCTAGATTTATGTTTTGTGAGTTTCTTGGCAATTACTCTCATCTCCATGATGATATAAGATCACAAAAGGAATTGATATATTGGTTTAACACAGACAGTTATATCAAATTAGATTACCTCGTTTATCTAAAACAAAGATTAAAGAATTGATGAGGCAAAATTCACCTAATTTAATCAAGCAATCATAGGTTCCTTAAAAAGTGCAAGAATATTCTGAAGACCTAATGTGAGAAATTATAACGTATTTATTATTAAAACATGCTTACAATAAAATATATTGATGATCCCACAAGATAAAAATTAAATAAACAGTCCTTTATAAGTATTTCAAAATATAATCACTCGAATCCAGTTAAATGGTTATAATTAATGGTGCACACTGTACTTTTCCTCAAAGAGAAATATTTTTGAGTCTACGAGAAAATGTTTGCATCATTCTTATAGTATTACCTTCTTATGAAATATTAAGTCAGAGACAGTTGGATCAATAAGAATAATACTTTTGGAGTTGGAAATTAAATAATATAGTGTACAAAGAGGGCATTTATTATTTTATGTTAGCAAACAATGTCCATTATTACACTATACCTTTCTCAAGCCCTTGTTGTGTTATATAATAAAACTCAATTTATAATTTGTTTATAATTTGTTATGTGTATTATATACTTCACTGTATCATATTCATAATTCATATGTATATGGAATTTTATATTCTAAAATAAATTGATTGAATTGAATATATATATATATATATATATATATATATATATTCCATCTGAAATGACATGTGACCTGGTCAGTTCACATTGTTAATGTTGCATTACAACAACATTTACAAATAATGACTCTGCGGGCAGCGGCACCAATGATTTTACACAAAACCTGCCATTCTACCAGCTAGTTGACTTAGTGCCAACTTAGGGATGTGCAAGCACAGTTAATTGGTGACAAAAAATTGAAGCAGGTACAATGCTTAAAATGTACAAATCAGCAGACAAAGATTTTCACATTCTGGGATGATTATGTTGTGAACAATTAAGATAGACAAACCATGCATGCACACACAGATTTCAACTTCTGCCGGTATATATTTTAACTGTTTGGTAATAAATTGTATTTTAACTATTTGGTAATAAATTGTACTTTAACTGAGTGACGGGTGAATAAAATCGAGGGCGATGGTTCCCGAAGTCGAATATAAAACGAGGTGAATTTAACTGCAAGGATGAATATAATCGAGGGCGAATAGTCCAGTTCTCTATTACTGTATCAGTCTCTGACATAACGTTTCTTGTGAAGGTAAAATAAATTGTGTGTTTTAATATCGAAAGGAAACGGAAACAGCTTATAACACAATTAAATCAATTACAAATAAACTAAGATAGTATAGGCCTATTATATTTCTAAAAATAATAGACCAATATGAATATTAGGAATATATGAACCATAGGCATAGCAATAGAGTCATAACGGTCATGAACGATAATACAGTTCCGATAAATAAACGTTAATTAAAATATGTACGCATAATACATACCGAATAAATATGTACGCATATACATACCGAAGTTTACAATAGTTATTTCTTTTATCATGAATTATATATATATATATATATATATATATATATATATATATGATCATCCATGTGCATGCGTATAACTTTAGTTGCTTGGCAACTAGGAAACATTCAGTTAATACTATATAGCAAACAGATTGAACTGAAGAAACTGTGAATAATCCATAAACAAAGTGTGTAAAAAACTTAAGCCAATTATCATTAGATACATTGCGTTAATAAGTAAAATATTTTTAACTAGGTGTTATTTGTATTCAATTTGCTCTCTTTATTTGAACGAATAAAAACAATAAACATTGACCTAAAAGTTTGTTTTACAAAACTGGGTTATTGCGCCAATATATCCTCGAAAAGAATTGAGCTCAGTCGCGTAGTACAGGGGTTGGGCAAACTCATAGTATAGGTACGGTGCAAATTAGTTCATCAACAAAAGATCAAATGGAGTGGAAACTTAGGAAGGATTAGCAAGTCTGAAAAGATGAGTTTTCCAATGGTGACGGAAAGAAACTATGCTATTTGATGACTTAACATGTTCAGGGAGTGAATTCCAAAGAGTCTGGACAGCTACTTAAAAACACGAGTGCATGCATGCTAGCATGAGTTTTAAGTCTGGGAACAGATAACAAATGAAAATCAGATAAACGGTGCTCTCTGGGCTTAATTAGGTGATAAAGAAACCATGGAAAAGATATGTGAAGGTTCTCCAAAAGCAAAAGTTTGATAAGCAATAGTGCAGAGTTTGAAAATGATGCGAGATTGAACAGGAGCCAGTGAAAAAAATAACTATTAATAATTTAAGTCAAGTGAGTCTTCTCATTATTCAACAGCTTTGAAATTAAATTACATGTTGGCATCAGATCGATTGAGCACCGTCGATAGTTGACAGTTGTAAATTAATTGTAATTGTAAATAATAAATACATATTCTTGCAATGATATTGTTGCCATTCAAAATGCCACAATGTATATATGATATATTAAAACTTCGTATTTCTATTTAGGACCAAATATCAATTAAATAAACATATTGATATGTAAAATATAGTTACCTATTACGTATATTCTGGTTCTATGTCGACGGTAACAATATATATATGCGAGTGACAAAGTATCTAGAGAAATAACTGGGGAACTGTCTCGGGTGACGAACTTCATGGGTGGCGATCAGTGCCATTTAAAAATACTTATGTGTCTTTGCATTTAGTATCTAGCAAAGGGCTTCTGATCTACACGACATTAGATCTATTTGATTAAACTCTTAGCAGTTAGTTAAATTAGATAAATTTCTATCCGTAGCATTAAAATATTATAGAAAGATAATGAGTATATTACTTTTTTTCCTTTGCTATTATAATTAATTTGGGTGTACGACAGTACTAATTATCGTAAATAAGTAGTTATGTAAACAGTAAATGATAATTTTCTTGCATGTGTTGTTAAATTGTGTTCAATAAAATGGGTAACAAGCAAGTCCATTTTACGGAAGAACAGCTGGATTCCTATCAGGTGAATAAGATATAAGTATTATGATTTCTTTTCTATTTCCTGGGTAACTCATAATTGTGTGATAAAAAGATTTACAGATCTATATAGTATTTTAGTAATTTCATTAGAGAATAGGCAACCCCACACACAGCCTAGCCCTAGGCTACAGTGTTCTATCATAATAATAATAAATATCTAAATATAAATTCCATTTTAACACATTTGGCTTAATCATTTAATGTGAATAACACTATATCATGTGACTATGCAGTTTGAATGATCAGTATATCTTTATTGGTCTCTGAGATGTATTAAATTTAAGTAATTTTTTAATAGAAATTGGCCGAAATGGTGCATCTAATTGGGCTAATTCCCTATTATTACTAATAACTAGGCTAATAGTAGTAATATTTTAAATTATTTATGGCCAACGATTACAGATAAAGAACTGGGTGTAATTGAACAACTGCAGTCATTACAAATTTAATTATAGTACACTTATATATTAATCGTTGCTGCTGCAAATCAAATCATGCAAAAATACACAACTGTTAGACCATACAATAGACTGATCCAGGCAAAATGCATTGCATCGGTTGCCAACTACAGTCTCGGGTCAGAAACAGCTATGACGCCCACTGTTAATAGGGGATGGCAACTTTTCACTATTGGTTAATACTAGAAATCTTTCAGAAATTATTGCATATTAGTTATTAGACTGAGACTAGTATTTCAGCTGAACAAATGTGTCTTTCCAAAGGATTTAACACAATACTTATCAGGATATAACCCAATCATTAAGCAGACATTTTTTTTCCAGATGAATGACACAGCTAAGCCTTACTTATTCATGCTGACTTGTAGCAGATTTTTAGCATAGGTTTAAATGATTATAAAATTAAACTTTTAGCTGAATGTTAATTGATTTTAATGAAGATTTAAATACAATTTAATGTAGAGTTTTGGAAATATAATTTTTACTTGTACCTGGGAACCAATCATATATATACCACCTGTATATTATTAAATAAAAATTGTTATTACATTAGAGTATTAAAACCCTTGACATTTACATGTAGTAAACAATGCACGAATGGCTGATAAAAAAATAAAACAGTTCACTTTCAATACAAGATATCATGCATAAATATCAATGTTATAGTAATAGGAATTACCCATTGAATTATAATCTATGTGATCATTGATTTTATCCATTCATATTGTCATGTCAGATGACAAAGTTTCTATAAAAAATAAGTTTGAACTAGACGACAAGCTGGACCATGACAACCATTCAAATCACACTGAACATTACTTAGTTTAGTGGCATATATCTATTGGATGAAGTCCATGCCATTCCTATTAAATGCAAAATTATGATCTAGAGATCACATACCCTTAATGGACTATAAATAAAATCCAAATATAACTGGTAAATAGCCTAAATACAGCTTTTCAGTAAGACATTTATCGGTCACTACAAGCGTAAATCGCCATGCAACATAGTGATTCTTGGTCTTCTAACCAGAGACCGTAGTGTGAACTTCAGTTACTTGATGGCACCAGGGGTGATTGAATTGGTCTATTATAAATATTTTCAATAAAATACATTTGTTACTTAATTGCTGGAATTTGGAATGGGTGGCAAATAAATTTGGGATAAGATGGCACATTTGAGAAGGAGAAATTGCACCAGTTCCGTCCTTGATATTTCAAGCCTTGCTGCAACAAAGAGCACTGCCAGAACATTGGAAGGAAGGATTTGTCTTGCCAATCTTCAAGAAAGGTGACAGAAGCAATACAGCTAATTATAGACCTGTATCTCTTACCTGTATATGTTGTAAACTGATAGAGCTCATCATCACCAGCTCAGTCATGAAATACCTTGAACATGACAACATATTGACAGATGCACAACATAAATTTGCAAAGGACGATCATGCAAAAATTAACTCATCCTGACAGTGAGGGAACTTGCCTAGTGTACTGAGAATAAATCCCAACTGGACATCATCCTTCTCGAATTATCCAAGGCATTTGAGAAGGTCCCACATGATAAACTACTACTGAAAACAGCACACTACAGAGCTGTCAACCATTACAATTTCTGCAGAATCATTACAATTTTCTGTTCTTTATTACACCATTATGCCCATACTCTGAAAACTATGATAAATCCACCTTTCCCATAATAGTTCCATGTAGTGCAGTTCTCTCACAGTGTTTGCCAAATATTGTATCACACAGCAGTTGCCCTAAACTGCATGACTTGAAAGCCGTTGCTGGACCAGCGAATTGGAATGGTGCATTTTTTTCCAGGAGGGCATAGTTATGGGAATGGCCAAAATTTCAACAGTGACACTCAAATATATGGTAGAAAGGGGTATTGTTTTGTAAAAGACAAGGCAAAAATGTAAAGCATACTGTGAAACTACAACTTAGGAACATTGATCGTAGCAAGTAATATGTGCATTCGGATAACAGGATCTGGATTGAGAAGTTATTGATTTATTGGGCAATGGCTGAGGTTAGGCTTACTAGGGAAAGATTCCACAAACACAACTATGAGTGGAATCAAACCTACAACGTGCTCTAAACAATGCACTACCAGAGCACACTAACAAAGAGAAATGTGTTGCTAAAACTAAAAAGTTAAGTCTTTTGAGCAGTAAAACTGAATTTGAACCATAAATAATAAATGTATCTAAAAATGTTTTTGTGACCATTGTTATATACTTAGCATTGTTCTTACTTTTAATAAGGATTGCACCTTTTTTACAAGAAAGGAAATACTCAGGTAAAATTCTATAGTTCAGCATGTGACCATGTTCTATGATCTATTAAATGATTAACTATGAGCTGTCGTCTATCTTTTAAATCTGATTTCAACTTTTGTTGCTTCAGTATTTTCTCCTCCTCATTATACAATGTATTTTTATTTATTTAGATAAAATAATAATTATGTTTCTAAAGATATATACATACACACACTTCATTTTCTTTATGATACTAATGTTTTGTTACAGTGATGCTATCATAAGATATGTTACTTTTTCTAGTGACTATTTAAATGATCTCTCTATACACTGTGTGTGTGTGTGTGTGTTTCATCATTTTCATTAAGCATGCCTTTGTTTTCATTATTTATTATTAGTATGTCACTACTACTGCATAATTTGTGTGATAGGATTATAAAGACTACGTGAAATACACCAAATTTATTTATTTTCATCTGCCACTTTAATTCTAAACAGTTTACTTGATTTATATTCATTAAAAAGATATAATTTATTAAAAATTTAATTATTTTATGCTTATATGAGAGGGAATATTTCCAAACCATTGAAAAATATCTGATAACTTAAGATATATAAAATATTTTATTTGTCTGTTATTACCGTTAGTCACAGATCATAGTCTGTTTGCCTCCAGAGATACAAGTTTGTCATTTTGAAACCTGCATACTTATTTCCAAACTTTCAGAATCCTGCTAAATAGAAAATATATGTGCCTTATTGTAATCTTTTTAAGATTATATAGAGTGGTGTACAGATGTTTCACATTATTATTATTATTGTCATATTTTGTAAATAGATATGGATTTCTTATAAAAGATCATATCATTTCAGGATCTATGAACGTTATTATGAATTGAATCCAGAAGAGGTCCCACGTAATATGACAAGTCAGGCTGCTTCCACTTTCAAGATTTCGCACAACAGAATAGAGAAAATGCCAGAATTTAAGGTAATTCTTGTTTTTTTAAAGATTGTATTATATTCTTATTATGATATATGATAAACAATTATAAACATTTTCATAATAGTTTCCTCCTTCAGCAGGTCTGTCTTCATGATGCAAGTATATTTTACTTTGATACAGGAGAATCCATTCAAAAAAAGAATTTGTCGAGTTTTTTCTGAAGACGGTACTGGTGATATGAGTTTTGATGACTTCCTGGACATGTTTTCTGTGTTCAGTGAAGGTGCACCAAGAAGTGTAAAGGCAAACTATGCATTCAGAATCTATGGTAAAATCTTCTTCCTGTGTATGGTAATGTGTTCTCTGATAGAATATCGCAAACTGAAATATTGTAATCCAGATGAATTATTAGTTGAATTATCATCTCAACTTAGCAAAAAGAAAACAGTGATGAAAAATTTAAGGGCTAAATTAACATTAATACCTTAATACATTTTTGTAGTTGTTTTTAATCCAGTCGGATTTCTTGTCATTCAAATATTTGCTTTTGCTTCCTGTTTCGTAAAAATGATTTCTGTGTCAGATGTGCAAAACATATAATACATCATTGTGTCACATAAAATAGGGCTGCTGTATATCAGCCTACTTTGAAATTTCATTGCATGCAATGCATCTCTTTGAAACAAAACCCCCCAAAATGGTTACATTTTAATAGACCAGAATGGAAAACAAAAATTCAAACCTCAAACAAATATTGTTTTTGTTGCACAGACATTTAGATAATCAGTCAACAATTTACCCAGTTCCCAAATTTATGTGGCAAGAAGTGAAAATCAGTGGTTTATTGTTGGCATAAATAAATGGGGTTAATAACCAAGATAATTCAGCTAAATGGTTTTGGAAAATGCTGTAATATTATATACTATTAATGCTATAATTACAATCTAAAGTTTTATATTCTGTTGCACAATGTTCCAGATTTAGATTGTGATGAGTACATTGGAAAAGGAGATCTGGTCAGCACAATTAATGCTATCACTCGCAGTGAACTCAACCAAGATGAGATTGATTTCATTTGTGATAAGGTATTGGTCTGTACACACACACACACACACACACACACACACACACACACACACACACACACACACACACACACACACCAACTTATCTCTAGTTTGGTGTTATCCTTAAAAGAAACAGACTTTATAACTGTGTATTTATACCATAATATATATTTTTCCAGGTATTTGAAGAAGCAGATCTTGATGATGATAGCAAATTGTCATTTAGTGAATTTGAACATGTCATTTCAAAAGCCCCTGATTTTCTCAGGTAAAATTAAAGATCCCCTATTTGTTTAGTTTATATAAAAGATTACATTATATTATTATTAACATAATAAAGTTATGGGACTTTCCTTATCTGAATAATATATTTTTGATTTATTAATTCATGCTTGATTTTTGATCATTTCATTTAGCACCTTCCACATCAGAATCTGAGCTATAAGAACAAGCCATCAGTAACATAAACAAGAAGTGTTATGCAACGAAAGCATTCTGATCTCATTCTGTATTATATTTGTGAAAAATATATTTATCATTATATGTTGTCTGTGCATTTAATCCGTGTTGATTCCATAATTCCAGTTTTGTGTGTTTTATAATATTTCTATGTTATATTAATGTATGTACTATTTCAGCATGCTTCAATTTTATATCTTTATTTACTCTTGTTGTTATCATTGTCATTGTTAGTACCTTTTATGTGAATAGCAGTAATTTAAATATGTTTATGTAATATGTAAAATAATCATAAAACTATTTCTGTTTGTCCTGTTGTCTCCATCATTAATGTTCTAATCTAATGATGTACTGGTTTAAATGATACCCTTTAATATTTATTATAAATGTTTGTTGAAAGAAACTGACTGATGTAGACATGCACACACACTATTTTAATTCTCTTTATAAACCTGAAGAAGCATTAGAAGATACTAATGCTGGTCTGGCATGTAGTTTCTTGTGATTAGTTTCATTATATTTAAAAATAGATAATTAGGTTTTGAGTTAAAAAAAATTATTACGGTTAAATAGAACTTCATGAGAATGTGATCACTTATTATTAGATAAAGTAATAATAATTGATATATCATATGTAGTATAATAATAATAATAATAATAAATCTTTATTTCAGACTCTTGGTCCATAGTAATACAATACAAGTAACTAATTATCACAGTAAAAAAAAAGAGATTGTGTACAACATCACGAAGTGATCATTTTACATAACATCACATTAAAGAACAAACTAGTTATCAGTGGGACATAAACATAATTAAAATGGAGGATATACTGGTCATAGAATATCATTTGCTAGTATGTATAGTATTAAACCAGTCGCCCGATATAAGAGAAGACAATGGAACAGAAGATAAGACAACACTCATAATAATACTATTTGAACTGGACTGAAGCCTATGGATAAAATTTGTATTATGTTTCCTTTGTAATTAACCAAAGGCAGGTATGCCGTAGTGAACGAACATTTCACTTGCGCTACAATGTTTATCCAGTTTCACTAGTCGCCTAAGGCTATTATTATATCCTACACATAGTTTTTTCATAAGGGTTTCAGAAGAATCATACCAGAATTGTGTACAGTATAAATTAGTACAATATGATTTAAATAAGAACACCTTGACATCATCAGAACAAAAACTACATTTTCTAATCAGCATATTTGCATTGTCTTACGATTTACAAAGTTGTCTTTTCATATCAGATTTACATGAGTAGGTTTCTATTTTTAGACCTAAATATCTACAATTATTAACATATTCGAACTAATTATTACACAAGTACAATGGTGGAGATTTAAGGTCTTTAAGTTTCTTTGGTTTGAATAACATGGTCAAACTTTTCTCACTATTATATATAATATCATGATCGGACCCATATTTTTCACATATGTTAAGTAATGTTTGTATTCCACAGGGCGACATACTCAATATACACAAATCATCAGCATATGCAATATGGTTAATAAGTCTTCCACCTAAACAACAACCAATGTTACTTTTTGATAAAGTCAAACTCAAATCATCAATGTATATATTAATGATGACAGTATACCACCTTGTTTGACACCAGTGTAGTAACAGTAAAAGTAGTGGAGGTCGATTATTGACTATTGTGCTAAAAACAGGGTCCAGAAGTGGAATTGAGAAAGAATTCTTGAATTTGAAATATATTTTGTTTACTTAAATTGATTAAGAAAGAATAGTATTTTTGTCTTTAATTGGTCAACTATATTGAATTAAGTTTTGTAAATAAACACCATACTCTAGTTGTGATGATAACATTTCAGCCAAGTGTTTTTTTTTCTTCATATTTGGCAACTTTTTACATTTCACAAATTGGATAACAGACAAGTGAGATTATTTATTCTTACAAATTTCACCTGTATCTGATCTTCTGTAGCATCCAAGCCCTATATGGTAAATTCCAAAACACTAACTATCTGATACTGCAAGCTCTGGCTGAAGATGCTAAACAAGTACACTTTCGGAAATTTATCAAATCAATTATTTAGTCTGCTACTTTGCAAAGAAGATGCAGGTATGACTCGAAAGCAGAGATAGGGTAATCATAATTGATAACCAATTACTTTATCCCAAATAATTGAAATTTCTAGATGCAATGTAATTATAATCAAACTTTACTATGTTGTAGATGTATTTAGAAGCAGATATCACTGTCCTTATTATCCTGTTGGCATAAGTACATGGAATCCAGGTGAAGCCACATTGTTTCCATATGGATGTTTGATTCTATTTAAAAGTTGAATCCACGTACAAATTTCCACGTTGGATACAAATGAGGGCTTCCATGCTAAATCCACATCAGGATTTATATGGGGAATCCAGTTTTTAATTATTAAAAATATAACAATTTCAAAATGCACCGTCGACTTTGCAAACGTATCATAACGTTGCAATTTAATGCTTAAGATTTTGCCATCTTGTATTGCTTATTGAATGCTATTAGAATGATTCAATTTAGATTCCGCCCAGCATTTCCACATGGAACCAAACTGGTGAAATATCGACGTGGAAAAGACGTTGAGATCATGTGATACAACGTGATAATATAAAAACTATATAATTGATTTAATATTCTAATTAATCTATTTATTACATCAACTGACTACAAAACGGCGTACCAGCTGCACCGCAAGGACGAAAAAGCCACTAATCAGAAATATAAAAATTCTTATTCTAATACAATATCCTACAGCTGTTGTTGTCTAATTATCATCTGAGGTGATTTGACACAATGCACTGTAAGCCTGTGAGGTCAAAAAAATATTTTGAACTGAATATTGACTTACCTGATGAAGCGACATGAGGGATTCAGCTTGGATTAATTTAAAAATAATATTACGCGGATACTTTTTCGGAGATCGTGGTTTATTTAGCAGAGCTAATACAGAGGAAAAACAATTTTCATTAATATATAATTATACAAAATTTAACGGGTACAACACATAGTCACGATGCGCCGTGACAAATATTCGAAAATATGATCATATCACACCAATTCTTGAAAACCTATATTGGCTACCTGTTAGGCAGCGTATCCATTTCAAGATTGTATTAATAATTGATAAATCTATTAATGATATGGCGCCAGAATACCTGTGTGAACTGGTGTCCATTAGAAAGTGATGCTGAAAACTGAGGTCATCCAGTCAGATACTATTGCAGTTGCTTGTGTCTCGGCTCAAGTCATATGGCGATTATGCGTTTAGTATTGCAGCCCCCACTTTGTGGAATAGGTTGCCGGTGGATATTAGAAATGCGTCGTCTCTTGAAAACTTAAAATCTCTTCTATAAACACACCTATTTAAGGTCGCTTTCACGGAAAAATAATAATTATCTTTTAAATATCTTATAGGGATTTTACAGATATATTATAACGGTGCTTTATTAAATATACTTTATTATTATTATTATACAAGTCAGTGACAATGGGACATTACATTCATATTTGGATGATAAACGTTATAATCATGATTACTTTATAATTTAGAGAGAGTTACAAATAATAAAGGCGTCGGCTCAGGTTTTTGTGATGTTTATAATTCTTCTTACAGAATTATGACCAAACGACCACTATCTAAATAGAAAACAAAATAAAGCTTATATATTAGTACATAAAATATATATATTATGGTAGTAAGTCTAATGCCTCCGACATTAACAAAATTAGTAGTATTTTCATTCAGCCCAAATAGCACCAAATACAATAATTACTCATATAATGGTGTTCATTTTGTTGTCGAATGATTATAATCATAATGGATCATTTTGGTTCTGCAACCGTTTGAACTCTGGTGGAAGGATGTGATCAACTTGTGATTGAAACAAATCACAAAAGGAGTTTCGTACAGTTCTGAACATATTCTTGAATAAAATTGTAAATACGATTATTCTCGTTTCTAAGAAATTTATACAGAATTTTAATTAAACTCATTAGCTTGGAATAGAAATATTCTGTAATTAATTTTATTTGATACTGATTTATTGCCTCCAATGTGAACAAACGATACCAATGAAATAGCATAAAGATCTATATACTAAAATGTATGTATTAAGGTATATCTATAAACATATCGTCTTGATGCTTTGCTAAAATGGTGACCGAATAGTAATCAGCACAGACTTCAGACTGTCCATGTCGTTTCCTGATAATAAAAGAGATCATGTCAATAATCCCATTATTGGGTCCTTTTTTAAGACTGTGTTTGATTGCCTTCTAATAATATCCACAACATACATGGTAACTGAAATGCATTTAATATTTATCACAAGTACAGCTTATTCCTTACAGAATACCTCATTTACTACAATGGATTAAAAAGGTTAATAAATGCACAACTTATTTCCAGATTCAGGGGATATAACACTAATTATTCTATTTCAACTGATTTGCACACATTCCCTATCTTGAAAGCCTGTAACAATGATACATTCTGGTGGTAACTATTTAAGCGCTGTTGACATGAATAAATTATACATTATGCATGAAGTGTCTTTGACTGCTAGATACATTCTAAACCTTATATCAGCGTAGGACAAAAAGAAGTAATGAATATGTGTTTGAAGGCGTCAGGGTAGGAACCGTTGACGTGTAGGCCAATCCGCTGCTTGTAGGTTATAGAATGTTCTGCGAATTGCTTTGAAGCAAGTTTCAGTATGACTTCGAACAATATTGGCCAAAATGACGGCAAGGTGAGTTATTTGATCCTCTTCTTCAAAGCATCGGCCCTCCAGAAATTTTAGTCCACCAAACGTTCATAGAGTTTAAAACGAATAATGGATAGAGCACCCATTGAAATTGGTTGATTGTATTTTGAATGTTCATAGCGAAGTAATGAAAGAGAACATCTAGAGACACATCAATACAATTGTTGGCATTTATAGTGGAAAGCTATGTCAGCTTTTTTACATCGTCATTCGTGACAAGATTTGCGTTGGTAAATACAGGTCTGTCACTTTACCGGGCTTCGGTAAACATGTTTTTTACCTTTTAGAAACATAATAAATTCATCATTTAAGAATGACGGACTAAGCCTTATGAGGTCTGCTGGGTGCCAATGACACATACGCAGGTATAAACTGAACGATAATACGAGTGAAGAATATCACTCACCTCACTGTGTTAATATTTAAAAACGTAACATTTTCCCTTTAAATAGTCGATATCCGAGGTGCGCTACAATATATATATATATATATATATATATATAATCTTCGTTGAGCTAGCGATGTTGACGTAATGAAATATAACCCAGAGTGGATTGTCAACTGAAAGTAAATTACAACCTAGTTTTTAGATATATTTCAAATATACGTCTTGATAATCCGAAAACTTCAGAGGATAATTATTCTATTGAGTTAGGACTCGTTTTCGAGTTTCATAAGTTATTATGGTGATTAAATAGAATTGTCTAATGTAAACATACCGTCCAAAGTAAATATCTGTACTACATTACTTTACCAGCTAACAATAATCTTGTATTAACCCTCTGTGACCTTGTCATTTCAGATAACTTCCCAATGGTTATTCGCCCATCGGAATCGATGAAGACCAAAACAGTTGATGTTACATTATTTCAGATGATTGAGTGTGTACCTGATGAGGCATATAGTCGCTTGAAATAAAGTTCCAAATGCTGAGCATATTAGAGCTGGATTTTCGTGCCTCATTCTGGCTTACGCCTTCTATTTTGTAGTATATATCAGCACTTCAGTCATTCAAACGTTTTGTTAAATCACGCTTATTGATATAATGGCATACTTTACTAAATGAGATTAATACAATGTCATTAAGCTCGCCATTGAGAGGTTTAAACCGCATCTCAAGTACGTGGCATACATGACTCATCTGATCTCGAGTTTCTTCAAGCAGCATCTTCATGCTTGATATGACGCCGCGTCTGATGAGGTTTGTGTCCGGAACATATCATGCCACCTGATCATAAGCGGATTGCACAGTCGGGTAATGTTGAAGTGATTTAGTTGTCAGTTACGTCATGTATACAAGAAGAATTGAAGACTGATATACATTCATTTCTGAGCTGAGATTGTTGGCCCTTCGCTCCCAGTTGTTTCCATACAATCTTCGAAAAGCTTTTAAAATGTTGTTTCTGATTTCCACATCTATATCGAGATGCCCCAAAAGAGTGTTACATAGGCAGAAGATCGAGTATTTTCCGCTTCACTGTTCCGCACGTTTTTGTGTGGCAGATGTTCGACAGATTGGACGAAAATCGTAACGCTGCATTGTTTCTCAGTGACCATATCACCCACACTGAAATCTAATTCAGTTGGGTATTGGGAAGACAGTGTTGGTTATGGAGTGAGTGAATCGGTGGATGGGTGAGTAACTGAATGAGTCACTGGGTGAGTGACTGACTGAGTGAGAAGTGGAAAGCCGTAGACAGATCTTGGGAGGTCATGTTCATACCTCTGCTACTACATAGCTTCACAGGTGTCGACAACAGCCTGTGCGCTGTAATGCTATCACCTAACTGATATATATATATATATGTGTGTGTGTGTGTGTGTGCGCGCGCGCGCGCGCGCGTGTGTTTGTGCGTGTGTGTGTGCATGTGTGTGTGTGTGTGCGAACAGGGTGAAATGTTAGGTCGTTTATAGCCTCTACACGCGTCAACCAAAATAATAGTTTCAGTGAACGCTACCAAAACATCGCAGCAGCGAAATGACTACGTTATAAACATAGCAGCAATACTACACAATAATTTGTTACTGAACTAGAACAAATATCGGCTCAATCCTGAGTAAATTATATGATTTACTCAAACCTAAAGTTTAATCATCATACGTTTAGGTTTATCAGTTAGTGAACATCCATCCACGCCTAATTTATGATAGCTACATATTCAACAATTTTCTGTATGATTGTAACCTAACTGATCACAATGTTCAAAAAAGAATAGGCCCAGAGCTTAATATACAAGGATATGTTTGCTGGAGTATAAAAAGGCCTCCAAGAGGATAAATCCATCAAACAGTATTGAATAATTGATAGAAGGCCGTTTAACATGGCCACATAATATAACAATAATATAGACTTTGTATTATATATTACATCCAGTAATATATGTTTTAATAATGCGATAACTTTGTTAGATTAGTGTAATAAGGAACCTGGATCGAAATGGGCCTAATATCTGGAATAAGCAATGAGTGTTTCAGGACACATATGCAAAGCGTCAACATCGAAATATACTTAAAGACCTAAACCTCCATAAATGTTTACATAAATAAATCTACAATTACATTAACGTGAACATATATAAAAACATCCACTTCCATATAACTGCAACTAGCATCACCTTTAGTCGTTTGTCCCAGTGTTAAAACAGCGTCGTTTGACCCGTTTTTATGAGAAACATTAAAGTTCTCTCTTACCTACTGATTCAGATTCAGGGATACATCACACGAACTTGGATAGCAGAGCACCAGGTTCAATCTGTTTAATAAACAGAAACATCATTATTTGATTAGGTTATCGCCATTCAAATATAAATATATTGTTTATACCAGTGACGTGACTAAATACATTCAATGTTTGTTGAAGTGTATACTGAAACAACGAATAATTAATGCTGCAATAATTATATGAAACATTATATATATATATATATATATATATATATATATATATGTGTGTGTGTGTGTGTGTGTGTGTGTGTGTGTGTGTTTTGTTTATGTGTGTGTGTGCATAATGTGTGCGTGTTATATATATATATATATATATATATATATATATATATAGATAGATAGATAGATAGATAGATAGATAGATAGATAGATAGATAGATAGATTTTGTTTAAGAATAATATGTTAATAATAAAACAATTGGAAACCTTGTATAATATGAATCATAATTTTTGTAAACAACAAGCTTCCTCAATATTACTTATATCCAATGATAGATTATAATTAACAAAAGGGCAAATAAATTTCAAAAGCAATATAGAGGCTTCTTATGAAAACACATCCGTTGACGAAAACACAGGAACCGAACACATTGATGTGTTCAAGGCCTTTACGATGAAAAATACAATTTTTGGACATGAATTATGGCTGACTTTCAGAGTGGATAAGTGCCCCGTTGTCTCTAGATTAACAGTGATTTAAAAGGAGACTAATATCTAGCATCAACTTCGACAAGATATCTTTTTAAAGTGATCAATATTGATAATTTATGCTGTGTAATGCAGTTGTTGATATGGATTTTCATGATTAGACAGATTCAAGATTTTATTTAAGATTAATGGCTTCATTTGTTGGTATAATGATAAAAATCATACTTATAATAATGTTTATGGAGTTTTCAAGTTTTACATTGTAAAGCTTGAATTGTACCGTGAAATGTCAAATCGAAACGAAGTTTTCTTGCTGGATATTGATCCATTTCCTCAATTTATTGTTGAGTATATATGCCATTACGGAGGTAGTATTCCCTATTTGTTCACGCCTGAGAGGTGTTCCATTACGTGTGATATAATCGTAGAACGGTATATCAATAGGTATCTTTGTTAGATACAATTGATGGCAACAGATAAAAGCTTTATATCTAAGGTGATGATGTCTTTCAAGTAACTGATCTGACGACCATCTGTCATTCTTCTCCACGTGGAGTAGTGTCTAGTTATCATCTATATCACTGGGTACATGATGTAGATACGATTTACAGAAGGTGGATACAAAAGATAAATAAATAAATTATATATATATATATATATATATATATATATATATATATATATATTAATGATAAAATATGTAAAATTATGTAATTCATTGCAATACTGAATAACTATTATTAATATACTTGCTATTACTATGTACACAACATTTAGCTAATTAGCAACTCCTACCTGGTTTGACATTTGTATTGATATCGACCCGCAATATGGTGTTGCTAATCACTGCGCATGCGCTATAAATATTGTTTATTCAGACATAACATACGAATTAAGATGATCCGTACATGACCAACAGGGTATACAAACAAAACAGACTAGAGGGGAAATGTTCATGTCTCGGTACTACTACCATAGTGAAGTGCTCCAGAAGACGAGTTATTTCTCACCATTCCGAATGATATCATATGAACGCACAGATACCATTTAAGATGTGCCCAATGTTTCATACATAAACCAGGTATAAAACGTGCCGAAAAATAACTGTATATCAAAGTACTTAGAGTATGTTTTACACTTGTGATCATGGACTATGTCAAACCGCACCATGTGTTGTTACAGTATTGTAATTCGGTTACAAGAATAACAACAATAATGTATATTCTATATTCTTTATACAAGTTTCATTTGGAGGATTAACACACTTTTGTGTTTTCAAATAATGTAAAGATCCACAATTCCATAAATGACACAATTATCCTTTTTTTATCCAATAGCACCCCCGACTTACTGGAGAGGATACGTCACTCTATAAAATACAATAGCCGCCATC
Organism: Paralvinella palmiformis; assembly: GCA_025642065.1. Lineage (NCBI taxonomy): Eukaryota > Metazoa > Annelida > Polychaeta > Terebellida > Alvinellidae > Paralvinella > Paralvinella palmiformis. The sequence continues at coordinate 74,428 of JAODUP010000626.1, forward strand.
AGCTATTGACATTTTTTGGCCGTAAACAAATTGGTGGAAGCCGAAATAACGGATATAGACGATGGAAAATCGATGACAGAGTCACGTGACAAGAATTAATCGATGCCTCCCAGTCATATCCGGTTTTTAATGAAATTAATTATGCTTTGAGACTGTTTCTCTACGGCGCTGAATGTCGGGTATCAAATTATGCGGCCTTTTAATTAATACTAGCATAATACTCGATCTTGTTTCGATAGCTCTATGGCCCATTGGAGCTCTGCCCCAAATCATTTCGCGTTGACAAAAATGGTCGTACATGCAAACATAAATATGACGAGAGGCACAGTTTTAATGATTGTTTGGTTTATACAGCGAGGTCTCATATATTCGAACACATCCAAACCTACCACAGTTACTTTAAGTGGTGTATGGTATCCCTGGCAACTGAAGAAGACCTAGCTTTATTGGAAACTAAATAGAAGTACAAATAGTGGCGGATCTACGGTGGGTCGGGGGGTGAGAGACCACCTCTCTTGGCGTCAGAACTCGACCCCCATTTCTAGTAGGGATCCTCCATCTTTAAATACAATATATCATTTGGCTATATAATAACTATTGTAGTACTGCGAATTTGCCATTCTTAAATAACCACACACTGAGTATTGGGTAATGTGCCTCTGATTGCATTATTATTAAACAGACAAATAACAATTTTACTTCATTTGATGCTAAGTAACTTAATATAAAATGAAATATAATTGTGATTTGTCTGTTAAATAATAATTTAGTAAATACAGGGTTTTGACAATTCTCCCAAGAGGCATACATTCCTGGAGCTTGCACTCAAACAAAGATAGCTTTATGAACATGTTCTCACTCGCCTTGATGCTACGATTAATTAAAATGTATGTCCAGAGGTTAATGAAAGTCGTTGGAATTGTGATAGTGACACCAAGACTACGGCTCGTGGTATGAAAAGTAGTCTGCGGAGTTTTTGAGTTATTGTTGGCTTCACAGTATTGAAGAATAGTTTGGATTATTTGAAAGGTTTGTCAGCTAAACGTCTTTGAGGCATCCATAATGATTGACAATATCAAATCAGTGAGTCAATGTTTGAGGGATGACATTGGTGTAGAATTCCAGCTGGTATCATATATACGCACTGAGGAATAAATGCCAATGGTTCCGAGGGTTCAGTGTAATAGGCCGAGTGTACCTGCTGAACACTTCTTCTTTATTACAAGAGATCAATTGGCATTCCTTTTATTGATATCTTACTGTAACAGTTACAAAACCGTTTCTCCGCTGTCAGACAACTACCGGCCAGTGAGTGCGTTGCTGAGCCTGATACCATCTCTAATGGTCATACTATGGATGCCTCCCACAGAGCAATTTAAATCATGGTATGACGACCTACCAACTCCGAGATAATTAGATAACGAGGTATCCAGATGGTTCAATATGTGGTCAAGACAGTCTGACAGGGCCGATTTACCCTATACTTTGATGAAATCTTTAGTATCTGCAGATCCAGATTCCTTTCCGAACATTATAATTTTACTGATATTATGATGTACTCTGCTTGCCACATCTTCCAAAGAAGAGCGTTGTTTCTCTGTGTTGAGGCTAATCAAAAGCCATTTGAGGAGCTGGATGGCTGACACACGGTTCCTGCATTAACATTAATGATAATACATTACCGTAAACACATCGATTCCCCCAAAATTGCCGATAGGTTCATTAAAGGACAAGGACAACCTTTTCGACTAACTGGTGTAGATTTACATGAGGTAGTAAATATATGTTAAACATCATTGGGTCTATCTCATAAGTATACACCTTGAAGTAAATGGTCACTCTGCTTATTAAATATTTTAGTAACATAATGCACAATATGTCACATTAGGACTGAAGACATTTTAATGTTTCTAGTGAGAAATGAAGTAACGCACAATAATCCTAACAAGCTGAATGTATACTCTACACCAATCACCAAGTCTCATACCATGTGTCTTTCTTCACAGGAATGTCTTCTTTTGTCAATATTTATACACTGTATACACACTTGAAAAATATGGATTTTTAGTGCTTCCGAAAACATCTAACCATTATCTGATTTCAATTTTTCTTCCACCCATCCTCGGCACTTAGTGCATCGCATAATGGCTTCACCATGTTTAGAGCACCAACGCCAGAAATCCTGGATCCGCCCCTGACAAAAGACCTTTCACGGTATGGAAAACAGCAAATGATTGGACTCCCGACTAATGAGGTGCTGCTTGCTATTGGTGGCGCGTTGGAGACAGATTATCTGGAGTTAGTCATCCGAAAAGAAGCGGGTCTCCTGCATCTTCCTCCTGGGTATAGTCCCGCGGGCACACGGTTAGCCGTCGCTGACTAGACGGCTGACAGTATAGACCATAAGTTCATAGCCAGTATTATCTGGGACCACGTCTGCACTGTGGCCGACCTACACTGGAGATATTCTTGGACTGGTTGAACTATAATAGGCCCTCGTAGACGAGGATCATGTGCTGCAGGGACCATAGGCAGCCGCTACCAATAGGAGGCGAGATGCCACATTTCTGGCTGCGATAAGGAACAGATTACTATGATGAGACTAGGGCTGATCACAAAGCAAAAGAGTCCGACCTCAAGGCCCTGAAATGCGCATCAGTCCGAAGTCCGACAAAGTAAATTGCCAGGAAATCCGAATGGCTCTCCCAAACTGGGATGGGACCAGTTTATGGAACAGTCGGGTGACCTAATTCTTCCCAGTTGTCAGAAGGTCCGTGACCGGTCGCAGGAGTTGTTGTTCTAAAGACATAAAGACTTCCTAGATACACCAGTGCCTATCTTTTAGCATCCCAACGATGGTCGAAAGCCAAATATTGAGGTAGTTGTCCAAAATAAAGACGCAACGAAGAAGTCATTTTCAACGATAATGGGGAAAGTCAAGATTGAGACTGTTCAGGCAGTTATCTAAACCCCGGATTAGACTATGTTCTTAGCGTCGACTCGAGCCAAGGTCTAACGATATACTACCCACAGAAGGTCTGGATTATCGACAACTACCTCCAGTGAATCAATATCTACTACCTAGGCTTATCCCGGGTGGGGTATATGCATCAGTTTGAAAATACCCGCTGGATACCGAGGTCATGCAACTGCTCCTGTGCGTTTGAACTGAAGATCAGCGACATTCTGTAGCTCGGACAAGATCAACTAAGCTGCTGCGCCACATCCTGCCCAAAGATACCGGCATCCCCGCAAAGTTCACTTTTGACACACATCAGCAAGGCACACTAAAATGGAAACGGGCAGCTAATCTCTCTAAAGTGCAGACAGGCGCCGGACAGAGTTGGACATGGGGTAGTCTACGGTCTTCCCATCGAGGCCTCGCCACGAAATGAGTTGAAACCCGCGAAATATATAATGCCGTATTACAAGAAATGGCATCACATGGGGTACGTTAGCCACCATCCCCAAGTACCCGCGAATACGGGACACCAAGAATGCTCTGGACTTAGCACCGGGGTAATTCATATGTCGGAGTTTCGCCTCGGCGACTTTCAGCTGTTCACTTCGAACCTTAGTACTCATGTCTCTGGACGGAAACCCTAAGACTGACATAGAAACGTCGACCTACGGCTATTTCGTTGAGAAAGGAGGGACAGACTTGGCACATACACATGTAGTGACATACAAATAAGCACACGTGCATTCATAAATTAAACTATAACATTACTTTTAACACACACTCAGAAATATATATATATATATATATATATAATTAAACAAACACATACGCACATGACAGCGCATCCTCTCCACACATAATTCGTTTATACATAATCGTTCATGAAGTAATACAATGTCAGCAAATCATAACAGCAACTCCGCCACTACCAACCTTCTATAAGACGGCTTAGCACATCTCTCTGTATGATACAATGTGGCTCTGTTGCTATGTAAACCGCGTTGCTAGGCAAGACTAGCAACTTTGACAGTTGAACGTCCTGCCTGAGATGTTTGTCGATTGGTAGATCGCCTTCCTGATCTCAGTCACATTTTGATGTATCCCGCCAGGGGGAGCCCTCGGGAGCAGCAAACAAAAGCCACTATTGGATGAATGAAGAGCAATAGGGTCATAGAGGAATTGCCTTCTTTATGAACGGTACCAGGAGGGGGCCCTTTCTAAAGGATAAATGTATACGGTAGCAGTAATTTCAGCCTAAGAACATGCTCACTTATGCAATGGCGTTAGCAAGTACTTGTTTTCAAGTTTATATTCATTCAGTATCCTTTAAAAAAAATATTTTTACTTCTGAACCAATCACAAATATGGAATGCTCCGTATTCAAATAGGTTAGGTTAAGAGTGATATTTTTGTAAGTGTGATCCAATAGGTATGTTCCCCTATTTATTATTTATTATTTAGATTAGTGGAATTTTGAAATGATATGTCGTTCATTCAGAAGGAATATCATTCGATTCGAAGAGTGAACACACATTTCGTGTATTTTCTGTGGCCAGGTTGGGAACAGAAAAAACTCTGATATCGCCAAAAGGAAACAGTTCCAAATCATGTATTCGTCGAATTTATTTATCGATGTTTATGAAATGAAAACTTTAGTCTGGCGAGTTCTTCTAATGATGACTGATTGATGTTTTACGGCCATTTTTGTGCACGAGGTAGGCTAAATGGGCCGAGCGGCTTCCAAAGGTAATGAGGCGAAGTGAAAGACGTAAACAACCTTCAGATATGCCCACGCCGGGATTCGAACACGTGTGGTAGTGATATGTGGTCCAACACGCTACCGCTAGACCACGGAGGCACTCAGTTCTTCTAATGATATCACACTAAACTATTATATCGCCAGATGGCGCCGCTGTGTAACTACACCATTGCTGGCTTTTATATTAGAAAATGTATTATTTTCATAATGTTATTGCCGTCAATTGTTTTTCTTCATATTGTTACTACATTTTTTCCAAACATTTTTGACAGACGCCTCACTGATAGATTCTATGCCATGAAATTACAATAACATGACACCGACAAACTACTGGCAAACTAATTTATAGAAAGAAAATCGCTAAAAGTCACTCAGTTGTTAAATATATTGATTTTGAATTGAATTTTATTCTACAGAGGTAGTGGTATCGTAAATTAACAATAAAATAAATAAAAATTGCATTTAATTTTCATAAAGAGTCGGTCATATATTGATGTTTCAAGACTTTTTAAGAAATCGTAAATTATGAATAAATGTTGAAAATGTTACCAGAAGATCACTAATAATAATAATAATAATAATAATAATAATAATAATAATAATAATAATAATAATAATAAATAAATCACCAGGCACGTTGCTATCAAGGGTCCCTCATCCCCATTTCGATTAAGCATTGACCAAACAAACGACTCATTGACTAGTCAATAAAGAAGAGTCACTCCGCGTCCTCGGACAGAGATGCCCCTATTCCGGATACTGGAACAAATTGCATGACACTTTCATCCGGATGGAGTGATCCCGATAAAAGCCTCCCCGTCCAGCGAAGAGGTGTACCTTCCAAACAATTTCTTTGCCACAAGAAATGAGATTTGAGACGTGGGCGGCCGGTTTTCGAGTCCTTTATAGCCGAGTCAATAGCTTTATCCTGTATTTTACAATCAACCTCGTTAAATCAATCTATGTCTTTACGCTAACCCCGTCGTGTTGCTATGGAGACGCTGCTAACATTAATTGGTCGCCGAATTAGGTTATCGGTAGAATTCGAGTTTAGAAGATTTAGTCTGATGGTTCCTGATAGGATAGGTTTGTGTTGATTTATTTGCCCAGATAGCCTCAACATTGAATTATCATGTCATTTATTTCAGAATGTAAACGTTTGTATGTGTTGGGATATATATATATATATATATATATATATATATATATATAACTACTTTGACAACACAGTTTACATTCAGCAGTAATTTCCGGTTGTTCAAAAGAAACCTATTTCTATCTCTGGGTGTGTGTTTGTTAGTGTATATATATATATATATATATATATATATATATATATAGTGTGTGTGTGTGTGTGTGTGCGTGTGTATGTGTGTGTGTGTGCCTGTTGGTATATTTGTTTATCTCTCTGTCCGTACGTGGGGTTGTAACAGCTCAAGTTAATCTTTATTTACTAAATACTAAATAATATAATCTGTTAACGCCACTCTAAGGACTTTTAGTTTAGTACTTAAGACTATAATAATTTTATAAGTGACCATCGATATCACCCCATTACCCTTTACATCTAGTCTATCATTCTATTCATGAGCCTCTATAGCTCAGGAATTGGGCTGGTAATTTAAAAATAATTCCTGTACATTAACGTTAGCATGTTAACTGTTGTGAGTAAGTGAGTAAATGAGTGAGTGAGTGAGTGAGTCAGTCAGTCAGTCAGTCAGTGAACGAGTGGGTTTGTGGATAACTGCGCGAGTGAGTAAGTGAATAAGTGGGTGGGTGAATAAGTGAGTCTCCGAGTGAGTGAGTGAGTGAGTGAGTCTCAGTGGGGTCATGAAACCAAGGAAATACTCCTTGGGGAAATGGAATGATTAAGCTTAGGTCACTTACTAAAGAATAAAACACAAGTACATCTAACATCGGTATTCGAATCCACCACACAAACGCACTACTCTACCAACTGCAACACAAAACCAACTTTGAATTTTATTTAAAATTATTGGATGTAGTTGTGTTCCTGGAATACTAACTTGTGTTATTGTGCTCACCAAAGGATAAACACATCTCATTTGTGCAAATTATATATTTCGAAATAAATTTAGCAAACTACATGTTGCAAAGAATTGCAAAGTAAGCGAACAGATGGAGAACATTTCCTAATAAATATTAATATTGACTTAGGCCATGTAGCGAGAATTTGTTGAACACAGTTTTATCCGTTCATTGATCGGTATAATTATCTGTTGATATAATTGGTAAGACAGGAAAAGACGCTCAATACAATTAATGATTGGTATGGAATATAGTATTTACTTCATAACGATACATGAAATAAATATAACTGAAAATATGTAAAAAGATATACATTTATACAATCGGAAATGATGAGTAAAAAGTCGTATGTAGCTTGTTGATAGACACACACAGATGCGCAGATGCGCAAGTACAATCATATATACACGCGCGCGCACGCGCACACCCACACACAAATACACACACAAGCGCGCACACACACACACATATATACATACACACATACATACATATACAAACATGCACATACATACATGCATATACACACACATGCACACACACACACAGACACACACATATGCATACCCTTACTGGCAAATAAACAAAACACACCCACTTTTACACTAACATCTAACTGCCTATATAATAAGTATAAACGTCTGCATAGTTAACAAATTAGTTAATCAATCATTTGGTACCAAGAAATCATCACACTTCAGTCATATATATATATATATATATATATATATATATCAAATATTCTAACAAAGATGGAGTGTATTTAAGTTAATCAATTAATGCCATATAATATAAATGGCTTACTTTAAAGTTAACTTTTCACACAAACAATGAGCAAGCTGTATCATCAAGTACTATACACATCTCTGGCAATAACTAGAGTGTGTGTTGATGTGTATCTGTGCATTTACATGCGCGCGCAGGTGTGTGTGTGTGTGTGTGCGCGCGCGCGCGCGTGTGCGTGCGTGGTATAATTTTCTATGCGCATGTAGGTTAGCTCGGAAACTTTTCGCAGATGAAAATGTTCTTTAAAAACATAAATAACATAAAGTCGGCCAACTATTTCATCATAAATTGATTGTTTTTGACTATCGATCTGCGGGGAGTATTTATTAGTATATTTAATGTAAAGTCGCCATGACAGGAATCATACACCATCTGGGTTTTTTTTTAATTGCTCTGAAATGTCACTAATCTTGTTAATGATTGTAACCCATTTTAGGCCATTAACGGACATGACTATTTTTTTGAACCATCTATATAGTAGACGTAATACTGACCTTTCGGGTTTTCTAATTTACCACAATGATTGGCAGAGTGCTAATACTGTGTCCGATAATTTGTTATTTCTATCACTTTTCAACTGAACCAATCAAAACGATTTGAGATTAAAGGCTCGTTTATGTATTCGTAAATAATGAGAATTAGTTTTTGCCAAATAGAATGGAAAACATTCATCATAAGAAGCCATGCGTCTTACGCCTTATGTCGTAATAAGAGAATATGACGAAACGCCGACCAGACGATAACAAGCGGGAGTTCACGAAATAAGTTGAGTTGTGATCAGATTTGAACGACTGACTAGTGAAAGCATAGCAGAGTTATAAAATGCCCTCAGGCTCAAGACAGGTTTACATCACAAAACAAATGTCCGAATAAAATTACTAGTTTCGGATTTCTCAAAGTTGGATGTGGCCGAAACGTTTGTCAGAGTTATTCTACACGTGTGTGTGCGTGTGTGTGTGTGTGTGTTTGTGTGTGCAATAAGCAATGTCTAATGACAAAAGATGCATATGCAGCGCGTTAATTTAACGCTTGTACGGAGTGTTCCACATTTGACGACGCGATACCAGCAACAAGCTATCAGCAACGACACGGAAATAATTGCTCACAGCAATACTAATTGCTCACAAAACTTCGGCATCGTACGATATGAGGTGATAAAATCTTTTTACTCGAAGATGTCATTATTGCTGATAAGTGAAGCGTTATTATCTCTGCAGCAGCAACAGAAGAAACAGCAGCAGCAGCAACAGCTTTTATCCACCTGGATGATCACTGGGACTCAGGTGTGTATTAATCTAATTGATCGAGGTGTCCTTCCGTAAATATGGCTCTATCTGACCGCCATTAATCCCTATTGTCCCCTTGGCAACCGATCGAGAAAGAGACTGCTGGCATGCGCAAACGAGCCACGTCATCACCACGTGACTCGTCCTACGTGAAATATCCACCAATAGCCGACGAGTGTTAACGAAAGTGAAGTAGTAAAAACAGATCAAGGTGATAATGCCGAATCCGGAATGCATGGATTCGTATTCTGGAGGCCGTAGATCCGGACCCGGACCGGCCAGTTTTCTTATCGAGTAGTAATTAGGCGACGTATGACAGGCGACCTCTTGTTGTAGAAGCGAGGAACATTTTGGTTTCAAGACGAGGGCGCGGTCCATAATGGCAGACTTCCAGGTTACTAGGATGCCATTCAGTGATCCATATTCGTAGCAGAGGAATGTCATTCAGGCTTCACTTGACGACAGTTAACAAGGCGGCACTTTGATGGTAATTTGCAATTGTTCAGGTGACTCTCTGATTAACGGATGTCGGTATTGATCTCATACACGTGATTGGTCGTTATATTCTACAGCGAAATATTAGGTTATTGATTGGCGGGTGTGTCTGGGCGAGTTTTTTTGGTATCCATGTATGTACATGTAGGCATGCGTACGCGCGCCCGCCGCACGTGTGTGTATGTATGTATGTACGTACATGTGTGTCCGTAAAGTATTGCATGTTTACCCATTAGCTTCACTTTGAATCTGTATGCGCGTCGATATTAGGGAGTTGGTTATGCGTGCGTGTGTGTGTGTGTGGGGGGGGTTACTTTTGTGTGTGGTGGTATCATTCTGTGTGTGTGTGTGTGTATGTGTCAGTATGTGCTAAGTGTACAACGCCAGACATACACCTAGTATACTGGCGGCAATGAGCACTGCAAATAATACTACGAGAACGAGACGGACTCCTTTCAACTTCCGGCACGTGCACAAAGCAGGTCGAACCTGTAAACAAATAAATAAACAAATAAATTCTAATTGGGTCATTACCAATAGCAACTCTATCAGAGCTATAAAATACGATAACAAAATTTTGTTTTCTAAATTATTTATGAATCTCACAAATATTACATATATTTCATTGTATATAAGGTGATTGTAACAATGACTGTGGGTCATTTAATAAAATTACAATTAAATTTAAGTCAGAATTCATCTGATCTCTTTTTATTAAAAGACCATCTTAAAACAGAAAGCACCAACACAACGAATATTGATGTTATTTCTGTGGAAAGCTGCAAACAGAAACCTTGGAATTATAGTTTTGAATTAATTATATTTCTTTATAGTGTGCAGATATCCGTTGCTAATTTTAATAAGTCAGAGATTGAATCCCCAATAAGAATAGAATCGCGAATGCCATCAGGTCGCCGTCTAAAATCACAAAAGACCGTTGAACATTGCACTTGTTCGTATTTAACCAATACCGCCCCCCCCCCCCACAATGATACTCTCATGAGATGAATACAATGCCATTAGACGGAAAGGTTAAACGACCAGATGGCAAATGAACATGTAGGAAAAATACCGAGTGAGAACAAAACCAAAACAAGCGGCACAGGAACAAATATCGGCCATGTTATATCGAATATAGGCCAAAACATCTACTGGACAAAACCGTCGATAAGATGGGAAAGTTTTGCGCATTGTTCAATATCCAATCAAGAAGTTGTGTCCAAAGAATGTTTGGTC
>JAODUP010000626.1:90000-95000 GCA_025642065.1 Paralvinella palmiformis
ATCATATTTCCATTAAAATGATCCCAAAATCCTTACTTTTTCGAGCTTTCACGAGCCATTGGTTGTGTGTAATACACTGGCTAGGGCTTATTGTGTGACGTCATCTTTGCCAAACATCAGGTAGTGCCACAACTTGACATGGTGGAGTGTTTGTGGCCTTTGCTTGGCAAAGATGACGTCATAGTCCGAAGTTTTCCGAAGATTCTCGATTAAAGTTGTAGTCATGTGAAATGCTAGCAAAGCAAGTTTTAAAACCACTGTAACTTTATTTCTGGGAATAAACTAAAATATATCTTGAAATATATCTTGAAATTGCTTTTAATATATAACATTTTGACTAATGTAGGAAACCTTTTCCTGTGACCTTTAAAACTTGAACTATGTCCTTCATAAAACACCAAAATGACACGAAATATACAGGTGTATGCAGTGTATATTTCTATAGTTGCCAGCCCCATAGTCCTGCTCATATTCAATTTATTATATGTTTCGCACGACGAATCAAACGGCTAAAATAAAAAGAAACAATAATTTATTCAATGAACAAACCCAAATTTGTATTTGTTATTTTCAACGTTTTTCCTGCAAATGAAGGCGGGAGTGAACTTGAGTCTCATCATGCGTCCGCGGAAATCGTTGTGTTTATTTTTTACACATGCTCTTGTTGACACCTGAAGCATAGGTACGACAGCGGTGATTGGCTAAATATCAATAGAATCTCCTCTTTCAACCAACTAGCAATCTGTTTACAGACATGGCTCTGATAGTTACCCGAGACAGTCTTGCACATCGTTATTTGGGGATTGAATCATCCCACCCCCACCCAGAAGATATTTTATTTTATGGTGAAAAAAGATGGATCATTAGTTGTTTTGTATTTCACATGTTGATAATAAGCTTAGGGTTATTTCTTTTTTTTTACCTCGCCACACCTACATTTGTAAACCCACTTCCATGAACAAATAATTCACCCCATCATGCATAAGTTATCAACTATTATGTCCCCTTGCCCCTGTACTAGTACTTGTAGCCTATACATTTCCCTCAACTGGTTTCGTGCACGTCTAGCTTGCTTTGTGGTTTCTGGGCTGATATTCTCTTGCGGCACTGGGGCCGGAAACATTTCATCATGGCTGACAACTTTTAGGACTTGCCAGCTCAAGAAACATTGTGATTTTCACTGTAGGTTTAACAGTGAATATCCAGTATATACAAAGGCCTATATATACAATCCTTCGGTGACATCAAAAAGCACAAGCAACCAACGTTGTAGGTAATTCTGTTAATCGAGTTTTATCTGGATCATTATATAGATAATTCCGTAGCCACAAGTTATCGTAGAATGTGAATATGCGAGATAATTGAGCTCAGTTAAATATGCCAATACTAGAAAATAATTCCTTAATATTGAGTCAGGTTTGATTGATTTCTACTAACAATTAGGTAGTTTCCCTACAGTCGTCTTTAATTCATCATGCGGTACTTCAATACAGGTAAATTACGTCCTTTCAAAGAAATAGCATGAAATATACAGATGTTTTCTCTCCAAAATAGAAATTTAGCACACGTAAGCATCTTTTACCATGGGTAAATTTTTTAAATAAATAATTTGTATTCTTTTCAAAATGGGTTGCATGCCCATATGCGCATTCGCTAACATGCTATGGCATATACAGATGTATGCGTCTCTAGAGTACTAAAACATTCCATAATCTACAAAGATCCTTTTTACAAAACATTATAGACGTGCGCATGTATATGTCCAGGTACCCTACTATATAAGAGGTATTATTATTCGTGACAGAAACCTTTTCTTAGCCTTCAGCTCGCCGCCTGTCAGAGGGATGGGGCCTAGAAACGTTATCCGGAACTAGGAAGATCAATTACGTCTCGTCACCGACTGAGTGGCTCCATCGTCAGTCTGTCAGGGTAACTGTACAGGTAAGACAGCTCTAGCTGCTGCTCGATACCTGAATCCATCTTTATCCGTGTCATCGACTACCCGTATGCGCCAAGGTGGGCACGTAGCGGGCACGACGTGAAAACTGTCACATTCTATTAAGCTTCGAGTTATTTCGACTCGAATCCCGTAAACTCTTCGCAGCAAGAGATTAGAGTAAATGTTTTTTAATTCGCGTTGACCAGTTGCTAGGACACCGTGTTGCAGGTATCTGGTTCTGGGTTCGAATAATATTGTTACCTTCTGCGATATTGTAGTATTCTGTTATCTCTTTAATCTGATCATTTCAGTTCCTTTAGAAGGGGGAAGATTCTCGGCTACAAGCCACAAGAAAATCCAGCTCAGCGGCTAATTGAACATTACTCATTGATTCACCGACTCGAAACAATATCAAACGAAGAGGTGTCAAGGAAATGTCTCTTTAATTAATGTAATTTATTTATATTTTATTTACTGTCACCTCTTTTTTCTAAAATATTTCATTAAATAAAGTTCTGTTGTTGCTGATAACATTATATGCTTAATCCACAACTGGTTAATTTATCAAACCAGGTAGACATTTATAGTTAGATCAGACAGTGAACGCAAGAAAAACTGATTATAGAGAAAGAGGGGGGGGGGGGTACAAAGAACTGCTGGGTGCGAACCGGGAACCTCTCGCTTTGTATTTCGCACCACTAACGTTCGCCAGTCTACTTTGATCATAGCAACAACAGAAGGCTGGAAGACACTTGTGGCATCCCAATTTATCCGATTGGGTCGAGTCCCCAAAACTCAAGCCCTACCCCGAGGGAATGTGACCTTACCTAAATGCATAGGAAAAGACCTGAGTAGACTTAGGCTCCTTAACAGATCCAAGTGCAGTAGTTCCAGGCATGTAGCAAACATATTCCACATCCGCTCCACGTCGGTTTTTTCCACTTTTTTTAACATGTTCCTGAAAGAAAGAAAAACTGCGTGGATAGACAACGTTCAAGCGCCGAAAGATGGGGGTATTAAGCGTCTTAGAATAGAAACATTATTGATTGGTGAGGGTAATATAGACAAATAGTTGGACAGATAGATAGATAGATAAGAAAAATATAAGTAAAAAACGAACGGATAGATAAATAGATATATCGATAGATAGACAGAAACCTACAGACTTAGATCAATAAATATGAAATCAAACATTGATGTAATACATAATAACGAATCTTTACCAATCAATATTGCCGACTGTTATTCAATTATGTTCATCTGTATATGTATTTACCCTAAATTTAGGTTGCCATATTCATTACCTTCTGTCGTATGTCAAAAGAGTTCAGGGCTGGGTGTCATATAAAGAGGTCTATTTAAAATGATCCACGCTTGAAGTCACAACAGACACCAAGGAACATTTGAACTAGATATTTAATTTTGTATGAGAATTGCCAATCCGTTCGTATATTTATCAAACTATTGGAAGACAGAAGACCTTACCGAACATGACATTCCTGATAGGAAACCCCCATCACGCTCTTTTAATTTATGCCTGAATCTTTTATCTGAGGTATATTTTTGTGAACCCTAATGTTTACGTACATGTACAAAAAGAAATATTCCCACCCTGAAGTGACTAACGATATAAATAAAAGTTAATTGACAATGAACAATAAGCAAACACATTTCTTGCCCATAATCGGCTCAAAGTGATCGTAAAACAGTAACATATAACATTTACACCCGAAATATTTCCAAAGCGCGTATTTACGCAGCATTTTGTTTGTTCAGTCATAAATTTGAACTTCCGTTTGATATCTCCAATATAAAAGACAGATTTATTATTAGATGAAGCATCCGTAGTTGACATGGATATTATACAAAATGTGACCTAACATAACAAGTAGAATCAATAATGATTTAATTTCTAATAATGCACGGTGTACATGTTTAATTCAATATTTCTGGCCCTATTATTACACACGCACCATGATGTTGCTGTTTGTTTTAGCTAGGTTCTTATAACAGTATATTGAAATAACTCCGGTTCAGTATTGTCATTATACAATTATTTTGTAAACGGAGTACCATCATCACTGTCCCGTGTCGGAGTCATCGGGGGGGGGGGGGATAATTAATATGATGTCAACTTCTGTTAGAGTTTATTTTACGTGTTGTATGACTGTAAAGTTGTAACTGAGTCATATAGTGTTTTAATCCATTGCAGTTTGGAACAAAAAGGGACCACACTGGAAATAAGTGTTCACGTTTTCGTGTGCTATCCTTGTTTCATGATCATAGAACACGAAACGAAAGAAATCAATCAAAAAAAACAAAAAAACATAATCTCCACAAGGTCATCAATCGTAGATTTCGAAATACTTGGACAAAGATGAGTCGTTGTAGATTACGTTGTAAGCGTGCCTCTGAATAGCAACTGAAACGGTATCACAATCGAGGAATGGGTTATGGAGTCGACTTGCGCATCTGGTGGCAAGGCAGAATAACTCGCGATCTGTTTAGATTTAAACAAGGGGCGGCTTCATGTAATCTGAAATAATCGTCCATGGACACCGCAATAAATGTAGCCTCGGTTTACTGAACCATAGAAAACGTTCAAAGGGCACAATGCCTATTGTTTTATGTACCTTTTCAAGGAAATTGGCAGCTTTTCTATCTGATAATTAAGGATGTAGTCAGCCACACTAAATGATCGGATGATTGAATAGTTATTAAAGTTTACATGTCCCCGAATAACACATTTCCATTACAGTATTGCGGGAAACATCTCCCCCCCCCCCACCCGCGTAAAAAATATATTCCCTCGTAGTATCTTTAAATTTTTCTTTTATTGGTGGGAAATTATTTTATTTAACTGATGCAGTACAAGTATTCATCTCATTAATGAGCTACTCAAATGAAAGGATATTACCCGTTTGTGGTTTTAAAAAAATTTTTAAAAATAAAATTTTTAATAACAACCCTTTTTTTTGGGAAAAAATTTTCCCGAAAAAGAAAAAATGGGCCCATTCATTAAATAAAAAATTTTTTATGTTTTGTGTAAATTTTAGTCAGT